>JAYESA010000005.1:12881068-13208568 GCA_036927795.1 Iris macrosiphon | reverse complement strand
AGCCTGCAGCAAATAACTGAAGCTAAGCAGTATACAGAAATGCACAAAATAGGGAGCAAGCATTGGCATCCTCAGCAAGGTGCTGCTCGTGCATAGAGTTCTTAGGCAGTTCAGTGAGAGGGATTCGATATTTCAGTGAAGTGAGCAGCTCGTACCAGAGAGGATGCAGCCTTGAAGCAGTGTGGCTCAGCAACTTCATCACCTCGAGGCAGAAAGTACAGCAAACAGAGAGAGAAGTGCATTCAGGTATCAGCTTCAGCATCAAGCTACTATAGGAATGAGCACTGCAGTATCAGTTGTGCAATATCCTCGCTGCACAACAAGGTGAGGTCCAAACTGTAGGGAAGCTCGTGCACCGTGATAGCAATGAGGGATACTGTGCAGTGGCCAACTGCACAGTTCAGCACAGGAAGCTCAGTTGCAACAACAGCTTTATTACCTCAAGGATGCACAGCAGCTCGATCCAATAATGCACAGTATCTGTAATCCCCCTGATTTTCAAGAATTTTTAAATTTGGATTTTTTACAATTTTCTGAAATTTTCTGGGATTTTATTGTAATTAAATTCAGGTGTTTTAATTATTAAAGAATTTTTAAATGATAATAAATAATATTAAAATATTATGAAAATAATATTTTATGGTGTAAAATGAAAAACTAGACATAGGGTAATTTTTCGGGAATTTATTGGACCCCGGATGGATTTTTAAAGCCCTAAAAGCTAATTAAAATATTAAACCAATTTTAAACCAAAAATAAACCGGGTTTATTTGAAATAAACCAAACCAATCTCTGAACCGGTTTTATTAAACCAAATTCTTAGCGGGTCGGATCCGGGTCTAACCCAGACCCGACCCACTAACCCGACCCGACCCGCCTTAGTTTTGGATCGGGTCGGATCCGCAGACCCGACCCGACCGCCCAAACCCGACCCGAATCTCCTTCTCTCCCAAACGCATGAGCCCCGACTCCTCTCATCCCCGCCGCCGGAATGGCCGTCGCCGGCCGCTTCCTCTTCCTCTCCCTCACCGGACCCTCTTCCTCTCCCCTTCCGTAACCGGCGCCGGCCGACTGGCCACCTTCTCTCTCCCCTATAAATAGAACCCTAGCCGCCTCCTCCCTTTTCTTCCTCCTCCGCCTCCGGCTCCTCCTTGACTACCCCGCTGCCCTAGCCTCGCCGTCCCCTCCGCTCAGCGACCCTCCAGCACCTCCGCCTCCCTCCGGACAGTCTCGACCAAGACCAGCAGCAGCCGAGCAGAGCCCAGCCAACCGCCTCCCCGTGTCGAGCTTTCCGGACCTCCGCAGCTTCCTCCGGCGCCTGACGTCTGCCGCCGTCCAACCTCCCCGCAGCATCCCGCCTCCGGCCAGCACGCCTCCGCACCCCAGCCTCCCTCCGGCCGCCAAGATCCGGCCAAAACCCTAACCCTAGACGCGGTTCGGACACAGGACACGTGTCGGACACAAGTCGGACACGAAGGAAACGCTGTTTTCGAGCCCTGTTCAGGAACTCGTATCTTCCTCCTCGTAACTCTATTTTCGATTCCGTCAGTTGCATCGCGTAGCCTGCATGACCCCCTCGGTGTCCGTGCAACCCGCTCGGTGCATCGCGTCCTGTGGTGATCGTGAACCGCGATCCAAAAACAGGAAAACCAACGCCCTGTTTCACCCCGGAACTGAGTGCGCCCCGCCAAACGGGACGACTTGGTCGCGTGCGGTCTTCACAGATACGTGCACATCGTTGATACGGACGTGCGGGATTTTGCAGAAGCTGATTCGGATGTGCGTGCACACCGGAATCAGTGCGTATCCGCGAACATCGCCCCATATCCGACCTTTTTGAATCTCGCTGTAACTTAGTGTACACACGTCGGATCGAGACGAAACTTGCGCCATCGGACTCGTAGCAATACGCTGGTCCTGTGAGCCAAGTTTGGTTCGATTCTGAGAACGTTGACAAAATCGCGTGTCGTGGGCCCCACAAGCTCCACTCGACGGGCGATTTTGAGAACGGCTCATCGAAATCCAATTCTGGAAGTTCCGTTGGGTTCGTATTATTGTTCCTGACCTGTTGACACTAAGTTGGACAGATTTGGAGACCTTTGACCCTGACGCGTTTTTTGGTGCAAAGCGGCCCACATTTGGACCCCGTTTTGCCCCGAAATATCATTTTTGTCCCTGTGTCCAAATTGGACTCAAGGATAGGCGTTTCTAGCTGATTGATATTTTTTGAATCTGATGGTGATATTTGTTTCAGCAACCGGAGTACTGTCTGCAATTCCCGCTGAAGCCAGAGCTACACTTGGAGCTGATAACCCAGGCAAGTGTACCTTGCCATCTTGCAGTCTTGTTACATATTTCTTTGACTATAAATAATTATTGTACATGCTTAAACCTAGGACCGTGTGACTTGCTTAGCGTCCGATTATAGTCGGGTGCCAACACCGTACGCGGGGTTGTGCAATGTCAAACTAGAGATGGATATCGTGACATTTACATTCTCGTACTTGCCATATCAAGTATATTATACCCAGGACACTTGACACAGATCATGAGACAGAATCTTCCTGAATATTCAAGGTGATTCTGTATAGGATACAGGTTTATGACTTATATAATTTACAAGCTTAGATTTTATCCTGACTGATTGCATTAGCTTAATCTTGCGTAACATGAACATTGAGAACTGTGACGTGAGATTACATTGGGTGGGAAGAGTATTACCATATCAAGGCTGATTATATTATATATATTATCATCTGGATGTGTCCTAGTCTCTGACACAGAGCTTTGGCACCAGTTCTGGCCCTTCAAGAAAATACTGATATGGTTTCTTGACACTGATCCTGTAGTAGTCTCAGCCTGAGTATGACTAATAACTCTCACTTGCATTATCACTTAGCTGGTTATTTATTTACCCTATTATTTCCTTTATTTCTGCACTGCTATATTTTGGCTTGTTTTATCTGTACCTTGCTATCTCCCCTGAGGACCTGGAATGGATTATGTCCCCAGATTTAGCAGACGAGATCTACCCTGAGGTGTACGGAACAGGGGCCCTACTCGAAGCAGTACCGGAACCTGAGGACGAGGTGATCGCTGAGGACTTCTCCTGAACAACTGCTTCACCATGCTCAGTTTTATTTAGCCAATAAACTCTTTATTTTCCTGTTTAATTGAACTTGTGTAAACAGACTTAATATCGGGTTGTTCCCCGATTTTATTTACTTTGACTGGATGTTGTTTATTTCTTTTGCTGATGTTGCTATCTTTATTTTGTGGATGAGATTACTAAACCCTGACTATTGTAATACAGCTTAAGTATGCCCCGATGGATCCATTAAATTGGGTTTGTCCATCGGTGCGTGCTGCTGGCTATTATCACGCGTCTAGTCCCTCGGTATTTTGGGACTGGGACGTGACATAGTTTTTGTGGTGGCCCATGCAGGTTAACGACTAAATTATTCGGTTTCAATTTAGGGACCGAACAGACCTACAATAAGAATAGGATAAGTTTTAGGATCTCATCCACTTGCTTGAATCATTTTTGATATCTGTATCGTATTCGAACTAATTTTTTTGACTTGCATCTTGCCTTGATTCATGTGCGCCTCTTATAGTTTATTTTGATACAGAGTAATGGATTCATAAGTAAACGACGGAACTCCAGCAAGAACACCAATAGGTGATGTAGCCACCTACGGAGAAGATGAAGTGACGCTATTGAGTGGAGAACCCTCTACTCACCGAAGCAGCCAAGCAGATCATCAAGCTTCTAGATTTTGGCGTAATGACGTTCCACCTCCTCCGCAGTTCGTTCCACCAATGCATGTATTCCCTCAAGGACAGCCTATTGACGGGCAACAGATATTCCAAATGATCTACGCAATGATGCAAGCTCAGCAACAAGTCCAAAATGAGGCCCAACGTCGCGAGGCTGAGTACTTGAGGAACAGTATAGTAAATGCACTGGAGCAGGCCAACCTACCAGCTAGACGACAACCGACGGGCTCTATCACTGATTTCCGCCAACTGAAGCCCCGTACCTTTTCTGGCAAGGAGGGACCAACCGAAGTTCATGAATGGCTCACCAACATTCGGCATCAATTAGAAGCAGCTGAGCTTCCCCAGGAACGTTGGATGACTGCCGTCAGAATACAATTGACGGACAATGCTCATCACTGGTGGCTATCCGAGGAGACACGGCTCGGACCAGACCGGGTCACTTGGGAAGAGTTCTCCAGACTCTTTCAAGAGATGTACATTTCGGCTATCGCTCGATCAGAACTTCGAGACAAGTTCAATCGTCTCACTCAGGAAGCTATGACGGTGGAAGAGTACAACGCCGAGTTCACTCGTCTAAGTCGCTTGGCCCCAACATTGATCCCGACAGAAGAAGAGAAGGCCGAGAAGTTTTTCGACGGACTCAACATTGAGTTACAGAAACTGATTGGATCCGTCGCACCAACTTCGTACTCGAACGTCCTTGCTGCAGTCCGACGCATGGAGCGCGTCACCAGGAGAGAGACCAGTCTGAAGCGGCCTTCCCCATCAGCAACAGCCAGAGCACCACAAGAAGAAGCCGCAAAGAGACCTCACCTACACCAACAGCAGAAAGCAGCTACCCCACAAGTAATAGTCCTCTCTACTTGTCACTACTGTGGCAAAGCAGGCCATCTCGCCAGGGAATGCCGACGCAGGTTAGGACTGTGCTTAGGTTGCGGATCTAGACATCATGCAGTGAGGGACTGCCCTGAGCGTAGAGAAGCACCAAGGGCAAACCAACAAGCTCTACCAGCACCAGGAGGACATCAACCAAGGCCACCCTTGGCACTTCAAGCAGCACCCTACCAGCAAGCCCAGCAACAGCAGAGGGCACCTCCTCAAGGACGCGGCCAAGCCTTCGCGATGACTATGGGAGACGCGCAGAACCATGGAGTAGCTAATGCGCGTAAGTTTTTGTAGTTCTATTTCTAGTATTGCTTTAGTTCGTGCCTGCTGGTTCGTGACCCTAGACTTGACCTAAAAATTTTAACTTGCTAATAATTGATAACCTAGTGTTAACCTAGTAATTTTGAACTTATAATTTAGAATATTTTATAAATGATAAACTGATATATTTTTGAAAGATAACCTGGTTTTCTAAAACAGTAATTATCTAGATTTCCCCTATTTGGGAAATTTCATAACTTTTAATGCTTAGGGAAATAATTTTTCCTAGGTGTTACTCTTAACCTTGATTCTCCTTGAGTTTGATGTGCTTCGAATAATGTTTGAAACCGTGTCATCTCTGTTGACCGGTTATTCTTTGATTGCGAGGACGCAATCCTCTTAAGGGAGGTAGATTGTAATCCCCCTAATTTTCAAGAATTTTTAAATTTGGATTTTTCACAATTTTTTGGGATTTTATTGTAATTAAATTCAGGTGTTTTAATTATTAAAGAATTTTTAAATAATAATAAATATTATGAAAATATTATAAAAATAATATTTTATGGTGTAAAATAAAAAACTAGACATAGGATAATTTTCTGGAAATTTATTGGACCCCGGATGGATTTTTAAAGCCCTAAAACCTAATTAAAATATTAAACCAATTTTAAACCAAAAATAAACCGGGTTTATTTGAAATAAACCAAACCAATCTCTGAACCGGTTTTATTAAACCAAATTCTTAGCGGGTCGGATCCGGGTCTAACCCAGACCCGACCCACTAACCCGACCCGACCCGCCTTAGTTTTGGATCGGGTCGGATCCGCAGACCCGACCCGACCGCCCAAACCCGACCCGAATCTCCTTCTCTCCCAAACGCATGAGCCCCGACTCCTCTCATCCCCGCCGCTGGAACGGCCGCCGCCGGCCGTTTCCTCTTCCTCTCCCTCACCGGACCCTCTTCCTCTCCCCTCCCGTAACCGGCGCCGGCCGACTGGCCACCTTCTCTCTCCCCTATAAATAGAACCCTAGCCGCCTCCTCCCTTTTCTTCCTCCTCCGCCTCCGGCTCCTTCTTGACTACCCCGCTGCCCTAGCCTCGCCGTCCCCTCCGCTCAGCGACCCTCCAGCACCTCCGCCTCCCTCCGGACAGTCTCGACCAAGACCAGCAGCAGCCGAGCAGAGCCCAGCCAACCGCCTCCCCGTGTCGAGCTTCCCGGACCTCCGCAGCTTCCTCCGGCGCCTGCCGTCTGCCGCCGTCCAACCTCCCCGCAGCATCCCGCCTCCGGCCAGCACGCCTCCGCACCCCAGCCTCCCTCCGGCCGCCAAGATCCGGCCAAAACCCTAACCCTAGACGCGGTTCGGACACAGGACACGTGTCGGACACAAGTCGGACATGAAGGATACGCTATTTTTGAGCCCTGTTCAGGAACTCGTATCTTCCTCCTCGTAACTCTATTTTCGATTCCGTCAGTTGCATCGCGTAGCCTGCATGACCCCCTCGGTGCCCGTGCAACCCGCTCGGTGCATCGCGTCCTGTGGTGATCGTGAACCGCGATCCAAAAACAGGAAAACCAACGCCCTGTTTTACCCCGGAACTGAGTGCGCCCCGCCAAACGGGATGACTTGGTCGCGTGCGGTCTTCACAGATACGTGCGCGTCGTTAATACGGATGTGCGGGATTTCACAGAAGCTGATTCGGATGTGCGTGCACACCGAAATCAGTGCGTATCCACGGACATCGCCCCATATCCGACCTTTCTGAATCTCGCTGTAACTTAGTGTACACACGTCGGATCGAGACAAAACTTGCGCCATCGGACTCGTAGCAATACGTTGGTCCTGTGAGCCAAGTTTGGTTCGATTCTGAGAATGTTGAAAAAATCGCGTGTCGTGGGCCCCACAGGCTCTACTCGACGGGCGATTTTGAGAACGGCTCATCGGAATCCAATTCTGGAAGTTCCGTTGAGTTCGTATCATCGTTCCTGCCCTGTTGACACTAAGTTGGACAGATTTGGAGACCTTTGACCCTGACGCATTTTTCGGTGCAAAACGGCCCACATTTGGACCCCGTTTTGCCCCGAAATGTTATTTTTGCCCCTGTGTCCAAATTGGACTCAAGGACAGGCATTTTTAGCTGATTGATATTTTCTGAATCTGATGGTGATATTTGTTTCAGCAACCGGAGTACTGCCTGCAATTTCCGCTGAAGTCAGAGCTACACTTGGAGCTGAAAACCCAGGCAAGTGTACCTTGCCATCTTGCAGTCTTGTTACATATTTCTTTGACTTTAAATAATTATTGTACATGCTTAAACCTAGGACCGTGTGACTTGCTTAGCGTCCGATTATAGTCGGGTGCCAACACCGTACGCGGGGTTGTGCAATGTCAAACTAGAGATGGATATCGTGACATTTACATTCTCGTACTTGCCATATCAAGTACATTATACCCAGGACACTTGACACAGATCATGAGACAGAATTTTCCTGAATATTTAAGGTGATTTTGTATAGGATACAGGTTTATGACTTATACAATTTACAAGCTTAGATTTTATCCTGACTGATTGCATTAGCTTAATCTTGCGTAACATGAACATTGAGAACTGTGACGTGAGATTACATTGGGTGGGAAGAGTATTACCATATCAAGGCTGATTATATTATATATATTGTCATCTGGATGTGTCCTAGTCTCTGACACAGAGCTTTGGCACCAGTTCTGGCCCTTCGAGAAAATACTGATATGGTTTCTTGACACTGATCCTGTAGTAGTCTCAGCCTGAGTATGACTAATAACTCTCACTTGCATTATCACTTAGCTGGTTATTTATTTACCCTATTATTTTCTTTATTTCTGCATTGCTATATTTTGGCTTATTTTATCTGTACCTTGCTATGTCCCCTGAGGACCTGGAATGGATTATGTCCCCAGATTTAGCAGACGAGATCTACCCTGAGGTATACGGAACAGGGGCCCTACTCGGAGCAGTACCGGAACCTGAGGACGAGGTGATCGCTGAGGACTTCTCCTGAACAACTGCTTCGCCATGCTCAGTTTTATTTAGCCAATAAACTCTTTATTTTCCTGTTTAATTGAACTTGTGTAAACAGACTTAATATCGGGTTGTTCCCCGATTTTATTTACTTTGACTGGATGTTGTTTATTTCTTTTGCTGATGTTGCTATCTTTATTCTGTGGATAAGATTAGTAAACCCTGACTATTGTAATACAGCTTAAGTATGCCCCGATGGATCCATTAAATTGGGTTTGTCCATCTGTGCGTGCTGCTGGCCATTATCACTCGTCCAGTCCCTCGGTATTTTGGGACTGGGGCGTGACAGTATCAGACAGGTATCAGGCCAGAATTATCAAGGTTTTGGGTCGATGTTTTGTTGGGTTTAGATGGTGTAGATGGTCTAGTTAATTATGATTAATTGGTCAGTAGCTATGTCAGTGTTGTAGTTAGAATAATTAGTATATAGTTGGATATATATATATATATATATATATATATATATATATATATATATATATATATATATATATATATATATATATATGTAGGTAAGTTATTAGTAAGTACCTATAGTATCTATGTATTTGGTAAGTATTATATGTTAAGATAGTAAGTAGATGTATTGTATTAAGTATAATAGTGTTTAGTTGATCTAGTATTAAGTTAATAAATAGTTAGTGTAGTTAAATAGTTATTTAGTTATATACTTGATTACATTGTTATAATTAGCATAATTAGTATTGGGAAATTATATATGTATTAGCTATTGACAAGGGTTTTGTATTTACCTCGGGATACCAAGGTATTGGGCCGATGCCCAAGGTATTGAGTTTGGTTATCGAGTTAGTGTGATACGCATTGGTGCAAGGCCAAGGTATCATATTTCATCGTTTTGATATAGTACTATATATATATTGACTTGCATATATGCATAAACCATTATTTTCATATTCAAAACTTGCGTATCTTAGGATACGACCTTTTTGTGAGATTCTAGTATCGTAGCTTAGCTTGTATGGCATAGTTTCATAGTGTTTCGACTTAGTGACTTAGTGTTAGACTCTTGCAACCTATATTTTATCGGTTTGACTTAGAAATAACTTTGTGACCTAGATATTGACTAGTTTAACTTAAACTCATTCCAACATCTTGTATTAATGCTATATTCCATCTATAAGTTGTGTGACACCAGCTGGGACATAGTTTGACATTCATTGCTTGGACGACAGGCGAGTACATTCTCTGATAGTTTCCATTAATTGCTAATTACTATAATGCAAGAATTTAGAAATATTTTACATGACTCTTGACACATTGGTACACGGACTAGTACACACATGGATCAGTCATGGGATGTTAAATATATATTGTTCATTGTTTCTCGTGTTCTTAATGCTTAACTTAGACAATGTTTCGTGTTCAACATTCATGTTAAACTTAGACAATATTTCGTGTTCAATGTTCAATGTTCAATATTTTGTGTTCAAGGTTTATTGTTCACATGGCCTTGAGTATCTTGTATCACAACGTGTCATGGTTGGATCCATTGTACTAGTTGGGGGAAAGGGGAAATATTAGCTAGGTATGTGATCAAATCCTAGACAATATTTTATGTTAACTTAGACAATGTTTATCCAACGTTAAAGTAGACAATGTTCACCCAAGCCGATCACATATCTATCTAGTATTTCAATCACTTAGCATAGTTACAGTTCTTCACCACATTGTTCATTGTTTACCTGTTCTTCCACCATAGTTGATATTGTTCATTATTTTCTCATTTTGTATTATATTCTCTATTTATGTTTATAGTCATTATCAATTAATTGGAACTGCCATTGGGTTGTACTTTGCTCCATTCCTGACTGGAAAATATTTTTCAGATGAATGGTTAGAAAGGATGTGTCACACTCACTATGGACTGACAGATGGAGTGTCACCCTAGGATAGTGCCAGAGACTAAGGCCTTTTTGATTTCTATACCTGGTAGTAGTTATTTCTATTTTAGACTTTGGTTTGTATTATGTTTGAGTGTCACGCCCCAGTCCCAAAATACGTAGGACTAGGAACACGTAAGCATGCCAGCCGCATGGATATGGCAACTCCAATATATGGAAACCAAACCCATACGTACGCTGTAATATAAATATAAAATCCACAAGTGGTATAAACATATGTCACAAGTCACAGGGTACAATCTAAATCTCATCCACAGAAAATCAATATAAATGAATAACCAGCATCTATATAACTAGATCTCAACATAAGTATCTAAGGATGATAGTTGGATGGAAACAAATCCACTACCAACTCGAATGTAAGAGCAAATACAAAATAAGTACAACACAACAACACCATATAAGAATACCAGCTAGCAATCACGGGCTCGAAGAGTGGACATCCACGAAACATATATAATCATCCAAATCTGCGCTCCTGCAAATACTCAAGAATAGATACACCTGGCAGAGGACCAGGTCCTCAGAGGGACGTAACAAGATACAGAAAAGTGAGCCAACTTGAATACAGTAAACATGCATATAATTTGAAAATAAATAAGTATGCTGTACAAGACATCTATATGAATGCAAATGAGGATAACTTTTCGACGTATGGGCAAGGGTTGGCTACTCGATCTACCTCACAACTCACACACACGTCAATGGACATCAAAAATCGACATACTACGGGGGTAGCGACCAGCGAGACTCCAGAAATCGACATACCGCGGGGGTAGCGACCAGCGCGACACACGCCCGTAGTGCGAATTATATACTATAATTTACCAGAGTGGTTAAAAGCCCATACGCCTAATGATTGTCCTCTCATGATACTAGGTGCCATGTGTGTGTCAACATATCTAATATATAGTAATGACTGAAAGAAACTACACATGCAATAAATAAACAGAAATGCAATAAATATAAAAAAATATACTAGGCATGCAAAATACTGTAAGCAATTTGGCAAGGTATCTTGCCTGGTCTGAAAATGATGAAGTCCCAACTCAAGGCGTCGTCCGATCTACCCGTCACATAAATTAAACAAGTTAGATTACAAAAGTGGGTAAATAGGTTCCTCCATTTAATCTATTTTAATTCTGAATAAAATAACCTAAAATAGTATTTTAATCTTATTATAATCTAATTTTATTGTTAAACCCTAATTTTGTCCAAAGAACTAAATTTTATCAACTCGAGACTCATGACACGCAAATCGAGGCAATCTGTTGACCGAAAAGTCAACCGATACAAACTCAACTTTCATGCATGATTTCCTGTAGATTTCAGCATCAAAAATATGCTAAAATTTATGGCTCGTCCGAATTCAAATTCGTTTGGGAATTATGGCACATACAAATTTTGTATTGTGCACCGATGGTTAAATTCTAACCTAAAAGTTCTACAGAATTAATAGTATATAAATACTTCGAATTAAATTCTGAGAAAAATATATGTCGATGATCTCGACATTAGCTTTCCGAAACTTTAAACGGTTCGTGATTCTGATTCCGGGTTCTCCCGAAATTACGAAAATATCGAAACACGTCTATTTTTGGACATGCTATGCTCTACGAATTTTCCAGAATTTAATACTAATAATTTCGAAAAAAAATTTATATAATAAGAAATCTAACCTCAATATCTTTTTAATGCAAGAAACTATGCCTCGTTTGGAGTCCGGAGCTATGCGCGATGGCTTCTGGAAGATGAAGGAACCCTAGATGGCAATTCTCCAAAATCTCTCTCTCTAAAATAATGGGATAATTAGGGTTATCATATTATATATATATAGAGATGTACCTGCGGCTGAATGGATATCTATAGGCTGACATGTGTCAGAATCTGATTGGATGGTTTTATTTATATTATTTATTTTTGATTTGCCTTTATCAAAACATTATTTAAGTTATTTTAAATCTAAATAACTCCAAATAAATATTAAAAATAATCATAAAAATCTGGAAAAATTATAGAAAATATATTTTGAATCCAGAAACCCTATAAAAATACTTGGGATAATTTTATGTTTATAGGTTTTCTACTATAATTAGGAGAAGCTCTAAACATTAGTTTTACCTATATAACTAAAAAAAAATACTAAAATTATTCCAAAAATTCTGAAATAATTTCAGAAAATATATAATAATATTATAAACTCTAGAAAATAACGTGGGTCCATTATATATTCCTAGAATTGCACAATAAATTCTACAAGTCCTAAACATTAGCTATTAGCCTAATTACTCCCAATAAATACTAAAAATACTCAGAAAATTCCCAAACAATTCTAGAAAATATATGTGACTATTTAGAACCTAAAATAAAATTTTGGGATATTTTTAGTTAATTTTGAACATAAAATAAATTCTTCAAAGTCCTAAAAAATTAGTGTTACTAGTTTTTAATTAACTAAAAATTATGAAAAATCCCAATAATCTAAAATAGCCTAAAAATAATTCTAAATAAATATTTATATAAGTAAATATACTAAAAAATTTATTTTCTAATTAACTAAGAGAATAATCTAAATAAATTGAACATCTATAATAAATATAATAATATAAAATATACACAAAATACCTATTTTGGGTGAGGGAGTTTACATTGAGATCTGGAGTTGTGTATAGTTTTGAGATGGTTATGTGATGTATTGAGACTTGTACTTCTTATTCTTTCTATTCCATATCGTGTGTACATCTTCCTTCAGTTTTATATGTGATTGAGTATGATTTGGTATTGAGATGGCATGGCAGTACTTTATACACTTTGTGTGAGATATTAGGTAGAATAGTAGACCAAGACATCGTTCTACCGCCGATTCTGCGGCGTAGGCTGGACGTACCCACGTACTCGTACCCCTATACCGGGTGCGGGTCATGACAGGATTCACGCTCGTGCGGCATCACGTCCAGATGGGTCAAGCGATTGTCCCGCGGGAGAGCTGGCGCGGTGATTCTCGCCTGGCGGGGACGGCCGATTAGCCTACGGGAGATCGGGACGTAACAATTATGTTGACAAGATACATTTTCTGCAACACGATAGAGACTTAATCTTCAGTTTAGTTGAGCGTTAGTGGCCCCGACGAAATATCTTCCATCTACCATTCAGAGAGATAAGTATTATTCTAGCAGATGTGGCAAATATTTTAGGTTTACCTATTACAGGTGAACCTATAATATTTAATAAATTAATTTCGGACAACACTATGATTACGAAGTACCTAGGTGTGGAGGCGTCGCGTAATAAACCTAGTAAAAATCTTGTGACGTTTACGTGGCTCTGTCATAACTTTTTGCACCTAAATCGTATTGGTGATCAAGTTATCTCAGTGGACGAGGATCGAGTAAGTATGATTTCTTTTGCAACTTATATTATTATTTACGTAATATATTTTTAATTTAACTTAACACATATCATTTATTCATCATTTGTTCAGGTCGTTACTTGCACCAGAGCCTACTTGCTAGGTTTATTAAGCGGAATATTATTTCCTGACTCATCAGATTTAGTTGATTTACGCTTTCTACCTTTTTTGGTAGACCTAGCTGCACCTACGCGCCACGCTTGGAGAGCGTCAGTGTTGGCATATTTATATAGTTTTATGACAGATTTTGTACAATTTGAAGACGTGGATGTAATGAAGGTAAATTTAAGTGGTTGCGCGACATTAATACATGTATGAAAATATATGCACTTATATCATATGAAAAGTTTTACTTAATTCTATTTACATTGAAAATATGTGCACTTATATTATATGAAAAGTTTTACTTAATTCCATTTAAATTGAAAATATGTGCACTTATATCATATGCTCATATTTTTTAGGTTTGGTCATACGAGCACTTTAATATGAGGCCAGTCTTCCGCATTAGTACCGACATTGGTGTCTTTCCGTCAGCTTTACGGTGGACTACGAATGCAGCAGATCCAGTACACTGTGAATATGCGATTATCTCTTTATACCAGGGCAAATTTAATACACTGAAGTATAACGAGGTAAAATATATGTATTATTATTTTATAAAGCCATTATGACCATTATCTTATAAATTTTTGTCATAAAATATGTGATATACTGTCCGTACCTGTGGCACCCCGTTCCCCCTATTCGGGAAGCGCGGCTAAGAAATACAAAATGGTATCATTCGATCGGGATAGATTGAAACAAGAACTTGTCCTTGTTATGGATTTGCTTCTTCGGAATCGATTTCCATATTCAGTGGACCGTGCCCCCGGGATCGACTTAGCGGCAGAGTCAGGAGGGACCTCTTCGCTGCATCTTTTGTTGCCTCAGATTTTGATGTCGCTTGTTGCTTTCGTGCCTTGAGTTGGTTTTCGGATTTGCTTGAGATTTCTTGAATGGTTTCGATGGATTTCATGGTTTTCGTTCATTGAACTGTACTTCAATTCCGAGATTGGAAAGAGAGGAAGAGGTATTAATCAGCTGTTCGTGGCAATGCAGGTGAACGAGCAGTAGGCGGCTTACGAGCGGAGTCTTGAAGTGCCTCTTTCCTTCTCCCTTTCAACCAACTAAGTGAGTGGCTACCATCCCGATTAGCTAGCCCTTCTTCCAAGTCTTCACATCTAAATCTTGCATTCTTGTTGCCCCGATCAGACGATACCAAGTAATAACTAAAAGATACCAAGATAAAAAAGGAATAGACTTGGTACATTATGCTTGTCAATTAACTTCGTGAACGGATACTTATTTGCATGCTTGTTAGTTTGGAATGTTCATCATATGCATCAATACAAGATAGAATGTATACCCTTCTTTAAATTATGCTATGTATCGAACTCATCCTGAATGCAATGAACTGAACAGGAAGACTATGCAAAAATAAATCTTGCCATGTTACTGTCCTGTGCCTGATATTGCCCTGAAATGCCTAAACTGCTAACTTAGCGTATTATGTTGATCACGGACAACTTGTGCACAAGGTCTTAGTTCCTGCGGACGGTCGCTGGGGCACTGGCACCGATCCGATCCGGACGGGAACTCTCATGTTTAGTCATCTTGTGCAATGACGGAATGGCGTGCAGCACATCCTGTGCTCTCGCTGCATACCATCCTCGTCAGCGACTAAAATTGGTCCATTATGGCAATCACGCCAGTGATCCGCTTGTATATTTAAACCTGTTGCAAACTAACTTGTGTCTTCATGGCAGGGAAGACACGGTAAGTATTGTGCAGGTGGTTCAAACGGACAGGTAAAAGCCACCGAATAGTGGCAAGTTCATTTCAGTATTTTATATATATACTGTTGCTTGTAAAATAAACTAAGGCAAGATAGAAAGACCACAAATAATATGCATATTTTATTAAAACAACGTGTTGATTAGTATAGTTGGGTTAGCTTGCCTTCACCAGTATGTTTCGACATATTGACTGTAACACCCCATTCCGCTCAAGCGGACTGCCGTCTCAAACAGCAATAGTGCAACTGTCCCGACCCGCTTTGCCTCAAACGGAAAGCAAAGGATATCCAGACTTGTCCCTACAGGAATTCGGCTTGGACTTTCAGAGTCTCGCTCAGGCGTATCGCTCTACCGAGGCGAATCATCGCTAAGGTGGGTGGCTACGGTGAACTTGTCTTTGCTTAGCCAGCACACATAAAAATCTAGAATATTCATGCTAGTCGCTAGGTGATTCACCCCCTGCATGCTAATAAATCTAACGCACCTAGCTAAGGGAATAATCCCAACTTGTATTGCTTGGACTAGAACATGGAATTTGAAATACTGCTTGTATTCAGACCCTCGCATGCCAAGTTCCCTAACGATCTAAATCTCGATTTACCTACGGGCCCGAGCAAACGTGCTGATGATATTCCTTAGAAACGCATGCTTGTCTGCTTGTAATGTTGCCATGTTTTTATCCAAACCCCGGGAGACTACTACGTAGTCGTTTCGTGCCTGAATGAACCTGCAAGTATCCGGGACTGTTAGGTCACCCAAGGCAGCCCCGAACCAGGGGAATACATCAAGACAAGTTACTCACTGAACGTGTAATCGTGTTGCCTAAAATTGGTCAAATAATCATGTAATCGTGTTGCCTGAGTTTGGTCAAATAAATTGTGTTGCCTGAGATTGGTGAAATAAATCGTGTTGCCTGAGATTGGTTTAACCCTGACTTGCATGTCGCGGACAACTCGAAAACGAGGCATAGTTCCACGGACGGTCACCGGGGCACTGGGGCCGCTCCGATCCGGATGGAACTTCAAGTGTGGTCCATCGTGTGCAGGCGAGTGGTTTGCAGCATATCGTGTACTTGGTTGCATTTCACTTGGCCTAGGACCACATCATGTGTAGTCTATCGTGTGCTGGCGAGATGGTTTGCAGCATATCGTGTACTTGGTTGTATTCCATCTTGGCCTTGGACTACATATGCAATCCATCGTGTACGGGCGAGATGGTTCGTAGCGCATCGTGTGCTCTCGTTGTATTCCACTCTCGTCTGGGATTAGTCCTTTATGGCTTTGCCAGCGACTCATGTTCATATAGATAAGTCATCCTCGCTTAGCGGCTATCCACGTGCGAGTCATTGTATCGCATCAAAGAACAACTGAGCACACCAAATACTATCCCGTTCAATGACTCTCGTGTTTGCATGTTGCATATGATATGCTCCTGAATGCTTATACTTGCCCGTGCTTGAATTAACAATGTTTGCCTTGGACAGGGAAGGAGATGGTAAGTCTCGCCGTGTTTTCTCTTATGTCGCATGACGCACTGCCACACGGATTAGGCTATTCAATGTTTGCATAAAACTGATCCTAAGGCAACTAGAAAGATAACTTAATAGTTGTGCACGAAACCTGTATTACGTATTTGGATTTGTCGAGCGGGCGAGTAGCTTCCCCACCAGTGCATTCAATGTACTGATAATCCACCAGTTTGTATGCAGGGTACGAGAGAACCTCGTTCGGTGCGGACGCCTCCAACGTGTGTGCTAAGGCGTGGACATCACTCTGAAGCAACGGTGCGTCCGGGACTGAAGCACATATACAAGACATAATATTGTGAACATGGCCTGAACATCGCATGTACAATCATTCCACAATTGTAGCCACTTGGCACGCTTTTACTGTTTCAGAGAGAGAGGCTTGAGCGACTTATAATCTCGGCTATACGCCGCCTGTAACACATGTTCATATCAATAAAAGAGCTTGCTTTACTTCAACTTGTGTTTCAATGCTTCCGCTATATTTGTCAACTCAGAGAACTTGTTACCGAATCGCTATGCGTTCATGACTCTGCTGCACTCGGACAATCTGTGCGACTCTGTGGCTTAGAACTCTTACCGCCAGCCAATGAATCACGGCCTTGCACGGGCGTGGCTCACGCTCGTGCGGCATCACGCCCGGATGGATCAAGCGATCGTTCCGCGGGAGCGCTGGCGAGGGTGATTCCCGCTTAGCGGGAACGGCCGATTGCCTGCGGGAGATCGGGGCGTGACATGTTGGTATCAGAGCCTGGCTTCTACGTCTTTGGAATTCGATTCGATATCTCTGTTTCAAAAGCTCGTTCGTGGGTTATGTGCACGCTCTCTCTCAATGCCTCGATGGGATGTTCCAACAATAAGTCTAAATACTTTCAAAATACGTTTTGAATGATATGATTGCTTGTCTGGTTGTATGCTGCGAGTGACCTTTGTGCCAACCTGTGTGAACCCTTGAGAGTATCGCTAGTAGCTTGTCCGATTTTCACTAACCCTAAGTTTGGTTGAATGCATCTATTCGAGGGACGCCTTGAACTAGTGCACCATCCAAGACTTAGAAAAAGGTGAAACTCGAGTGCTGAGACTTCGCTATCACTAAGCTGGTTGACGTGTTCACGCTAGAGGGGTGTAAAACCCCCTTCCTAGAAAATCGTAAATACCCTTTTATTTATTTATTATTAATTAAATTGTAGTAATTAGGTATAAATAGGAGAAATAGATTTTTAATAATTTTTATGTTAGGTGTTCGGGCACTTAGATGATTTATGGGACCATCAGGAATTTTTCGAAATTTATTCCATGTAGGAGACCCCTTGAGCTGTTGCTAGCCTAACGATGTGCATTACCCTAATCTATAAATTTCTTATATATATATATATATATATATATATATATATATATATATATATATATATATATATATATATATATATATATATATATATATACAAATATATATATGTATATATATATATTTAAAGAAAGAAAGCAAAAAGAATTAAATAAAGTAACTAATATAATAATAATAATAAAATAGTAATAATAATAACAAATCAATCCCTTTTATCATTCCATAGCAATTTTCCTATGCTTCCTTCAGCATACTTGCTGAAGACCCCCGATAGCAACTTGCTGTAGACACCCGAACCCTTCGGCGCAGACTCAAAACCAAATCCGCTACTTCCCCTTCTCTTCCTATATATATATATATATATATATATATATATATATATATATATATATATAGTTAGCTCTCCAAAACCCTAACCTAGAAACTCCAGACTTCCTCTTCCCATCTAGAGCCGTCACCGCAGCCAGAGAAGCCCCGCCAAGCCACCCAATCATCCCGTCGATGCCGACATCGCGAACTGCAGTCTCCCACTCGAGGCACCTTCGCTCCGGCGTATTTTTCCGTTGACTCGCTCATCCAAACGCTGTTCCGTTTTCATAGGTATGATCTCCCCTCAACCCTTTTCCATACTTGTTTTATAGTCAACCTCGGAAAATGTGTGCCCCTAGGTGAAAAACAGCGCCCAAGTCGGGCGAACAGACAGAATTCTGCAATCGTAGAATTCCAGAATGACCACCCATATTGCCGAGTTTGTATCTCCCACCACAGAGATCCGAATTCGGTAATTCTTTTTGATACCTGTAGATTATATGACCTAGTTTATTTTCTGTATAATAACTTTGTGCTATTAGTTGCTGTGGACAAAATTATATTTGTCACAAAACTGCGCGCACCCACTTTTTTCGGTTTTCCAAAAGTTGGAGATCGGAGCGCGCCCTGTCAAACGGGACCACCCCGCCGTGTGCCAAGTGTACCGAATGGTGCACGCAGCATAACGGGACACGTGAAAATTTGTGGGGACTGAGTCGGACGCGTGTGCGCGCCGGAATCAGGCCGTATCCGCGGACACATTTTGTGTCGCCACTTTTGTGGAACTCGCGCGTATTTTGTACACGCATGTCAGAATATGACGAAACTTGTGCCACTGGACTCGTGGTAACGCGCTGGTCCTGTGACCCAATTTTCACGCATTTCTGAGACGATTGACCAGATCGCCAATTGGCGGGCCCCACAGTTGACTTTTTGACCAAATTGTGTTCGGCTCATCGGAATCCAAATTTGGACATACCGTTGGGTTCGTATTGACATTTAGAGTTGTTTGACCCATAGTTTATCCTATTTAGAGACTGTTACCCTCGACACGCTTTTCGGTGCAAAGTGGGCCACACGTGGACCCCACTTTTGCCCGAAATTACCGTTTTGCCCCTGTGTCCAAATTGGACGAAAGGGATGTGCTTTTTAGCTATTTTGCTCATTCCGAAAACGTTGGTGATATTTATTTCAGCATCCGGAGACATTTGTTCTGTGGCCATAGCTTCTGGTCTTGTGTATTGGACATCTGGACGTGACATTTTGCAGCTTCTTGCCAGGCAAGTATACCTTGCCATTGTACTGTTATTTATATTCCATATGTTGCATGCATCTTTATTTTCTGTCCTTAGTTCATATATTTTAATTGTTATATAAAATGCTCGCGACGGTGACGTCGCGATATGTTTTTATTTATGTATTTGCATTGACCTTGTTCATGAGACTACCCCATTATCATGTAGCATCATTAGGTTCATTGGCCGTGACACAGTTGTTACACGAGTTGTGAGTCTCATGTAGATCACGGACTTGCGTGCAGGTTTGGCCTCTTGTGCGTGTGGGCCGTGCGTTAGGTATAACTGCTGTTAGAAACTTTGCATGCTAGTAGACTTGGCAGTTATTAGAGGTCCAGGGACATAGCTTATTGTAGTACGGTGGTCCCATCCTTGTCCTTGTTTGGTTGCAGGATTGGGCTAGGGTACTAAGAATAGGTTATGGACCAAATCGTGTCATGGATGTGACATGCTTAGAGCATGGGGTGGGGAGAACAACAAGTACCGCATTTGAGCTCCTTTACACTTTTTTTGTGAAGCCCGGATTCTCCGCTGGAGATACGGGTGATGATGACCCTTATATATTATGTACTATCAGGCGGGCCACCGGCGTTCAAAAGACGACGTGCCTTTTAGGCCCCTGGCTCTTCAAAAGAGAACCATGCCAAATCCCAGTTTTCAGCCAGATAGCTCACTTGTGGGGAAAGTTGTTCTTAACTGCATTCACTTTAGACGGTTAGGCGACCCCATTGGATGTTTATTTCAGTACTTTATTGGCATGTGTTTAAGTATACTTGTTATGTCCCTCTGAGGACCTGGTCCGCTGCCAGGTGTACCTGTTCTTGAGTATTTACAGGAGCACAGATTTGGAAGGATATAGATGCTCCGTGGATGTCTTCTCTTCGAGCCGTGATTGGTAGCTGGTACTTATATTGTTTGAGTGAGTTGTACTTATATTGTATTTACTTTTTTCTATTTTCTATTTGAGTTGGTAGTGGATTTGTTTCCATCCAACTATCATCTTTAGATACTTCTGTTGAGATCTAGTTTCATAGATACTGGTTATTTATTTCTATATAATTTTGGTGGATGAGAATTAGATTTTAACCTGTGACTTGTATTACATTTTATACCACTTGTGGATTTTATATTCATATTACAGCGTACGTATGGATTTGGTTTCCATATATTGGAGTTGCCATATCCATGCGGCTGGCATGATTACGTGTCCTAGTCCTACGTATTTTTGGGACTGGGGCGTGACAAGGGACCATTCGAAAGTGCGCACGATCCAGTCTAAGCGATATGCTGATTTCGAAGCTTGTGCAAGTGAATATCCAAATGAACAAGTACAACGACTTGTCTAGGATTGCCTCAACCCTAGAATACTGCTTGTCCTCAGTAAGTCTCGAGGACGAGACTTTTTCTGAGTTGGGTAGGATGTAACACCCCGTTCCGCTCAAGCGGACTGCCGTCTCAAACGGCAATAGTGCAACTGTCCCGACCCGCTTTGTCTCAAACGGGAAGCAAAGGATATCCAGACTTGTCCCTACAGGAATCCGGCTTGGACTTTCAGAGGCTCGCTCAGGCATATCGCTCTACCGAGGCGAATCATCGCTAAGGTGGGTGGCTACGGTGAACTTGTCTTTGCTTAGCCAGCACACATAAAAATCTGGAATATTCATGCTAGTCGCTAGGTGATTCACCCCCTGCATGCTAATAAATCTAACGCACTTAGCTAAGGGAATAATCCCAACTTGTATTGCTTGGACTAGAACATGGAATTTGAAATACTGCTTGTATTCAGACCCTCGCATGCCAAGTCCCCTAACGATCTAAATCTCGGTTTACCTACGGGCTCGAGCAAACGTGCTGATGATATTCCTTAGAAACGCATGCTTGTCTGCTTGTAATGTTGCCATGTTTTCATCCAAACTCCGGGAGACTACTACGTAGTCGTTCCGTGCCTGAATGAACCTACAAGTATCCGGGACCGTTAGGTCACCCAAGGCAGCCCCGAACCAGGGGAATACATCAAGACAAGTTACTCACTGAACGTGTAATCGTGTTGCCTGAAATTGGTCAAATAATCGTGTAATCGTGTTGCCTGAGATTGGTCAAATAAATCGTGTTGCCTGAGATTGGTGAAATAAATCGTGTTGCCTGAGATTGGTTTAACCCTGACTTGCATGTCGCGGACAACTCGGAAACGAGGCATAGTTCCACGGACGGTCACCGGGGCACTGGGGCCGCTCCGATCCGGATGGAACTTCAAGTGTGGTCCATCGTGTGCAGGCGAGTGGTTTGCAGCATATCGTGTACTTGGTTGCATTCCACTTGGCCTAGGACCACATCATGTGTAGTCTATCGTGTGCTGGCGAGATGGTTTGCAGCATATCGTGTACTTGGTTGCATTCCATCTTGGCCTTGGACTACATATGCAATCCATCGTGTACGGACGAGATGGTTCGTAGCGCATCGTGTGCTCTCGTTGTATCCCACTCTCGTCTGGGATTAGTCCTTTATGGCTTTGCCAGCGACTCATGTTCATATAGATAAGTCATCCTCGCTTAGCGGCTATCCGCGTGCGAGTCATTGCATCGCATCAAAGAACAACTGAGCACACCAAATACTGTCCCGTTCAATGACTCTCGTGTTTGCATGTTGCATATGCTATGCTCCTGAATGCTTATACTTGTCCGTGCTTGAATTAACAATGTTTGCCTTGGACAGGGAAGGAGATGGTAAGTCTCGCCGTGTTTTCTCTCATGTCGCACGGCGCACTGGCACACGGATTAAGCTATTCAATGTTTGCATGAAACTGATCCTAAGGCAACTAGAAAGACAACTTAATAGTTGTGCACGAAACCTATATTACGTGTTTGGATTTGTCGAGCGGGCGAGTAGCTTCCCCACCAGTGCAATCAATGTACTGATAATCCACCAGTTTGTATGCAGGGTGCGGGAGAACCTCGTTCGGTGCGGACGCCTCCAACGTGCGTGCTAAGGCGTGGACATCACTCCGAAGCAACGGTGCGTCCGGGACTGAAGCACATATACAAGACATAATATTGTGAACATGGCCTGAACATCGCATGTACAATCATTCCATAATTGTAGCCACTTGGCACGCTTTTACTGTTTCAGAGAGAGAGGCTTGAGCGACTTATAATCTCGGCTATACGCCGCCTGTAACACATGTTCATATCAATAAAAGAGCTTGCTTTACTTCAACTTGTGTTTCAATGCTTCAGCTATATTTGTCAACTCAGAGAACTTGTTACCGAATCGCTATGCGTTCATGACTCCGCTGCACTCGGACAATCTGTGTGACTCTGTGGCTTAGAACTCTTACCGCCAGCCAATGAATCACTGCCTTGTACGGGCGTGGCTCACGCTCGTGCGGCATCACGCCCGGATGGTTCAAGCGATCGTTCCGCGGGAGCGCTGGCGAGGGTGATTCCCGCCTAGCAGGAACGGCCGATTGCCTGCGGGAGTTCGAGGCGTGACATGTTGGTATCAGAGCCTGGCTTCTACGCCTTTGGAATTCGATTCGATATCTCTGTTTCAAAAGCTCGTTCGTGGGTTATGTGCACGCTCTCTCTCAATGCCTCGATGGGATGTTCCAACAATAAGTCTAAATACTTTCAAAATACGTTTTGAATGATATGATTGCTTGTCTGGTTGTATGCTGCGAGTGGCCTTTGTGCCAACCTGTGTGAACCCTTGAGAGTATCGCTAGTAGCTTGTCCGATTTTCACTAACCCTAAGTTTGGTTGAATGCATCTATTCGAGGGACGCCTTGAACTAGTGCACCATCCAAGACTTAGAAAAAGGTGAAACTCGAGTGCTGAGACTTCGCTATCACTAAGCTGGTTGACGTGTTCACGCTAGAGGGGCCCTTCGAAAGTGCGCACGATCCAGTCTAAGCGATATGCTAATTTCGAAGCTTGTGCAAGTGAATATCCAAATGAACAAGTACAACGACTTGTCTAGGATTGCCTCAACCCTAGAATACTGCTTGTCCTCAGTAAGTCTCGAGGACGAGACTTTTTCTGAGTTGGGTAGGATATAACACCCCGTTCCGCTCAAGCGGACTGCCGTCTCAAACGGCAATAGTGCAACTGTCCCGACCCGCTTTGCCTCAAACGGGAAGCAAAGGATATCCAGACTTGTCCCTACAGGAATCCGGCTTGGACTTTCAGAGGCTCGCTCAGGCATATCGCTCTACCGAGGCGAATCATCGCTAAGGTGGGTGGCTACGGTGAACTTGTCTTTGCTTAGCCAGCACACATAAAAATCTGGAATATTCATGCTAGTCGCTAGGTGATTCACCCCCTGCATGCTAATAAATCTAACGCACTTAGCTAAGGGAATAATCCCAACTTGTATTGCTTGGACTAGAACATGGAATTTGAAATACTGCTTGTATTCAGACCCTCGCATGCCAAGTCCCCTAACGATCTAAATCTCGGTTTACCTACGGGCTCGAGCAAATGTGCTGATGATATTCCTTAGAAACGCATGCTTGTCTGCTTGTAATGTTGCCATGTTTTCATCCAAACCCCGGGAGACTACTACGTAGTCGTTCCGTGCCTGAATGAACCTGCAAGTATCCGGGACCGTTAGGTCACCCAAGGCAGCCCCGAACCAGGGGAATACATCAAGACAAGTTACTCACTGAACGTGTAATCGTGTTGCCTGAAATTGGTCAAATAATTGTGTAATCGTGTTGCCTGAGATTGGTCAAATAAATCGTATTGCCTGAGATTGGTGAAATAAATCGTGTTGCCTGAGATTGGTTTAACCCTGACTTGCATGTCGCGGACAACTCGGAAACGAGGCATAGTTCCACGGACGGTCACCGGGGCACTGGGGCCGCTCCGATCCGGATGGAACTTCAAGTGTGGTCCATCGTGTGCAGGCGAGTGGTTTGCAGCATATCGTGTACTTGGTTGCATTCCACTTGGCCTAGGACCACATCATGTGTAGTCTATCGTGTGCTGGCGAGATGGTTTGCAGCATATCGTGTACTTGGTTGCATTCCATCTTGGCCTTGGACTACATATACAATCCATCATGTACGGGCGAGATGGTTCGTAGCGCATCGTGTGCTCTCGTTGCATCCCACTCTCGTCTGGGATTAGTCCTTTATGGCTTTGCCAGCGACTCATGTTCATATAGATAAGTCATCCTCGCTTAGCGGCTATCCGCGTGCGAGTCATTGCATCGCATCAAAGAACAACTGAGCACACCAAATACTGTCCCGTTCAATGACTCTCGTGTTTGCATGTTGCATATGCTATGCTCCTGAATGCTTATACTTGCCCGTGCTTGAATTAACAATGTTTGCCTTGGACAGGAAAGGAGATGGTAAGTCTCGCCGTGTTTTCTCTCATGTCGCACGGCGCACTGCCACACGGATTAGGCTATTCAATGTTTGCATAAAACTGATCCTAAGGCAACTAGAAAGATAACTTAATAGTTGTGCACGAAACCTGTATTACGTGTTTGGATTTGTCGAGCGGGCGAGTAGCTTCCCCACCAGTGCATTCAATGTACTGATAATCCACCAGTTTGTATGCAGGGTGCAGGAGAACCTCGTTCGGTGCGGACGCCTCCAACGTGCGTGCTAAGGCGTGGACATCACTCCGAAGCAACAGTGCATCCGGGACTGAAGCACATATACAAGACATAATGTTGTGAACATGGCCTGAATATCGCATGTACAATCATTCCACAATTGTAGCCACTTGGCACGCTTTTACTGTTTCAGAGAGAGAGGCTTGAGCGACTTGTAATCTCGGCTATACGCTGCCTGTAACACATGTTCATATCAATAAAAGAGCTTGCTTTACTTCAACTTGTGTTTTAATGCTTCAGCTATATTTGTCAACTCAGAGAACTTGTTACCGAATCGCTATGCGTTCATGACTCCGCTGCACTCGGACAATCTGTGCGACTCTGTGGCTTAGAACTCTTACCGCCAGCCAATAAATCACTGCCTTGCACGGGCGTGGCTCACGCTCGTGCGGCATCACGCTCGGATGGGTCAAGCGATCGTTCCGCGGGAGCGCTGGCGAGGGTGATTCCCGCCTAGCGGGAACGGCCGATTGCCTGCGGGAGATCGGGACGTGACACTGACCCTCGTTGAAACAGGTTCCATACGCTAAGGAGAACCGAGCGAGGAGCCGAAGTCGCTTTCCCGATCCAGTCCAGCTGTAGGCGCATCCTGATCGCGCCATACTTTGAAGCAAGGAGCTAGCAACTCAGTACATAATACAGTTCCGTGGGAAGGTCGTCATCCAGCCCGGAGGTCTTTATCATTTTGAAGTTTAGTAAAGGGATGTAATGTACAGGACTGTTATCTCATTTTGTGTCAACACTTTTGTAAGCCCGTGCAGCAAATTAGCTGACTCGTTCAAGAGTTTGTAATAGATATTCATTATCAATAAAGAGAACTTTTCCATCTTCAACTTGTGTTTTAATTTATCTGCGTACTCTGAATATGTGCTCGTTATGCAAAACAATAAAGCCTTGTGCGGACGCAACCCCAGGCCCGCACGGCGGTCACGCCGGGGGACGCCCCTACGATTCGGCGAAATTGGGGCGTGACATGTTGGTATCAGAGCACAGATTCAAGTTCCTTAACCCTCGCACTGGAAAAGTTCCTTTAACGATCAAATTCTTGTGCGAACTCTTGAACTCGTTAGGCCAAAATAGGATACGTTCATGCAATGAGTCCATAATACATTATGATCCTAATGTAATTTACCTTCTTTTGAAGGAATGGCACCAGTGCAATCCTCAGCGCTAGCTGTAAAACCCCTTCCTAGAAAATCGTAAATACCTTTTTATTGATTAACTATTAATTAAATTGTAGTAATTAGGTCTAAATAGGAGAAATAGATTTTTAATAATTTTTATGTTAGGTGTTCGGACACTTAGAGGACTTATGGAACCTTCAGAAATTTTTCGGAATTTATTCCATGTAGGAGACCCCTTGAGCAGTTGCTAGCCTAACGATGTGCAATACCCTAATATATAAATTTTTCTCATGTGTGTATATATATATATATATATATATATATATATATATATATATATATATATATATACAAATATATATATGTATATATACATATTTTAAAGAAAGAAAGGAAAAGAAAGAAAGGAAAAGAAAAGAAAGGAAAATAAGAATTAATATAATAGTAATATAATACTACTACAACCATTATTTCGTTCTTAGCAAACTTTGCTTTCCCCACAGCAACATTTGCTAAACCAACTAAAGCCGCCCACTAACCCGTGTTGCTGCAGCAACTTCCCAGGAGGAAACCCGCCGACCCTTTTACTTCAAACCCACGGACCCTTGATCCCCTCTCTCTCTCTCTTAATATATATATAGTATATATATATATAATATCTCTCTAAAACCCTAATCTAAAATCCCAGACTTCCTCTTCCCATCTAGAGCCGTCACCGCAGCCAGAGAAGTCTCCCCAAGCCATCCAACCACCCCGTCGACGCCGACATCGCGGACTGCAGATTCCCACTCGAAGCACCTTCGCTCCGGCGTGATTTCCCGTTGACTCGCTCGACCAAACGCAGATCCGTTTTCATAGGTATGATCTTCCCTCAACCCTCTCCAATATTTGTTTTATAGTCAACCTCGGAAAACGTGTGCCCCTAGGCGAAAAACAGCGCCCAAGTCAGCGCGAGCAGACAGAATTCTGCAATCGCAGAAACTTGCGATGACCACCTATATTGTCGAGTTCGTATCTCCCACCACAGAGATCCGAATTCGACGATTCTTTTTGATACCTGTAGATTACATGACCTAGTTTATTTTCTGTATTATAACTTTGTGCTATTAGTTGCTGTGGACAAAATTGTAGTCGTCACAAAACTGCGCGCACCCACTTTTTACGGTTTTACAAAAGTTGGAGATCGGAGCGCGCCCCGCCAAACGGGACCGCCCCGCCTTGTGCCAAGTGTACCGAATGGTGCACGCAGCATAACGGGACATGTGAAAATTCGTGGGGACTGATTTGGACGCGTGTGCGCGCCGGAATCAGACCGTATCCGCGAACACATTCCGTGTCGCCACTTTTATGGAACTCGCGAGTATTTTGTGCACGCTTGTCAGATTGTGACGAAACTTGCGCCACTGGACTCGTGATAACACGCTGGTCCTATGACCCAATTTTCACGCATTTCTGAGACGGTTGACCAGATCGCCAATTGGCGGGCCCCACAGTTGACTTTTTGGACCAAATTATGTTCGGCTCATCAGAATCCAAATTTGGACATACCGTTGGGATCGTATTGACATTTAGAATTGTTTGACCCATAGTTTGTCCCGTTTAGAGACTGTTACCCTCGGCACGCTTTTCGGTGCAAAGTGGGCCCACCTTTGGAACCCGCTTTGGCCCGGAAATGACCTTTTTGCCCCTGTGTCCAAATTGGACGTAAGGACAGGCGTTCCTAGCGGTTTGATACCTTCTGAGACTGTTGGTGATATTTATTACAACTTTCGGAGTAGTACCCACCGGATCCACCGATACCAGGATGACAGTTGATATTCAAACATCAGGCAAGTGTACCTTGCCAAACTCTGCAGCTTAGTTATTTATTTTCCTTGCTATATATATATTACTGTGCATGCTCAACCTAGGACCGTGTGACGTACTTAGCGTCCGATTATCAGTCGGGTGCCGACACTGTACGCAGTGTTGGGTAATGTCATCTAGATATGGACATACGTGACACTTTATCTTCTCGTACTTGTCATACCAAGTACACTTGACCCAGGACACTGGACACTGATCATGAGACAGGATCTTCCCGAGATATTCGTGGTGATCCTGTATAGGATGCAGGACATATAGAGATACTATATTCTAGATACATTATGACTTGTGCATTAGTTATGACCCCGCTGACATGGACGTGAGACGTTATGTTCATGATTTGTGTGGTTACATTGGGTGGGGAGAGACACACAGACTACAGGCTGATCATATATATACACCCCTATTACTGTGAGGCACAAGACTCTATAGCCGAGCTTGGCCCATTACTCATTATTACTGCTGCTACCGGCTCCCCTACACAGAGCTTGTAGTATGCTTTAGCCTGAGTTCTAGTGCTGCTCTCATCTTGCATATCACTTAGCTGGTTATTTTAGTATTCCCTTATTGTTCCATCTATTGCTGGAGATACCCACAGGCTACAGGTTGATTATGTTATGCCGGCTACTCAGTCTCCCGCTGAGCTAGACCACCTCTTGACACCCCTGCTACCGGCTCCCCTTCACAGAGCTTGTAGTAGTTCCAACCTGAGTACTGTTGATATTCTCTCTTGCATTTTATACAGATGTTACATACTTACCCTGCTTATCTCATTATTTGCTGCACTGTTTATATTCTGGCTTGTATTATTTTCTGTACCTTGCTATGTCCCCTGAGGACCTGGATATGGATTTTGTCCCCAGATTTTGCAGAACAGGTTTACCCCGAGGTTTACGGGACCGCAGCAGGAGGAGCCGATCCAGGAGCTGTACCACCATCTGAGGGCGAGGTCTTAGCTGAAGACTTCTCTTGAGCATCCATGTTCATGCTCATATTTATTATTTATTTCCGTCTTTTCTTTTCTGGTCTGTAGAATCATTGTACTAGATATTTATCGGGTTGTTCCCCGAAGTACTTTGTGAGACTTGCTGATGATTTACATTCCTTATTTATTATGTGGATCATATTTTATATCTTGTATGGATGAGATTAGTTGTGCCATGATTGTCGTAGACTTGTTTTACAGCTTAAGTATGCCCTGATGGATCCATTATATTGAGTTGGTCTATCGGTGCGTACTGCTGGCCATTGACACGCGTCCAGTCCCACGGTATTTTGGGACTGGGGCGTGACATGGTTTTTGTGGTGGCCCATGCAGGTCTACGACTAAATTGTTCGGTTTCAACTTAGGGACCGGACCAGCCTGCCCTAAGGATAGTATAAACTATAGGATCTCATCCATTATTTAACCATTTGTTGAACTCTATATCGAACTCAAAATTTGTTACTTGAACTGCATCCTGTATTGATTCCTCTGAGCGTTCTCATAGTTTATCTTTTGATTTCAGAGCAATGGATTCCGGGAACAGAGATGATATTCCTTTGGAGACACCACACGATGCTGTGGTTACTTATGGAGACGGAGTGACTCCTGGGAGTGGAGGACAAGCATCACAGAGTGATCAAACCGGACAGCCTAATCCAAGGTTCCGGAGAGATGACATTCCACCACCACCACAGTTCACTCCCCAGATGCCAGTATTCCCGCCAGGACAAGCCATGGATGGGCAACAAATGTTCCAGATGATGTATGCTATGATGCAAGCACAGCAGCAGATTCAGCAAGAGGCCCATCGGCAGGAGGCCGAGTATCTGAGGACCAGCCTGGTATCCGCATTGGAGCAGGCTAATCCAGCAGCGAGGCGAACATCGACGGAATCTATCACCGACTTCCGTCATCTCAAGCCTCGCACATTTTCTGGTAAAGAAGGGCCAACGGAAGTTCATGAGTGGCTCACAAACATTCAGCATCAGCTGGAAGCCGCTGAACTTCCAAGAGAGAAATGGATGACTGCAGTCAGAATGCAGTTAACTGATAATGCGCATCACTGGTGGCTAGCAGAGGAAAGGAGACTTGGACAGGACAGAGTCACATGGGAAGAGTTCTCCAGACTCTTTCAAGAGATGTACATCCCGGCAGTTGCACGGTCAGAGCTCAGGGACAAGTTCAACCGCCTCATCCAGGGCAGCATGACAGTGGAAGAATACAATTCTGAATTTATTCGCCTGAGTCGCTTCGCTCCAACATTGATTTCGACGGAGGAAGAGAAAGCGGAAAAGTTCTTTGACGGGTTGAAGTTCGAGCTTCAGAGATTGATTGGCTCAGTGGCACCTACAAATTATACTGATGTTCTAGCAGCAGCACGACGCATGGAGCGCGTCACTAGAAGGGAATCGAATCTGAAGAGGCCAAATAACTCCGCACCAACCAAGGCAGCACATGGAGATTCTGTAAAACGATTCCAGAGGAGTACGCCAGATAGAGCAGCGCACAGGGCCATATCTCTCCCTACTTGTTACCACTGCGGCAAGATAGGTCACATTGAGAGAGAATGCAGACGCAAGTTGGGACTCTGCCTAGCTTGTGGTTCCAACCAGCATCAGACCAGAGAGTGCACCGAGCGCAGAGAGGGAGCACCCAGATTAGCTTTGCCTGCACCACGACCAGCGCATCCAGCCGTAGGAGCACAGCAGGCAGGAGTTGGTGGAGTCAGACCACCAGCCCCAGGAGAGAATCAGCAGAGACCACCCCTAGCACCGCAGGCAGCTTTATTTCAGCAGGCCCAGCAGCAGCGAGGCCAAGCACAGGGGCGAGGACAGGCATTCACTTTAGCTGTTGAGGAGGAGGCTACAGCAGGTGAGGTCATCGCAGGTACTATTTTAGTAGCTTCATTACCTGCAGTAGCATTATTTGATTCTGGAGCATCGCATTCATTTATAGCAGCTAGCTTTGTGGCCACCCATAGAGTAGCTACCGCACCCCTTCCGAAGATGAAGAGAATTCTTACGGGAGGCGGTATTATTCCGGTTAGTGATGTCTGTAGATCATGTTCTGTAGTCGTATGTGGCCGAGAAATGCGAGCTCAAATTTTAATCTTTTCGATGCCTGACTATGATATCGTACTTGGTATGGACTGGTTAAGTCAGTACCATGCGACTCTCGATTGCCGACTTGGACGGGTTATATTTAGACCGCCAGGACATCCAGAATTTGAGTTTCTCCGAGGAGCAGTAGAGCAAGGAGTTCAGCCTACTCTTAGGGTACTATCTGTAGAAGGGGAGACAGGTTACCCGAGAGTCATATCAGAATTTGTGGATGTATTTCCTGATGATCTTCCAGGTTTACCACCTGATCGGGAAATAGAATTCACAATAGACTTAACTCCAGGAGCAGAGCCAATCACTTCATCAGTTTATCGGCTAGCACCTAAGGAGTTAGTGGAGTTGAAAGAACAGGTTGATGATCTCTTGGAGAAGGGTTTCATTCGGCCCAGTGTTTCACCTTGGGGAGCACCCATCTTATTTGTGCCAAAGAAGGATGGAACAGTACGGTTGTGCATTGATTACAGGGCACTAAATACTGTAACCATCAAGAACAGGTATCCCTTACCACGCATTGATGATCTATTCGATCAATTAAGTGGTGCAAGAGTATTATCGAAGATTGACCTTAGATCCGGCTATCATCAGATCAAGGTGAGGAAGGAAGACATCCCGAAGACAGCTTTCAGGACTAAGTATGGGCATTATGAGTTCTTGGTGATGTCGTTTTGTTTAACCAACGCGCCAGCAGTGTTTATGAGCTTAATGAACAGAGTCTTTCATCAGTTCTTGGATAAATTCGTAGTGGTGTTCATTGACGACATTCTCATATATTCCAAGAGCCCTGAAGAGCATGAGGAGCATCTCAGAATCGTATTAGAGACCTTAAGACAGGAGAAGTTATATGCCAAGCTCAGTAAGTGTGAGTTCTGTATGGACAAAGTGCCTTTCTTGGGACACATCATATCGGGAGAAGGACTTTCAGTAGATCCTGAGAAAGTTGCGGCAATAGAGACTTGGCCTACACCCACATCAGTCGCAGAGGTGAGAAGTTTTCTCGGACTTGCGGGATATTACCGAAGGTTTGTAGGAAATTTCTCGAGGATTGCAGAACCAATGACGAAGCTGGCACGGAAGGACCAGGAGTTTATATGGACAGAAGACTGCCAGAAGGATTTTGAAGAACTGAAGAGAAGATTAACAACAGCACCTGTCTTGACTCTTCCTTCGGGGTCAGGAGGTTTTGTTGTTTACAGTGATGCATCAGACAGTGGACTAGGATGTGTTTTGATGCAACATGGCAAAGTCATTGCTTATGCGTCGAGACAATTGAAGGTCCACGAGAAGAACTACCCAACACATGATCTGGAGCTAGCAGCAGTTATATTTGCATTAAAGATATGGAGGCACTATCTTTATGGAGAGAGGGTAGAAATCTTTACTGATCACAAAAGTCTGAAGTATGTGTATACTCAGAAGGAGCTTAACATGAGACAGAGACGCTGGCTGGAACTGATGGTGGATTTTGACATCGATCTGCAGTATCATCCTGGAAAGGCGAATGTTGTTGCAGACGCACTCAGCAGGAAGCCTACGGCTTATTTCTTGATGATGCAGCCCGAGTTATTGAGAGATTTACAGGAGCTACAGATAGAGGTCGTCTTACCGGGACAGAATGGCTTGATGGCTAACCTTGAGATTCAGTCAACACTCGTGGAGAAGATTAAGGAGGCATTGCCCACCGATGCTAGATTTCGAAGACTCAGAGAAAGGACAGAAGCCGGTATACAGACAGGACTTCGCATACACGAAGACGGGACATTGAGGTTTGGAAATCGCATGTATGTTCCAAATGGAGAATTGAGATAGGAGTTAATGACCGAAGCACATAGCTCTATGTACTCTGTTCACCCAGGAGGAACCAAGATGTACCGAGACTTGAGACAGTATTACAGGTGGCATGGAATAAAGAGAGAGATCGCGAGATTTGTGGCCAAATGCTTAGTATGTCAACAAGTGAAGGCGGAGCACCAGAGGACAGCAGGATTATTGTAACCACTGCCGATTCCAGAGTGGAAGTGGGAGCACATCACTATGGACTTCGTCACGGGTTTTCCCAAGAGTCCAAGTGGGAGAGATGCAGTGTGGGTAATAGTGGACCGACTCACCAAGTCAGCCCATTTTATACCTTTTAGAGTGGGTCAGTCTACAGAAGCTTTAGCTGATTTATATATGAGGCAGATCGTGAGATTGCACGGCATACCAGTCAGCATTGTATCGGACAGAGATTCGCGCTTCACATCGCACTTTTGGAGGAGCATGCAAGAGAGTCTTGGTACTCGTCTGAAGTTCAGTACATCTTACCACCCGCAGACAGATGGGCAGTCGGAGCGTACTATTCAGACCTTGGAGGACATGTTGAGGGCTTGCATGTTAGACTTTGGAGGATCATGGGAGGACCACCTACATCTTGTAGAGTTTTCTTACAACAATAGCTATCAAGCGAGTATTCAGATGGCTCCGTTTGAAGCATTGTATGGGAGAAAATGTAGGTCTCCTGTGTGTTGGAGTGACGTGGGAGAACGTCAGATTCTGGGACCCGAGTTGGTGGTCAACACCGTAGAGACAGTCAAGAAGATTCAGGGACACTTGCGAGCAGCGCAAGACAGGCAGAAGCAGTGGGCAGACCTTCATCGTCGACCCTTGGAGTTCAAAGAGGGCGATCACGTCTTCTTGAGGATATCACCGACCAGAGGCACCATCCGATTCGGAGGGCGCGGCAAGTTGAGTCCAAGGTATATTGGACCATTTGACGTGCTCGAGAGAGTTGGAGAGATGGCATATCGACTTGCGCTACCACCTTCACTGGAGGGAGTACATGACGTATTCCATGTGTCGCAGCTCAGGCGATATGTGGCAGACAGCAGTCATGTCCTCGACCATTCAGAGATCACCATTGGGCCGAGCTTGTCATACCAAGAGCAACCCGTGGGAATCCTTGATCGTCGAGAGAAGGTATTGAGGAACCAGTCTATTTCCTTGGTTCGCGTAGCATGGAGGCATGGCGCGCCAGGAGAATCAACTTGGGAGCGCGAGGACGACATGCGCAAGCGTTTCCCGAACCTATTCGCAGACCAAGGTATGAATTTACATTGTTAATTTATATCTTATACCATCCTTGCATTCTATCGTGGCTTAATTTTAATTTCGAGGACGAAATTTTTATAAGTTGGGTAGAATGTAAAACCCCTTCCTAGAAAATCGTAAATACCTTTTTATTGATTAACTATTAATTAAATTGTAGTAATTAGGTCTAAATAGGAGAAATAGATTTTTAATAATTTTTATGTTAGGTGTTCGGACACTTAGAGGACTTATGGAACCTTCAGGAATTTTTCGAAATTTATTCCATGTAGGAGACCCCTTGAGCAGTTGCTAGCCTAACGATGTGCAATACCCTAATATATAAATTTTTCTCATGTGTGTATATATATATATATATATATATATATATATATATATATATATATATATATATATACATATATATATATGTATATATACATATTTTAAAGAAAGAAAGGAAAAGAAAGAAAGGAAAAGAAAAGAAAGGAAAATAAGAATTAATATAATAGTAATATAATACTACTACAACCATTATTTCGTTCTTAGCAAACTTTGCTTTCCCCACAGCAACATTTGCTAAACCAACTAAAGCCGCCCACTAACCCGTGTTGCTGCAGCAACTTCCCAGGAGGAAACCCGCCGACCCTTTTACTTCAAACCCACGGACCCTTGATCCCCTCTCTCTCTCTCTTAATATATATATAGTATATATATATATATAATAGCTCTCTAAAACCCTAATCTAAAATCCCAGACTTCCTCTTCCCATCTAGAGCCGTCACCGCAGCCAGAGAAGCCTCCCCAAGCCATCAAACTACCCCGTCGACGCCGACATCGCGGACTGCAGATTCCCACTCGAAGCACCTTCGCTCCGGCGTGATTTTCCGTTGACTCGCTCGACCAAATCCAGATCCGTTTTCATAGGTATGATCTTCCCTCAACCCTCTCCAATATTTGTTTTATAGTCAACCTCGGAAAACGTGTGCCCCTAGGCTAAAAATAGCGCCCAAGTCAGCGCGAGCAGACAGAATTCTGCAATCGCAGAAACTTGCGATGACCACCTATATTGTCGAGTTCGTATCTCCCACCACAGAGATCCGAATTCGACGATTCTTTTTGATACCTGTAGATTACATGACCTAGTTTATTTTCTGTATTATAACTTTATGCTATTAGTTGCTATGGACAAAATTGTAGTCGTCACAAAACTGCGCGCACCCACTTTTTACGGTTTTACAAAAGTTGGAGATCGGAGCGCGCCCCGCCAAACGGGACCGCCCCGCCTTGTGCCAAGTGTACCGAATGGTGCACGCAGCATAACGGGACACGTGAAAATTCGTGGGGACTGATTTGGACGCGTGTGCGCGCCGAAATTAGGCCGTATCCGCGAACACATTCCGTGTCGCCACTTTTGTGGAACTCGCGAGTATTTTGTGCACGCTTGTCAGATTGCGACGAAACTTGTGCCACTGGACTCGTGGTAACACGCTGGTCCTATGACCCAATTTTCACGTATTTCTGAGACGGTTGACCAGATCGCCAATTGGCGGGCCCCACAGTTGACTTTTTGGACCAAATTATGTTCGGCTCATCGGAATCCAAATTTGGACATACCGTTGGGATCGTATTGACATTTAGAATTGTTTGACCCATAGTTTGTCCCATTTAGAGACTGTTACCCTCGGCACGCTTTTCGGTGCAAAGTGGGCCCACCTTTGGAACCCGCTTTGGCCCGGAAATGACCTTTTTGCCCCTGCGTCCAAATTGGACGTAAGGACAGGCGTTCCTAGCGGTTTGATACCTTCTAAGACTGTTGGTGATATTTATTACAGCTTTCGGAGTAGTACCCACCGGATCCACCGATACCAGGACGACAGTTGATATTCAAACATCAGGCAAGTGTACCTTGCCAAACTCTGCAGCTTAGTTATTTATTTTCCTTGCTATATATATATTACTGTGCATGCTCAACCTAGGACCGTGTGACGTACTTAGCGTTCGATTATCAGTCGGGTGCCGACACTGTACGCAGTGTTGGGTAATATCATCTAGATATGGACATACGTGACACTTTATCTTCTCGTACTTGTCATACCAAGTACACTTGACCCAGGACACTGGACACTGATCATGAGACAGGATCTTCCCGAGATATTCGTGGTGATCCTGTATAGGATGCAGGACATATAGAGATACTATATTCTAGATACATTATGACTTGTGCATTAGTTATGACCCCGCTGACATGGACGTGAGACGTTATGTTCATGATTTGTGTGGTTACATTGGGTGGGGAGAGACACACAGACTACAGGCTGATCATATATATACACCCCTATTACTGTGAGGCACAAGACTCTATAGCCGAGCTTGGCCCATTACTCATTATTACTGCTGCTACCGGCTCCCCTACACAGAGCTTGTAGTATGCTTTAGCCTGAGTTCTAGTGCTGCTCTCATCTTGCATATCACTTAGCTGGTTATTTTAGTATTCCCTTATTGTTCCATCTATTGCTGGAGATACCCACAGGCTACAGGTTGATTATGTTATGCCGGCTACTCAGTCTCCCGCTGAGCTAGACCACCTCTTGACACCCCTGCTACCGGCTCCCCTTCACAGAGCTTGTAGTAGTTCCAACCTGAGTACTGTTGATATTCTCTCTTGCATTTTATACAGATGTTACATACTTACCCTGCTTATCTCATTATTTGCTGCACTGTTTATATTCTGGCTTGTATTATTTTTTGTACCTTGCTATGTCCCCTGAGGACCTGGATATGGATTTTGTCCCCAGATTTTGCAGAACAGGTTTACCCCGAGGTTTACGGGACCGCAGCAAGAGGAGCCGATCCAGGAGCTGTACCACCATCTGAGGGCGAGATCTTAGCTGAAGACTTCTCTTGAGCATCCATGTTCATGCTCATATTTATTATTTATTTCCGTCTTTTCTTTTCTGGTCTGTAGAACCATTGTACTAGATATTTATCGGGTTGTTCCCCGAAGTACTTTGTGAGACTTGCTGATGATTTACATTCCTTATTTATTATGTGGATCATATTTTATATCTTGTGTGGATGAGATTAGTTGTGCCATGATTGTCGTAGACTTGTTTTACAGCTTAAGTATGCCCTGATTGATCCATTATATTGAGTTGGTCTATCGGTGCGTACTGTTGGCCATTGACACGCGTCCAGTCCCACGGTATTTTGGGACTGGGGCGTGACACTAGCACCGTGCTAGACGCAATGCCAGGGCACCTCTTCAGGGATTGTCGTAAGCGGCTCGGGCAATGCCTCCGTTGTGGTGATCCAACCCATCAGGTTGATGTTTGTTCGCTCCCAGATCGCCGTCCTCAACGTAATGTTTCCTAGCGGTATGCTCTATTTCTAAGTTTCGGGACGAAACTTCCAATTATTTGGGTAGGATGTGGCGCCCCGTTTCCCCTATTCGGGGAGCGCGGCTAAGAAATACAAGATGATATCGTTCGATCGGGATAGATTGAAACAAGAACTTGTCCTTGTTATGGATTTGCTTCTTCGGAATCGATTCCCATATTCAGTGGACCGTGCTCCCGGGATCGACTTAGCGGCAGAGTCAGGAGGGACCTCTCCGCTGCATCTTTTGTTGCCTCAGATTTCGATGTCGCTTGTTGCTTTCGTGCCTTGAGTTGGTTTTCGAATTTGCTTGAGATTTCTTGAACAATTTCGATGGATTTTATAGTTTTCGTTCATTGAACTGTACTTCAATTCCGAGATTGAAAAGAGAGAAAGAGGTATTAATCAGCTGTTCGTGGCAATACAGATGAACGAGAAGTAGGCGGCTTACGAGCGGAGTCTTGAAGAGCCTCTTTCCTTCTCCCTTCCAACCAACTAAGTGAGTGGCTACCATCCCGATTAGCTAGCCCTTCTTCCAAGTCTTCACATCTAAATCTTGCATTCTTGTTGCCCCGATCAGATGATACCAAGTAATAACTAAAAGATACCAAGATAAAAAGGGAATAGACTTGGTACATTATGCTTGTCAATTAACTTCGTGAACGGATACTTATTTGCATGCTTGTTAGTTTGGAATGTTCATCATATGCATCAATACAAGATAGAATGTATACCCTTCTTTAAATTATGCTATGTATCGAACTCATCCTGAATGCAATGAACTGAACAGGAAGACTATACAAAAATAGATCTTGCCCTGTTACTGTCATGTGCCTGATATTGCCCTGAAATGCCTAAACTGCTAACTTAGTGTATTATGTTGATCACGGACAACTTGTGCACAAGGTCTTAGTTCCTGCGGACGGTCGCTGGGGCACTGGCACCGATCTGATCCGGGCGGGAACTCTCCTGTTTAATCATCCTGTGGAAGGACGGAATGGCGTGCAGCACATCCCGTGCTCTCGCTGCATACCATCCTCGTCAACGACTAAAATTGGTCCATTATGGCAATCACGCCAGTGATTCCCTTGTATATTTAAACCTATTGCAAACTAACTTGTGTCTTCGTGGCAGGGAAGGCATGGTAAGTATTGTGCAGGTGGTTCAAACGGACAGGTAAAAGCCACCGAACTGTGGCAAGTTTATTTCAGTATTTTATATATATACTGTTGCTTGTAAAATGAACTAAGGCAAGATAGAAAGACCATAAATAATATGCATGTTTCATTAAAACAACGTGTTGATTGGTATAGTTGGGTTAGCTTGCCTTCACCAGTATGTTTCGACATACTGACCCTCGTTGAAACAGGTTCCCCGTGCTAAGGAGAACCGAGCGAGGAGCCAAAATTGCTTTTCCGATCCAGTCCAGCTGTAGGCGCATCCTGATTGTGCCATATTTTGAAGCAAGGAGCTAGCAACTCAGTACATAATGCAGCTCCATGGGAAGACCGTCATCCAGCCCGGAGGTCTTTACCATTTTGAAGTTTAGTAAAGGGATATAATGTACATGACTGTTATCTCATTTTGTGTCAACACTTTTGTAAGCCCGTGCGGCAAATTAGCTGACTCGTTCAAGAGTTTGTAATAGATGTTCATTATCAATAAAGAGAACTTTTCCATCTTCAACTTGTGTTTCAATTTATTTGCGTACTCTGAATATGTGCTCGTTATGCAAAACAATAAAGCCTTGTGCGGACGCAACCCCAGGCCCGCACGGCGGTCACGACGGGGGACGCCCCTACGATTCGGCGAAATTAGGACAATTCTGGATGAAATCATGTACCAGCTTGAGCATAATCCTACTAAAATACAAACAATAGCCTATGACCTTAGTGTCCATAGTTGTTTCCTAATATTCGACGGTAAAATCATGTATCATCCAGCTGATCGTGTTATGCGACAATTCTGGATGAAATAAAATATTCCTGATGATCCATCATGTTTAAACCGTAGTAGAGCGAGTGCAACTAATAGAGCACGCAAAATGATTCCACAGTGGAATGCTAGATTTGAGACACAGCCCGCGGTACAGTCGTCTCAACTAATGGACTCTATAGATGAGGGTAGGTTATTTAAAAAGTTGAACAAAATATTTTTTTTAAAATTATATAAAATCATACGCTCATATTTGTTTAAATGGTGTAGCATTAGGTGATATTGCCTATAGATCTTGGTAGGGAGCTCCTCTTACCAGTAACCGATCCTACCGATATGAGGAGTTGCGATTCCAAAAATGGGCCGTTGATGATGTTAGTTATCGTGAATGGTATCGACGTGTAATTGAGAATGTACGTATTTTATTGATAAAAATGTTTGGCTCCAGAGTATTTTTTATATGAATTAATTGGATTCTACTTAATATTTAAGTTTCCAAATTTGAATATAGCATGTGAAAATCATCCAGTGAGAGACCCGTTGAGCGCAGCAGTAAGATCATTTTTGGATGATGTGCAAGCAATTCCGACTCCCCCGAATCCTCTGTTACATATTCCACCGGATTATCCTCAAGGCTTAGTTAGCCGACGGCAAGCACGTCCGCGTAGGAAGTATACCAATGTTTGGCATATGGATAGCCCGCCTCAACAAGATGACGAGGTCTCTCAGCAGGCTGAACAAGACAGTTTTCAGTAGGCTGACCAGGGCACTTCCCAGCAGGCTGACCAGTGGGTTGACCAGGGCACTTCCCAACAGGCTGACCAGGACAATTCCCAGTGGGCGGGCGAGGGGACGTCACAGGCACGTACCCCACAGATGGCCCGAGAGGCGGGCGAGGGACGTCACAGCCTGGTGGTGACTATTGGGATTATTACATGCAGATGGTCACTTTTATATTTGATGCGCCACAGTTTGATACAGCTACTCAGTTATTTGTGACTCCAACAACGTCGGTGCTGACACAGGAGACTGATGAATTTGACCCATAGGCATCATTGTCAGGGAAGAGACCCGAGGATACAGTAGCAAGAAGAAATAGACTTGGTCTTAATCCAAGGCCTCGTAGGTATTATGACATGATGACAAGAGGCAGAGAATGAAATTCTTGTACTTATAGGTTTTATTAGAAATTTATGTATTAGAAATAAAATTACATCAATGAACTTTTGTTAGGAGAAATATTCGCATATGTCTCATTATAACATCTTGCAAGGTAGTCTAAATAAAATTACATCAATAAACCAACACCAATCCATAAACCAGACCCAATTTCAAACCCAAATAAAAAACAAATCATTCCCCAAACAAATAAAAACCAAACCCAAAAAAACAAAAATTTATAGGACACAAACAAATACTATTTTTTTTTTTCTTATCAAACATTGCAAAATATTTTTTTTTTTCAATTTTATAAAAAAACAAACCATTTTTTTTAAAAATTTGTCTTTGCAATTAATTTATTTTAATTTTATTTCATTCAAGTAAATTTTCTTAAACAAAATTCCAAAACTAAATAAAAAAAAAAAACTAAAAAAAAAAAATCCAAATCCAAAATAAGATAGAAAAAAAACTAAATGAAAAATAACCCATTCTACATTTAGAATAAGGTCCAACCCAATTTCTAGATTCAGAATACAGGAGCTAATTTTGCAGTTTCAATTTCTATATTCTCAGGTCTAATTCATCCACAAGAGCTATAGGTTGGGCCTAATAATTTCTACATTCATAATGTATGAACTCATTTTGTAGAATAGTAATTTCCAATTTGGAGTTAAAATTTCTAAATTTTAGATTTTACATTATTTTTTTCACATTAATTTTTGACCACACAATATTTGTAACAAATATCAATTTATAGTTTTCTACTATTCTCTTACAAATACAACTCATTCTACATTTATATATTTTTTAAAATATTTTTGCCTCAAGATCAAATTTTGAGCATCATCTACTAAGGATGCTCTTAAGAGCAACTCCAACCCTGTTGTGAGTTCGAAAAAAATGGTTGTCACATAGAAATCACAAATTCTTATTTCAAAATCTCTTCTCCAATGTAAAAATAAAATAAATTGTGAAGTTGACATGACAATGACATGTCAAAGATAATGTGAAGTTGCTTGTCTATATCTAGACAATGAATTTCACAATGTTTTACTTCCACATAATCAATTATGAATAAAAATATATTTATAAAAAAATGAAGGAGTGGAAATGTTTTCTTTTGAAAAAATAGTTTTTATTGTATTCTCAACACTTTCCATTGAATAACACATTTTTATCTCATTTTCTTGTGTAAATATAATCTTGTCACATAGAAAAGACATTGTCTTATGCTTCGTGCCACGTAGAAATCACAACACAAAACAAGACAATAGGGTTGGAGATGCTCTAAATTTTAGTTTATGTTTGATATAGTCCTGATATTATATTTGAAATGATGGTCAAAAATAGAAATATAATACGAGATCCTAATATTAAATATAAATTTAGAATGCTGTAAAAATCTAAACAAAATCTAACGATCACCCAAGCCAATTTTGAAGACCCACTTCTAGGTAATTTGGAGTCCTAAATACGAAATTTAAATATTATACGATATTATAAAAGTAAATAATCTGATTTTATTTCTCTCTCACTTAAAAAAAAAATATAATTGTTTTTTTGTTGTTGAAGAAGCGAATATGAAAGAAGGATGGACGATGTACACTCCCAAAGAAAAAATCGACATTTGCATGCGCCCATATTCTTGCCAAAGTCGTCCAATCTGATTTTTTTCTTTTCTTTTGATTTTGTCTCATTAATGGAAAGGGCTATTATCCTTCTGAAAGTATTTTTATTTTTATTTAAAAAAAGAAAAAAAAAATTTAAGCCTATTAGTGTCCTGTCGACTCATCAATAAAATTGCTAAGCACATCCCTTTCACACCACACTAAAAAATAAAAATAAAAATAAAAATAAAAATAAAAATAAATATACGGGTACATATTTGATACATCCAATGTGTTCTTCACGTATGTGTCGTCGCATTGTATTTGACTTTGTGACATAGTTTGAGATTGAGATATAACGAGGTAGGCATGTTTGGTTGTTAATGCAAATATGTGAAATGATCAATATAATTAGGGGCAGATGCACGTACACAGAACGCATTGGGGGGGGAGGGGTGCAATTTGGATGGACTAAATTTGAGTCTGATCAGATAAATTTGTTAATGGGTTGGGTTATGATTGAAGATACTCGGATTTGGTCTCAGGTCTGGGTTAAAATATTTGAACCCGATCAAAAATCGGATTGGACTCGGATTCATGTGTCGGCTAAAAAATCCGAAATCCGTGTGTGTGTGTGTGTATATATATATATATATATATATATATATATATATATATATATATATATATATATATATATAAAATTTAATTCTTTTTAAATAAAAAGTTTAAATCCTAAATTTTTTCATCCAAAATTTTCAACTTTTTATCTTAAATCTTATTTCAGTTTGTATTTTGTAATAATTGAAACTTGATTGTTGTTTAATTATGTGCTTAATATTACTTTTGTTTAAAATTATTTCAAATATCATATTAGAGTCCGATAAATCCGACCAAATTCGAGCACAACCCAATCCTCCGAACTTGGTCTTGGACTACATATGTTGAACCCGATGTCGGATTGGGCTTGGGCTCGGATTAGGCTTATGATTCATCGCGTTGGGCTCGGGTTGAGCTCAAATCTAACCCAATCCGTCCGAGTTGCACCCCTATTGGGGGCTGGGCCCCCAATAATTTTTTTCTTATAAAGTATGCTTCATAGAAAATTAGTTATTTTTAGTAATATTACAAATGATGTCGTAGTTAAATGCTTTTAAAGTATGAAAACTCGTAGAGAACAATTATAAAATGTAATATTTTTTTTGTATAAAAATAATATTAAATAATATATTATTATATTATTATATTTTAAAAAGATCGGGTACGTTGTCTCGAACCCTTTTATGATTATGCTCCAATGAATTATAATCATAGATCAGCCACTGAATATAATGCATGCTTACTTTTAATATATGGGGATATCGTTTAGCAATTCAAAGTAGCATAATCCATAATACAAGCTCTAAAGTCACGGGAAAGATATTTTTTTCCTCCAATGTAATTACAACTTTAGTGATAATGTCAACCTCCCAAGGACCTTTAATCTTGTGTTCAAATAGCATATCGATGTAAATATAACATATTAAAGCAAAAAAAAAAAATTTGTTTTGCATTAAACTGTTCAACATTACTATTAATTTTTCATAATTATTTTATATATTTTTCCCAGAAATATATACATCTTCCTTCTTGTTTGTCCAACATAATAGTCGTTTATGAGTACGTGAGAGTTGTGCGATTGCACATGTCCCAAAAATCAAAATATTCTAAAAAATTTAACCTCCGTATATATGACTAATATCAAATCTACATTTTTAAATTTATGTTTTCTTATTTGTTAGAACAGTAACTTAGTCCTTAGAATGTAAGAAAAAAAAAGGTCATTTTTTTTAGAGTAGTTTTTTTTCTTTTTCTTTAAGATGTGCGACAATACGAATGGAATTTATGTGCATGCTGCATTGCATATATTTTGACTTACTGTCTTATATTTTTTTTACAATTTGATTTCAAGATTGTCCGTGTAGTCAAAAGAGATATATCTTTTCTTACTGACCGCAAGAGTTCCATATTTATATATTGTTCTTAGAACGTCAAAACCAACGTATCCAACGTAATCGAATTAAATCTTCTCAACATATTTCTTTCTTGCTATTCAACGACCTATTATAAAAAATTAACATTCACTTAGACCATATTTGGTCCTCGAGAAGAGTGTGGGAAATGACAAAAAAAAAATTAAAACTTTGATGCTGTACAAAGTGAATACCATTTGTGCACAAGACACCTTTTAAAAAAATTATTAGCATTTCACGAAACTTATCAGCTGAGAATTAAAAAAGAAATAAAAAAGTTGAAAAAAGTTCCAAGTTACAAAGAGAGACAAAAAGAATATGAAAAGGCGAAACGAAATGTAGGAAGTGAAAGAAAGTCGGGAAAAAGGAGTTGGCATTCCTCCTCACTTTCGGGCCATTTCCTGCAGTCCGAACAGCCCCTTTTCAACATTTCGGCCGATATTCTGAACAAAATTTGCGGAAGTTTCGGCCGGTACATTACGAAACCAATAAAAACCGCCTTGGATTTTCCACTTCCTCTCCGCTCTTCCACTTCACTACTACCAGCTCCGAGAAAAAAGAGCGGAGCGATGCCAACAATGGCGGCATCTCTATCCAGCGGCTGCTCTCTCCGATCCGACGTCTCCATACTCTCCTCTTCTTCCTCATCCTCCATCGCCACCAAACTTCTCCGCCGATCGCCGCCACGCCTATTCTCCTCCTCCTCCGCCGCCGCCGCTCCTCGCTGGATCTCCTGCCGAGCGTCCGCCACCGCTCATCGTGAGTCTCCCCGGTTCCTTTGTTTCATCTCGTGTCTTGATGGGATCGGCTTAGGGTTTAGGGCTTTTGCGGACGTACTTGGTTTCTTCTCGACGATCACTTTGATGCGATCGATTCATGATTTTTTTTTTTTTCTAAATTTCGCTGCTAAAATTAGAGTTTGCTTGCTGATGTGATCGAGGATCTCTAGAAATGAAGTGATTGACAATCTATTTGATTCGATCGAGCGAAGGTTCGGTTACATGTCTTCATCTCGCAGTTCGACTAGACCGGCTTAGGGTTTATGGGGATTGCCTTTGTTTTTTCCTTTGTTTATTTCGTCGGAATTGATTCGATGGATGATATAGACTGAAGGTTTAGGTATAGATTTAGAACGACTTTATAACATTTAGCGGTGGAAGTAAAATTTGTCTACATTTTGTTAGTTATGAATCGAACACAACACAGTTGAAAATTTTCTTGTGAAATTGTTTGAATATGATGTTTTATAGAATCCGTATAACTAGGTAAACATTAAGAAAATTTGAATCTGATGTTTGATAGAATCTCATTACAAAAATTCCCAAGCGTGTTGACAATTCAATACGGGAAAATGAAGTTTGAAAGTTCACAGGAATTTTGGTGTGTCACTGTCTAAGGTGACCTATAGTTAATAGGGGATATAGATGTTAAGGATGATAAATCTGTCTCCCCTGGCGAAAACAAGACCGACCGCCCGCCCTTTCTTGAGCGGAATCTCGGTTGTATTCAGCTAAAGACCGCACTAGTGTGGCAATGCCACACACACATCGGTTATATGTACTACTACTACTACTACTATAAATGGAAGGAATAATCGGCTTTTCCGTGGGATCGAACCCACCACCTAGTCAGGATTTGTTATGTCTCCACCTGCTGACCACTAGAATCAGGAGACTTTAACACACACACATGGTGGTACACACATGGTGGCACAGTAAACAACATCAACAATATAACTATAATCAAGCAAAGGTAACTTAAGAGAAACTTTTATAGATTTCACTATCGGGAATAATTAGTAGTAGGGCACATAATTTCGTAACATATTTATTGGAATTAGTAAGTAACTTTAGGCTCTTATTTCCGGGAGCATCTATTGGTTTGCGTTGTACATGTCCAAACTATCTAAATCAAATTTATATCATCTTTTCCTCAATTGGCATCAACTCTTAACTTTTCACGGTTACATTCATTTCTTATCATATCCTGTAATGTATTCTCACTCATTCATCGTAGCATTCTCATTTCCGCTACACAACTTTTTTGACATGTTATCACTTAATTGTGCAACATTATGATCCATAAAACATGGTTGGTCTTATAACAATCTTATATAATATATTATTTCTTCAACTTCAGCGGTATATTACGATTACAAAGTACTCCAGAAGCAACTCTTATATCTCAACCATCATATTTTAATACTATGCACGACATCCTTCTCAATCTTTCAATCATAATGAATGATTGATCATAAATATCGAAAGCTATCACTCTTAGGTATTTTTTGTCCATCTACATGGGCTCCCCCCTCATTCCTTTTTGACTTCGGGTTGAAATTACATTTCAAACTTTGTTTAATTCTATATATCATAAATCAATTACATTCCAAAGTCTTTCTCTACATTTCTATTTTAACATCTAACCCTCAACTTAATGAAAAAATAAACTTGCAATGATCAACTTGAAAAATTAACTTAAAAAATAAATTACATTACTAGAAACAATAAAAAAAATCTAAAAAGAAAAGAAATCCCATCACATAAAGCTAGTCTCCTCCTGGCACTTCACCTCCTTACCCACTACTGACTCTACAACAACTACCTCTACCTGTTGGTCGTGTCAGTTTCTAACTCCCTTAGTAGCTAGAGGATCGTGGGTCGCTTTGGTATGTGGTACGGGTACACGGTACTGTACCTCAGCCGGTACGCGGTGCAGTGGGGATAGGCTTATTCGGTACGCTATTTGGGGCTGCTGTTCGTTTTTATCTGGGTCGTCTTTGTACCATATACAATTATATAAAAGTATATACCAAATGTCATAAGTTCATAACCAAAGCCATCAAAATCCAAGTGAAGGAAAGCATAGACAATATTCTTGTAACTAAACCAAATATCATAAGTTCATAACCAAAGCCATCAAAATTCGGGTCGCAAAATTTGATGAGCGTGTCGCAAACGCATCTCGTTCGGGGTCGATCGTCCCAATTCGTGGGACGTAGGGGGGTTGGCGAATTAGACAACTATGAGCTAGCCTTTATGATTGACTTCGAGCCCGCTATGATTTGAGATCTACACCATGAGGACATGGGTGTGCATGATACAACAATTACAGATGAGGAAGCGGGACGGACCAAGGTGTAGAAGCATAAAAAATGTGCCTTATGAAGATGGCGCAGTTTTCTACAAATAAATTTAACAGAGGAAGGATGACGCACTTTCTACTTGTTTCAAAGGACGGCGCACTACTCGGAGAACAGAAAAGTGGCGCACTTTCAAATTGCTTTCATCAGTGCAAACATGCGTATAATTTGCATGTTTGCTTTTTCCTTCGAGTATTAAATGCGATGAATCTGACAGGATGGAACAGAAATCGAAGAGTCCGAAGTCATCATTACAGCTTGGCTGCAGCACGCAGACCCAGTTTGTCGTTTAACGACCCAGTCGTTGTGCCAATTTCTTCAAAAGTGCGCTGCTGTGCCAATTTCTTCAAAAGTGCACTGTTGTGCCAATTTTTTCAAAAGTGCGCCGTTGAGCCAACTTTTTCAAAAGTGCGCCATTGAGCCAATTTCTTCAAAAGTCGCTCTTGTGCCAACTTCTAAAAAAGTGCGCCATCACGACCACTTCTTCAAAAGAGCGCTTGTATAGCCAATCTTTCAAAAAGTGCGTCAGTCTTCAGACCACTTCTTAAGTGTGCATACTATCCTAACTGACAGTGAGCAGTTATGAGTGCATGTCTTACATGCCATGCTTCTCATGAAAAGTGTACAAATAACTGTCCCCCACGACCTATGCTTTCCTCGTATAGGAAGTTACGTGTCAAACATGCAACAAGTTATGCACCCACTCATTCAGAACATGGGGTGTAAGTCCACCAAAAGTGCGCGCACAATGGTAAAGCAATGCAGACTGTCCAAAGTGCGCACACACTCTCATAATCGCTCCTAAACTCTATAAATACATGATCGGTACATCCATTACGGGATCGGTACATCCATTACGGGAGGACGGATATATACAAATACAGACATACAGAGAGAGGCTGGAATTTTCAAGTCTTTGAAATTCAAGAACCGAAGGAGAGAAATAGAAGATTCTCGTGCTGTTGTTGCCAAAACTTTCTTATTGTTCAACTCTCCAAGTTGTTCACAGGATTTCCTGCATTTCTTCATCGTCGTGTGGTCCAAGGAGTAAAGTGATCGTCCACAAATCAGATCTTGTCACGCCCCGATCTCCCGCAGGATTGGCCACCCCTGCTATGCGCGAATCATCGTGCCAACGCTCCCGCAGGATGATCATTCCCATCAGGACGTGATGCCGCGCGAGCACAAGCTGCGTCCGCACAAGGCCATGATCCGAACATGCAAAAAAATAGCTAAGCCACAAAGTCGTACAGATAGTTTCCAATGCAGCAAAAATTTGAACGACACGAATAAACTGCCGTTCGATAACTAGTTCACAAAGTCGATATAGCGGAAGCATAGAATAAACACAAGTATGATACATAAACAATATCTTTATTGATAATGAATAAGGTTACAAGTGGCGCTAGGCCGAGATTACAAGTTGCTCAATGCTCTCTCTCTCTCTCTCAAACATATAAAGACGTGCCAAGCGGCTTACAACTTGGGATGGTACATAGGCGATGTTTCAACATTATGTCATGTATATGTGCTTCAGCTCCGGACGCAACACTCCAAGGCTCCAGAGCGAACTCCACGCCTTAGCGCGCACGAGGGGATACTCCGCACCGAACGAGGTTCTCCCGCACCCTGCAAGCAATCTGGTGGGTTATCAGTACATGAATGCACTGGTGGGGAGATTTCTCGTCCGCTCGACAAATCCAAATACGTTCAATTAGTTCCGTGCACAACTATTAAGTTATCTTTCTAGTCTTGTCTTAGGATCAGTTTCATGGCATAATGTAAAGTCTAACTCGTGTGGCAGTACGCCGTGCGATATAAGGGTAACGCGGCGAAACTTACCAACTTACCATTTTTTCTTTTCTGTCGAAATCATAAAACCAAGTTAACCATCATATAGTATATGAAACGAAATAGTGCACAAATAAGACTTAGCGTCACGAACAAATTCTTGCCTCAAATGTGTTACGCTGGAACTAAATAACGTATTTTGCATCCATATCTTTAAGTACAAAGTGCCGTGCAGTAATTTCTCTTATCACCAGTATTAAATGTTCTACTTAGATTTACTCGGATGTGTTCAAATGTACAGGTTACTTGTTTCAATGCAAATGAACTCGCACACGTATTGCCGCAATCGAGCTAAACTTAGTCTATATGAACAAAAGGTCACTGGCATAGCCATAAATGACGAGTTATAGCCTCTGTACGGATGGCTGCAACGTTGGTACCATGGAGTCGTTTGCACCATTACGCCTGAAACGAATGGCCATCGAAATTGTTCCGTCCGGATCGGATCGGCTCCGGTGCCCCAGCGTACCGTCCGCAGGAAGACAAAATACCCTGTGCACAGGTTGTCCGTTACCAAACGAACTTAATCTTCCAAATCACATACCACAAACTTGTTCCAAATCACATATCACAAACTTGTTCAAATTATGTCCATGTTCACAAACGAATTGGCTCCCAGAGCCGCATGGTCTAGTACTGAACGAAAGTTGCTCCCCGAGCTGCCTGATCATAACTGTTACTCGAATTGTCATGCTGCAGTCCCCTAGTTCGGAAACTGTCTTGGTGACCTAACGGTCCCAAATACTTTCATTTTCAAACTTGTACCAAACGACTATTTGATAGTCTTCCGGCCAAACGAAGTGAGTCATGTTCCGAGTCGTGTTCCAGGCCTTTGCACGAGTCTATGAGATAAGCATGGCACATATAGGGGTGAAACACTACACTTGATCAAATAACAGTCTACTATAAACATAAGCAGCACGACTTAGCACGAGCACGAATGTGTCGTTGAATCGCGGCATAATCTCTAAGACGAGCAGTGTAAACATGTGAAGCAGTGTACTACGAAGAGTATATAATCTACTCGAAGCATTAGCGAAGTCTACTTACACGAAGCTAAGGTAGCACTCGAGGGTCTAACTATAAGCCAAGTTTTATTTCCATATTCTAACACTAGCAATATAAGATAGAATTATTCCCTTAGCTAGGTACGTTGTATTCTTATTAGCATGCAATGGGTGATTCGCCTAGCGACTTGCATATATCATCCGTATTTTTAAGTGTGCAAGCTAAGCAAATACATGTTCATTGTAACCACCCACCTTAGCGATGATTCGCCTCGGCCGAGTGATACTCCGACCGCGTCTTTGAAAGTCTTCCGAACTCCTGAAGGACAAAGTCTGAATTCCTTTGCATTAAGCAAGTCTTCTCGTCGAGCAAAACGGGTCAGGTCGTCGCACTTGTGTCGTTTGAATCGGCTATCCGCATTGATGCGGAACGGGTCGTTACATTATACACCACTCAGAACAAGTTTCATCCTCGAGACTTTCTGAGCACAAATCGTTCTATCGCACACTATCGTATCTAACTCAAGCATATTACTTCGTATCCTTAGACCCGTTCGAACACAATTTCCTACTCGTTTCTCATTCCGTGTTGCATGTGTGGTTGGTATGTTTCAATGAATGACTCTATCATTCAATTCAAGCTCTGACTCGGTCTCTACAGCGCCTTAGCGTGGAACATATATCGCTTAACGCAGGACATGATCTACTGTGTACGAAGATCTTAGACTGAGACTGACTTATCCAAATTGTTATACCCGTTCATGGTTGGTACGATCTACTAAGTTTTCCTCGACCTAGATATTGATTCCATTACCTTGAATTCCCATTCAATATAAGCCTTATCTCATGTTTCAACACATTCTCAATCGTTCGAACTAATTCTTGCGCGATACCTTCAAATTCGCTTACTTGCTAGACATTTGATATACTAAGGCTTTACACAACTACGTCGTTTGCTGCTTGACTCGTCTGCTATTCTGAAATCCTCGAGTCGCTCGAACATTTCTAAGGTGATCAATACACCACTCAGGGTTCGAGCTATACTCTACGAATCTTCCATTTGCTTATTCGTTCATGAGCTATCGCATACACCACTCAGGAATCGAGTCATCCAATTAAATTCTCAACTGCGTTCGCATCAATCCATCCAACTGGTTCCTTAAAACTCATGTACGATCCCTATGCGTTGCCTCGATAAATCTCATTTGTCACGCCCCGAGGCGTCCCCCGAGTCGTGACCGCCGTGCGGGCCTGGGGTTGCGCCCGCACAAGGCTTTAATGATTTGCATAGCAAGCACATATTCAGAGTACGCAGATAAATTGAAACACAGATTTGAAATGGAAAAGTTCTCTTTATTGATAATGAACATCTATTACAAACTCTTGAACGAGTTAGCTAATATGCCGAACGGCTTACAAAAGAGATGACTCAAAATGAGATAGCAGTCCTGTACATTACATCCCTTTATAACTTTAAAATGTATAGACCTCCAGGCTGGAGGACGGCTTTGCCACGGAGCTGCATTTGTGTATGAAGAGTTGCAGGCTCCTGACTCCAAAATGCTTCGGGGGCGCGGTGAAGATGCGCCAACAGCTGGACTGGATCGGGAAGACGACTTCGGCTCCTCGCTCGGTTCGCCTTGGTGCGGAGAACCTGTTTCAACGAGGGTCAGCATATCGAAACATGCTGGTGAAGGCGAGCTAGCCTGACTATACCAATCAACACGTTGTTTTAATGAAGTATGCATATTTGTGGGTTTCTATCTTGCCTTAGTTCATTTACAAGTAAGCAGCATATAGAATTTACTGAAATGAACGTGCCACCGTTCGGTGGATTTTACCTGTCCGTCTGAATGACCTGCACAATACTTACCTTACCTTCCCTGCCACGAAGACACAAGTTAGTATGCAACAGGTTTAAATATACACGTTGGGATCACTGGCTAGGAGCCATAATGGACCGTTTAGTTTTGAACGAGGATGGAATGCAGCAAAGATGCGTTGGTGGCTGCAGACTATCCTTGTCCAGATGCGTGAGACTATCGTGAATTTCCGTCCGGACCGGATCGGTGCCAGTGCCCCAGCAACCGTCCGCAGGAACCCGTTACCTTGTGCACAAGTTGTCCGTGATCAATCGTTCGTGATGCGTTAACGTTGATGCGTTTGAGGCAACATGAACATGAGTTTAACAACATTGCATGATTCGTTTTGCATAGCCTCCTTGAACAATTTATGCTTGACTCAATTATAGAAGAAGATGAATTCTAACTAAAATTGAAGCATATATATATAACATTCCAAGCGAACAAGCATGCAAGTAAGTAACCGTTAACGAGTTTGATTGACAAGCAGTATTAACCAAGTCTATTCTCTTTTATCTTGGTTTCTTTTATTATTACTTGGTATCGTTTGATCGGGGCAAAGGAGAATGCAGATTATTAGCTGTGAAGCTTGGAAGCAGGGCTAGCTAATCGGGTTGGTAGCCACTCACTTAGATTTGGAAGGGAGAAGGAAAGAGACGCTTCACGACTCCGCTCGCAAGCCGCCTACTGCTCGTTCACCTGCACACGAACAGCTCGATTAATACTTCTTCCTCTCTCTCCAATCTCGGAATTGAAGTGCAAGTTCAATGAACGAAAACAATGAAAACCATCGAAACCGTTCAAGGAAAACAAGCAAATCCCAAAACCAACTCAAAGCACGAAAGCAACAAGCGACATCGAAAACCGAGGCAATAAAAGATAGCAGCGGAGAGGTCCCTCCTGACTCTGCCGCTAAGCCGATCCTTGGGGCGCGGTCCACTGAATATGGGAATCGATTCCGAAGAAACAAATCCATAACGAGGACGAGTTCTTAATTCAATCTATCCCGATCGAACGATACCGTTTGTGTTTCTTAGCCGCGCTCCCCGCACCGGGGGAACGGGGCGCTACATCATTCTCGTATACACCTCTACCGATAATCATCCACACAACCTATATTTTAAGTAGCAACTTAACGATCCGAATAACTGTCCAAACTATATCACGAAACCCAGGCACGATCTACTATATTCGCCTTAGCGATAATCCGATAACGTTTCTATCGATAGCCATTCTAAGTCTGACTTATTTTATCCGAACGATATTCCAATCTCGCTTGTAAACTTGCTTGCACCAAAGGGTCTTGGCTTGCGATACTCAACATAACTTAGCCAAAAGGCTGCGTGCATAGCTATCCATTCGAACGATATTCTATCTCGCATACTAATCTTGGTAATCACGTATAGGTATTCGGGTTCGCACATAACTTGCAAATTTTCAAGCACGAGTCTATTCCTGTCACGCCCCGAGGCGTCCCCCGAGTCGTGACCGCCGTGCGGGCCTGGAGTTGCGTCCGCACAAGGCTTTTTAATGATTTACATAGCAAGCACGTATTCAGAGTACGCAGATAAATTGAAACACAGATTTGCAACATAGAAAAGTTCTCTTTATTGATAATGAACATCTATTACAAACTCTTGAACGAGTCAGCTAATATGCCGAACGGCTTACAAAAGGGTTGACTCAAAATGAGATAGCAGTCCTGTACATTATATCCTTCTATAAACTCAAAACGATAAAGACCTCCGGGCTGGAGGATCGCTTTGCCACGGAGCTGCATTTGTGTATGAAGAGTTGCAGGCTCCTGACTCCAAAATACTTCGGGGGCGCGGTGAAGATGCGCCAACAGCTGGACTGGATCGGGAAGACGACTTCGGCTCCTCGCTCGGTTCGCCTTGGTGCGGAGAACCTGTTTCAACGAGGGTCAGCATATCGAAACATGCTGGTGAAGGCGAGCTAGCCTGACTTTACCAATCAACACGTTGTTTAGAGAAGCATGCATATTTGTGGGTTTCTATCTTGCCTTAGTTCATTTACAGTTAAGCAGCATATTAAATTTACTGAAATGAACGTGCCACCGTTCGGTGGATTTTACCTGACCGTCCGAATTACCTGCACAATACTTACCATGCCTTCCCTGCCACGGAGACACAAGTTAGTATGCAACAGGTTTAAATATACACGATGCACACACGATGCATTGCAAGCCATATTCACACGATAAACACACGGGGCGTTGCAAGCATATACACACGAGGATCATTGGCTTGATGCCATATGGACTAGTCAAGGACATGAATAGCATGCAACGAGAAAACACGAGGAGCTCATAAAACACGATGCGTTGCACGTTATCCAGTCCGCACACGATTTGACTATAAACACGAAGTCTGCCCAGGTCGGATCGGTGCCAGTGCCCCAGCGACCGTCCGCAGAACTTATACCCTTGTGCACAAGTTGTCCATGATCGAACACGATTATTAAGTTAACAGTTCATGCAGTTAAGGCAACACGAGTACACGACAAGCAGTATTGCATGATAATCAAGTATCCGTTCATGAAGTTTATTGACAAGCATAGTGAACCAAGTCTATTCTCTTTTATCTTGGTTTCTTTTATTATTACTTGGTATCGTTTGATCGGGGCAAAGAATAGTTCAAGCTTTTAGGTGTGAAGCTTGGAAGCAGGGCTAGCTAATCGGGTTGGTAGCCACTCACTTAGATTTTGGAAAGAAGAAGGAAAGAGGCGCTTCACGACTCCGCTCGCAAGCCGCCTACTGCTCGTTCACCTGCACACGAACAGCTCGATTAATACTTCTTCCTCTCTTTCCATTTTCGGAATAGAAGTGCAAGTCAATGAACGAAAACAATGAAAACCATCGAAACCGTTCAAGGAAAACAAGCAAATCCCAAAACCAACTCAAAGCACGAAAGCAACAAGCGACATCGAAAACCGAGGCATTAAAAGATAGCAGCGGAGAGGTCCCTCCTGACTCTGCCGCTAAGCCGATCCTTGGGGCGCAGTCCACTGAATATGGGAATCGATTCCGAAGAAACAAATCCATAACGAGGACGAGTTCTTAATTCAATCTATCCCGATCGAACGATACCGTCTTGTGTTTCTTAGCCGCGCTCCCCGCACCGGGGGAACGGGGCGCTACATCCTACCCAACCAATTGGAAGTTTCGTCCCGAAACTTAGGAACAATGCTTACCGTTAGGGGTTATTACGTTGCGGGCGATGAACAGGAAGATTCGGGCAGGAATTAATGGCATGGCCTAGATTGCCACAAGCGAGACATAACCCAAGTCTCTTACGACACTGACTGAAGGAGTGCCCACGTTTGTTGCAGTATTGGCATACTTGGTTGGGATTTGTTTTGTGCTGACCACCGTTGTTTCGGCGCTTTGCAGCAGTGTTTCCTCCATCGTTGCCTTGGCGTTTGTGATTGTAGGTATGCACAGTGCCGGTGGAAACGTGAGGATACTGTGGTTCAAGCGATAGGGCGTGATTCATGACTTCACGCATTGTTCCGTACTGATTATTGACCACGTGCGAATGGATGGCAGGGCGTAGTCCACCTTCAAACCTTCTGGCTCGACTCGCTGCATCAGGTAAATAGGCCCTAGCGAACTTCGAGAGTCGGTTGAACTCGGCGGAGTATTGCTTAACTGTCATACTGCCCTGCCTCAGCTGCACGAAGTCATTCTCCATTTGACGTTGTACTGGAGGGGGTATAAACTCCTCTTCGAACGCGGCACGAAAGGTCGTCCACGAGATCGCCTCCTCTCCGTGATCAAATTGGAGAGATTGTCGATGCACGTCCCACCAATTGTGTGCGTTGAGGCGGAGCTGTAGTTGCGCGCAGGCGACGCGCTTATCCTCGGGGACCTCTAGCAGAGTGAAGTGGTCTTCAATCTCGGCTAGCCAATCTAGAGCTACCACTGGGTCCTCAGTCCCATTGAACGGGGTATTGCAGACTTTCTTGAAATGGCCCAAGTTGAAGGCAGTCACGTCCCTCGGCCTTGGGATTTGAGGCGTCTCCACTTCAAGCACGGGCTGTTCCACCGGAGTCGCTGCTGTTGCGGCGGAATGGTTGGCAGCCAAAGTCTGAACGATCTGTTGCAGGGCATCTACCTGCTTTTGTTGGACTGAGAATCGGGTCTCTAGATTACTCTCGAGCTTAGCTTGGCGAGCATCGTCTCGTTGTCGTTGCGATTCTAACATTTGCATTACCCGCTCAAGCGGGTCGACTTGAGACATGCCTCGTTGGCTCCGAGAGCTTCCCGAATTGCCTGAACTGCTTTCTTGTGTTTCGATCGGTGGTTGCGCTGCAGATTGCGCTGGATCCATTCCTTCAAAAGAAGGTAAATTACATTAGGATCATAATGTATTATGGACTTATTGCATGAACGTATCTCATTTTGGCCTAGCGAGTTCAAGAGTTCGCACAGGAATTTGATCGTTAAAGGAACTTTTCCAGCACGAAGTCTAAGGAACTTTGAATCTGTGCTCTGATACCACTATGTCACGTCCCGAGGCGTCCCCCGAGTCGTGACCGCCGTGCGGGCCTGGAGTTGCGCCCGCACAAGGCTTTTTAATGATTTACATAGCAAGCACGTATTCAGAGTACGCAGATAAATTGAAACACAGATTTGCAACATAGAAAAGTTCTCTTTATTGATAATGAACATCTATTACAAACTCTTGAACGAGTCAGCTAATATGCCGAACGGCTTACAAAAGGGTTGACTCAAAATGAGATAGCAGTCCTGTACATTATATCCTTCTATAAACTCAAAACGATAAAGACCTCCGGGCTGGAGGATCGCTTTGCCACGGAGCTGCATTTGTGTATGAAGAGTTGCAGGCTCCTGACTCCAAAATACTTCGGGGGCGCGGTGAAGATGCGCCAACAGCTGGACTGGATCGGGAAGACGACTTCGGCTCCTCGCTCGGTTCGCCTTGGTGCGGAGAACCTGTTTCAACGAGGGTCAGCATATCGAAACATGCTGGTGAAGGCGAGCTAGCCTGACTTTACCAATCAACACGTTGTTTAGAGAAGCATGCATATTTGTGGGTTTCTATCTTGCCTTAGTTCATTTACAGTTAAGCAGCATATTAAATTTACTGAAATGAACGTGCCACCGTTCGGTGGATTTTACCTGACCGTCCGAATTACCTGCACAATACTTACCATGCCTTCCCTGCCACGGAGACACAAGTTAGTATGCAACAGGTTTAAATATACACGATGCACACACGATGCATTGCAAGCCATATTCACACGATAAACACACGGGGCGTTGCAAGCATATACACACGAGGATCATTGGCTTGATGCCATATGGACTAGTCAAGGACATGAATAGCATGCAACGAGAAAACACGAGGAGCTCATAAAACACGATGCGTTGCACGTTATCCAGTCCGCACACGATTTGACTATAAACACGAAGTCTGCCCAGGTCGGATCGGTGCCAGTGCCCCAGCGACCGTCCGCAGAACTTATACCCTTGTGCACAAGTTGTCCATGATCGAACACGATTATTAAGTTAACAGTTCATGCAGTTAAGGCAACACGAGTACACGACAAGCAGTATTGCATGATAATCAAGTATCCGTTCATGAAGTTTATTGACAAGCATAGTGAACCAAGTCTATTCTCTTTTATCTTGGTTTCTTTTATTATTACTTGGTATCGTTTGATCGGGGCAAAGAATAGTTCAAGCTTTTAGGTGTGAAGCTTGGAAGCAGGGCTAGCTAATCGGGTTGGTAGCCACTCACTTAGATTTTGGAAAGAAGAAGGAAAGAGGCGCTTCACGACTCCGCTCGCAAGCCGCCTACTGCTCGTTCACCTGCACACGAACAGCTCGATTAATACTTCTTCCTCTCTTTCCATTTTCGGAATAGAAGTGCAAGTCAATGAACGAAAACAATGAAAACCATCGAAACCGTTCAAGGAAAACAAGCAAATCCCAAAACCAACTCAAAGCACGAAAGCAACAAACGACATCGAAAACCGAGGCATTAAAAGATAGCAGCGGAGAGGTCCCTCCTGACTCTGCCGCTAAGCCGATCCTTGGGGCGCAGTCCACTGAATATGGGAATCGATTCCGAAGAAACAAATCCATAACGAGGACGAGTTCTTAATTCAATCTATCCCGATCGAACGATACCGTCTTGTGTTTCTTAGCCGCGCTCCCCGCACCGGGGGAACGGGGCGCTACAATTCCCACGAAGTCTGACACAGTTCGGCACAAAGGCCTTCGTATTACTATCCCGTTCAAGCAACCATATCATTCACATGTACTTCCAAAAAATATTTAGACTCATTGTATGGAACATCCCGTTGGAACATTGAGAGAGTGTATGTAACATAACCCACGAACGAGCTTTCGAAACTGAGAAAATCGATAAGAAGTCCAAGGACATAAAGCCGTGCTCTGATACCAATATGTCACGCCCCGATCTCCCGCAGGATTGACCGTCCCCGCTATGCGCGAATCACCGCGCCAGCGCTCCCACAGGACGATCGTTCCCATCAGGATGTGATGCCGCGTGAGCACAAGCTGCGCCCGCGCAAGGCCATGATCCGAACATGCGGAGAAATAGCTAAGCCACAAAGTCGCACAAATAGTCTCCAATGCAGCAAAAATTTGAACGACACGAATAAACAGCCGTTCGATAACTAGTTCACCAAGTCGATATAGCGGAGGCATAAAATAAACACAAGTATGATACATAAACAAGCTCTTTATTGATAATGAATAAGGTTACAAGCGGCGCTACGCCGAGATTACAAGTCGCTCAATGCTCTCTCTCTCAAATATATAAAGACGTGCCAAGCGGCTTACAACTTGGGATGATACATAGGCGATGTTCCAACATTATGTCATGTATATGTGCTTCAGCTCCGGACGCAACACTCCAAGGATCCAGAGCGAACTCCATGCCTTAGCGCGCACGAGGGGATACTCCGCACCGAACGAGGTTCTACTGCACCCTGCAAGCAATCTGGTGTGTTATCAGTACATGAATGCACTGGTGGGGAGTCTTATCGTCCGCTCGACAAATTCAAACACGTTCAATTAGTTCTGTGCACAACTATTAAGTTATCTTTCTAGTCTTGTCTTAAGATCAGTTTCATGGCATAATGTAAAGCCTAACTCGTGTGGCAGTACGCCGTGCAATATAAGGATAACGCGGCGAAACTTACCAACTTAACTTACCATTTTTCTTCCTTGTCCAAACCATAAAACCAAGTTAACCAGCATATAGTATATGAAACGAAATAGTGCACAAACAAGACAGCATCACGAACAAATCCTTGCCTCAAATGTGTTACGCTGGCACTAAATAACGTTCAATTCTTGCCTCAAACACGTTCAATCCTCGCCTCAAACACGTTCAATTCTTGCCTCATGTGTTACGCTAGCACTAAATAACGTATTGTACATCCATATCTCTAAGTACAAAGTGGCGTGCAGTAATTTCTCTTATCACAAGTATTAAATGTTCTACTTAGATTTACTCGGATGTGTTCGAATGTGCATGTTACTCGTTTCAATGCAAATGAACTCGCAAACGAATTGCTGCAATCGAACCAAACTTAGTCTATATGAACAAAATGTCACTGACATAGCCATAAAGGACGAGTTATAGCCTCTGGACGGATGGCTGCAACGTTGGTACCATGGAGCCGTCTGCACCATCACGTCCGAAACGAACGACTATCGAAATTGTTCCGTCCAGATCGGATCGGCCCCGGTGCCCCGGCGTACCGCCCGCAGGAACACAAAATACCCTGTGCACAGGTTGTGCGTTACCAAAAGAACTTAGTCTTCCAAATCACACATCACAAACTTGCTCCAAATCACAAATCACATATCACAAACTTGTCCAAATTATGTCCATGTTCACAAACGAATTGGCTCCCAAAGCCGCCTGGTCTAGTCCTGAACGAATGTTGCTCCCCGAGCTGTCTGATCATAACTCTTACTCGAATTGTCGTGCTGCAGTCCCCTAGTTCGGGAACTGCCTTGGTGGCCTAACGGTCCCGAATACTTTCATGTTCAAACTTGCACGAAACGACTATTTGATAGTCTTCCGGCCAAACGAAGTGAGTCATGTTCCGAGTAGTGTTCCAGGCCGTGGCACGAGTCTATGAGATAAGCATGGCACTTATAAGGGTGAAACACTATACTTGATCAAATAACACTCTACTCGAAACATAAGCAGTATGACTTAGCTTGAGCACGAAGGTGTCGTTGAATCGCGGCATAATCTCTAAGACGAGCAGTGTAAACATGTGAAGCAGTGTACTACGAAGAGTATATAATGATCTACTCGAAACATTAGCGAAATCTTCTTGCACGAAGTTAAGGTAGCACTCGAGGGTTTAACTATAAGCCAAGTTTCATTTCCATATTCTAACACAAGCAATACAAGATGAGATTATTCCCTTAGGTAGGTGCGTTGTATTCTTTTTAGTATGCAATGGGTGATTCGCCTAGCGACTAGCATATATCGTCCGTATTTTTAAGTGTGCATGCTAAGCAAAGACATGTTCATTGTAGCCACTCACCTTAGCGATGATTCGTCTCGGCCGAGCGATACCCCGAGCGCGTCTTTGAAAGTCTAAGTTTGAGTTCCTGAAGGGCAAAGTCTGAATTCCTTTGCATTAAGCAAGTCTTCTCGCCGAGCAAAACGGGTCAGGTCGTCGCACTTGTGCCGTTTGAATCGGCTATCTGAATTGATGCGGAACGGGTCGTTACAGATTTTTACTGTTATACTTTCCTAGAATCAACTATACTTAGATTCTTGTTTAGGATATTTTTGTACTTTTTTCTTTTCAATAGTTTGTAATACAAAAATTTCGTATAAACTTTTCTTCGCAAACAAGATGTCGACTCTGCTGGGGACGACTTTCTCCTCTTACGAGAAGGTGATAGCTCAACTCGACACTGTGTCGGTCGGCTCGATGCAGAAGACCTTGGTCAAGAAGTTCGACCAACAAGCATACGAATAAATGCTCCATTCTGGTGGTAGTGCTAACCCCTCATCCGCACTCAAGTTGAGAAAAACCCGTAAAGTGTAGGTGCCCAAGCCTCGTCATGCATATCCCGAAGTTGCTGCCAACAAGGAAAAAAGTGTTATGATTGACGGGAACTACCTGGTCAATTTGGTCAATTTTGTTAACCAGACTCGGATCGATGATTTGGTGGACAACTCCCCTGCGTTAAACAAGGGATGCAATTCGCGCAATATCAAGCAAATGATGATCTACACCCAAGCTTCTGTCTTCCTTGCGTTAAACAAGGAATATAAATCGCGCAACTCGCGCAATATCAAGCAAAGAGTGATCTACACCCAAGCTTCTGAGCCTACACATATTGGTTGTAATATGCGGGGCAAGCAAGTCATGGACACCGCTGTCCAAACCAATCTCTCTACAGGCGCAAATGAAGTGTTAGTCAGGAAGAATCATTCTCCTAACATCATGATTACGCGCACAATAGAGGAAAAGTTATGCGCCACTCGTCAGAAGCCTACTATTAGTGCGCCACGTCAAGACCTCCGTGCAAAATTAAATACATGTAGGCAAACTGCGCCAACTCTGCCTACACCGCAGAAAGTGTGCCAAGTAGGACCAACCTCTTCACAACATGCTGATTCTGCGCGTGTACATAAGAGGACTGCTAGAGAACTTCCTCTCGTCCGTGAAGGACAAAAACTTGAGATGTAACTAATCACTCGCTAATCAAGCCAGCACATCACTCTACACACAAGGGACCAAAAATGTGCATAGAAGATTCAATATATCTCATGTAAAGGCAGAGTTTGCCCTCTTCCTCCTCTTCTTTTCCTTCTTTCGATTTACGTGAGCTTATTGTACATAAGCATAAAGAGAGAGAGACCCTTCTGACTTTACAACGGTGTTTCCTAATGAACATCGTTGCAATTGTCATAGAGTTGTAATCGAATGTTGTTGTGCATCAGCAAAACGGTCTGTGTTTGACTGATTGACCTACACTATGTCTCCTAAACCTCGACATATAAAATAAGTTGACAACCAGGAATATGATGACGAACCGCTCATTGCTTGAGCATACATGGTTTCGCATCTTCCCGTGGCAGGAGACAATCAAGACGAAGTTCTTCAAGAACACCCAGCTAGAGGAGATTTGACCAACTCGTAGACTCCTTTGAAGGAGTATACCAAAATACTCGTTCTCGAAGACGGGAGCTCGTTCTTCATGGGAATCCCCATTCCTCAGAATCCGAGGCTGGGGGTAGCAATCCCTCCGATTCTGAAACTAACACTGTAGACTCCAACTACACGGCTCTTTTTACCAATCCCTTTGTCGTATACAGAGATGTTAGCGTCTACGTCGTCGGTGATGAACAAGACACTTCCACCAGAAGCCACTGAACAACGCCCGAGACCGCTCTCAGGGACATACACACTATGATGCAAAATATGCATCAAATAATGACAGTTCAACATTCTGCTACACCACCTGTCCAAGTGGCTTCATTCATACTTGCACAGCCTACTCTTGGAACAACACCTATGCAGAATAACACAAATCCAGAAGCAGTCATAAACTAAGAGTCAACAGCGCCAACTCTTAATCCTCTCAATATTGGGAGTGAACCTCTGCCGGTGATAATACTTGTTCAATCAGGATCTTATAAGTCAGTTGCACCACTCCGACCAGAAGATCCTCTCGAAGCTATCCGGGAGTTGCGTGCATAGGTCGATGTTTTAAAGAACAAAGACCAACTCCGCAAGCTGGGGTGAAACAACCTTATCCTCCTCATTAGGATAATATTCCATTCCCTCCTAAATACAAGCCCCAATCGATAGTCTTGTTTGAAGGTAGGACATCATCGAGTCAATATATTAATTACTTAAATATGATGATGGCTCATATGCATAAAGAAGATGCTCTCCTTACCAGATTATTCGTCGGATGCTTGGCAGGCATAGCCTAAGATTGGTATCGCAATTTACCTAATAATTGCATATCTTCGTTTGATGACATGAAGTGTCTTTTTCTCTCACGATTCTACGAGGGAGGCATGCATATGACAATGTCTTCGATCATCGATATCAAACAGAAGGAGAAGGAATCTGCTCGTGAATTCATATAGCATTTTAGGCAAGCAACTCTGAAATTACCCCCGGGTGTTCCAGATTCCGCATTCATTGATACTTGCAAAAAGAACATACTGCCTATAGTAGGAACTCTGGACGGGTCCAACTCAATTTCAAGACTGGACGTCGTTCATCATTGGGGCCGAAGCTGCTGAAGGTAACGCGAATGTGGCACGTAATTTGGGGTTACAAATGACCAATGCGGAAGAAAAGCGTCCCTCCAACAATAACAATGCGAATAATCGCAACAGCAAAGGAAATGAGGCATTGACAATAAACCTGTCAAAACGACTCACCTCTCCTCTAGCACAAAAGCTTCCAAAATCTTCCAGGCCTAAGGAAGAATATTCCTTTGACAAGAATCGAATCCAGAATGTAGCATCTACGGCCTACAATCCAACAGCCAATGGCTTAGCGGAAGCATTCAACACGACCATAATCAAACTTAAAAAGTTTCTCATCCAACAATCGCGATTGGAATGAGAAACTCGGAAAGTATTTATGGGCTTATCGTACAACAGTTCGAACTCCAACTGGTTGTACACTATTCTCTTTGGTCTACGGATGTAAAGCAGTTCTTCCGCTCGAAATCCATATACCTTCTCTTAGAATAGATATTGCTAATGCGCATGCAAGAATTAGAAGCATTTGATGAAAAGCGCCTGCACGTTCAACAGCGTATTGAGCTATACCAAGCACATATTTCTAGAGCTTTTAATTGAAAAGTCAAGAAAAGAATATTCCAGGTCGGTGAATTAGTCCTTTCAGTAAGGAGACCTATGATCACAACCTATAAGAGTAAAGATAAATTCCAAGGTAAATGGGAAGGTTCTTATGTGGTGGAGACAATATTCTTCAACGGAGCCTACATATTCGCTAAGCCTAATGGAGATTTGATAATGATGTCTATCAACGACAAATTACTCAACAAGTATTATGTCTAAGCACGACATATTCCTCTCTATCTCCAGCAGATGAAAATAAGATGTACAACAAATACATCTTTAATTCCCAGCAACTCGTAGCCTACACGACCTCTCGAACTATTACCTATATTCATTCTTGAATAATAAATGGGTAATGGGTCCTCAAAGTTCCCTAGTGGGACAATACTCAGATCCAACGAAACACTCTCGTTGAGATCATCTAAACGATTCTCTCCAAAAAAAATATTCCATTCTTAAAGTTCAGTTGTTTTAAGGATATCCTATTCCTGATCCCCAGTTGGATTGGGAATAATCTCACATGTTTATTTACCAGTCAATAAGTGTAATGTGATTCATGTCCATATTACCTCTGAATCATATTCCATTTATTATCCCCTAAAGAGAGGACAATAGTTCACCCTTGAACTACTCTTTCTTTTCTTCTCTTCTCCAGTAGAGTAAACTAGTGAACTATCACGTCCATATCACCTTTGATAATATTGCATCCTGTAAAATTTGTCATTTGTACTCAGCATGAGTATATCTTGAGTGATAAATCTACCAAATTATCCCACAGAGTTATTCTGCCATGTCCATAATACCTCTGAGCAGATATATTCGGTGGGATCCTGTTTGAAAAAAATATCACATCCACATTACCTGTGATATCGTTTTCAATCTAACCTATTATTTGTATCTAATAGTAGATACACAATAAATAAATGGGTCCACAACAAACAATTGTTCTTTGAAAATTTTAAATTCATTTTCATTGAAAAACATATAAGGAAAAGCATAAGATAGGTTTCACTTAGGTAGAGTAGAAAGATCAAGGAGGAACTGTGTCAGTCGAGCTAGTTGCTGGTCTTTATTCAATGTCGCTCTCCTACGTGCTTCGAGCATTCTAGAGTCATCCGTAGCAAAAGGAGCCATAGAAGCATATAACTCTATCATCTTGTTTCGAGCATGGTCAAGCTCGTTCTTGTTATGCTCAAGTTCCAAAAGCTGTTCTTTTGTTAAGTCACAATGTACCAGGTCTTCCCGACGTCGGTCCGCAGTCACCTTTAACTCCTCTCTCGCTTGCTTAAGCTGGGCTTCGAGTTCTTGGATCTGAGTTTTGAGTTGTATCGCCCTGTCATTATGTTCATCATGGGCAGAACGATGAAGAGACCAAGAAGAAGTCACCTATTTCACAGAAGCATTTATTCGTAAAGTCTTCTCAGCACGGATCTTCATATGCTCCTGGAAAGTGGTCTGACGCTCCATGAACTCAACAGTAATTGACTCATTCAGTCTGAATTAGAGCCGAGATGTCCCCACTGTTAAGCTGCAGATATTCATTTATAGGCTGTTCAAGGCCTATCAAGATTTGCTCAAGAGCCGCAGCCCTATCTTCATCCTTGAAGTTTCTGATGAGTTGAATCATGGGAAAGCTAGCATCTTTTACATCCTCAAAGGATAAACCTTTCTCAAGCACCAGATTTATCAACTCCTTCAATGTGGTGTAGAAAGCATATGTATAAGCTTCTACTAAAGCATTAAAGCGAGTGTTTGAACTTGGTGTCGCGACAATTTCGGCTAATACTCGACCATGATGTACGAAGACATTTGTCGTGACAGTTGTAGCCTCGACACTGGAGACAAAAGAGGAAGAACCCGCTGCTCGTTCTCTCGAGCTAATAGTGGAAGCCATTTCAGCAGCACTGGTCATTTTTACCACAAGAGCAGTTGAAGCTACTCGTGGTATTGACACGATATCCGCAGCCGGAACTGTGATATCAGTAATGAAAGTTGTTTCAGCCTACGAAACAACCGTCTCTTCGGCCCTCTCTGGAGCAACTCCTACCACAATTTCATTACCTAAAAAGAAAAATCGAACAAACAATATGATCAATAAACAACATATTGTAATTAAGATATATGCACGTCGAGCTAAGGAAAGAAGTGACACATTGGCCTGTGCTAGCCGGAGCTATCACTGCATGAATTCGTGACAATGAAGCATGCAACGCCAGAACTTGTGGTATAGAAAGAATAGAGAGACACGTACCAGTATCAGGTGGTACATATTCATCTTCAAAAGTCTGCCTCCCTTCTAAAGAATTCCTCAGGCCTGTCAACGAAGCCTCCACTTCAGACGAATCGGCATGGAGGAGCAAATCAAATTAATCACTCATAGTTATGCTCGCTTCTGAAACTACAGTTTCAGTATCAATCTGCTCCGTAGCATCTTTAAGCCCAGCTGTAATTATAGCAGATTGAGGCTGATCCTGAATATTCTGTCCAGGCATATCTTCGGAGGCTGTAGCAGCAATGTCAGCTTGTGACTCAATCTGCTCACCAACTTCAATCCGGAAAGGTGAAATTATTTATACGCCAACGTCTTCTCCATTATCACAGACCCTGGAATCAGAACTTCCCAGAGCAGGTTGATCCTTTGGATCCACTGACGGAGCAACCTGATTCTTTTGATCCATCGACGGAGGAGGTATGAATGCAATCGGCAGAATAAATTGAGCCGCAACATCAATGATAGGAGATTGAGCCGTAACATCAAGGATAGGAGCTGCAAAATCAACTGTTGCAGCAACATGGGCGACACTTATTCCTGTAGCAATAACAGGGGGAGGGATGGAAGTGTTAATCCTCTGCACCACTAGAGAAGAGACATACGGTCCAGGCCGCTCCGGCGAACTAATCAGTTCGTCAATCAAATTCCTTCTTGAAGGAGCAGAAATCTTCGATTTCGGCTTCCTAGACTTCGCGATAACAACCCTCTTCTTGGCGGACCGGCCCTAAGTAGGGGACATAATTTTATGCTTCCGAGATTTGTGAACCACTATGGCAGAGGCGGGTGCATCTTGTTGTACATGTGGAAGAGCTTCCAAGACCTCATCCAGTGGCGCATCCTCCTCTTATATTAAAGAAGGTTTTATTGGTTCCGGAGTGACTCCTTCTATCGGAGTTCGAAAACTAATCCGCATATCAAAATCCCTGTAAAATTGGTTGATAGAACAATAAAACTGGACAAAGGAATACAATAAACGTAGAGGAGGATTGGGTGCAGGCAGAGTAAAGGTAGCTCCTGTACAAACCATGATAAAATATCTCCATCCCCGAGCACCGTCGATTAAACCTCCAGAGTTTGCAAGACACGGGGTAACATTTCCAACATGCAATTGATCATAGCCAAATTGTCTTGCAAAGCAGTTAGGTAAATACGGTTCAAAAGTGCAACCGTTGCCATTTCTATATATTAAGTGAGATGGCCGGACAAACATCAGCCATGAAAAGACCCCTCATTGCAACCTCGATATGGTAGTTCCCTCGTCAATAAAACTTGAGCCTTGGTGCTCAGTTGCTACGTCGGAACAACGCAGTAAAAGTTCCAATTGTTCCCCATGTTTAAAGCTCGCACGGTTTGAAAAGATGTGGTATAGGTCCATTTAGAAAGGCTATATCTACAAAGGAACATGTGTTCTGTCCCGTCAGCCTGAGTCAAGCTGGGAGCCATCAAACTCTGGTTGTGTAAAATCAACCAACCCATCGAATATGTAAATGGAAGCTCTGTTCGAGAAAATTTCTCTCGTCGAGGATCTACTGCCAAATTATGAGCAAGTTTTCGTAAACCAGCATTCAAACGGCTCACCATAGCTGGTAGCAATGCCAGTCGATGCTTGAAAACCAGATGGACTACATGGAATAAAACATTCCTATGGAGACGATCCACTGAGCCTGAACCTCCAGGGACTACCCATCTTAGGAGCCATAAAGAGATCCGGCCAACAAAGCTTCAGACGAGATCTCTGTACGAATGTGTCTGAGATAGCTAATAGCCAGTGTGCCTGCTGCAAAACTTCCTACACGATCCTCAAAGGACTTATCTTCAGCATTATGACTTGCCATGAGTTCTTCAACTCTAATAGAACTCAAAGGTCGAAGCGGTCGAATCTCTGTACATTCCTTCTCGCTTCTATCGTTGAAGAGGTATTGAAACCACTTCCTGATAAAGACAGTGCCAGAATCAGTGTTGTAGTAATTGTAGCAAGCCAGGTAGTGGCACATCAGTTCTTAATACACTTCAAGTAGACGCGGCTCAGTCTTTGCTAAATCTGCCAGGTCCGCGTTGGTAGGCACGTACTCCTCATAAGGAATCTCTCTGGTTGGCAGTGCATATATGTATTTTATCTCGTGTAAGGCGAACCCCAACTCGCCACGTGGAGTGAAAACAATTCCAGTACTAGAGTTATATCGCTCTAACAAAGCCAAGAACATATTGGCGTTGGGTGCAATGCCATAGCAAGTCGCTAACAAGGCATTGTATAAACCCGAAGGTACGAGATTCTCGGTATATTGATCCAATATCCATTTCGTTGCTCGACGCCAATAGATATTTTCATTGGTCAACCATCCTGGCAATCGAACGTTCTTCTGAGGATAAACGCCTTCAGCATCAGTATAAGTGTTGGCGAACAAAGGAGACTGAATATGTTGAATCAACGAAGAATCTTCGCTTGGTACGTTCCCGGGATAAAGTCCTCGCATTTGAACTGAATGTCCATCGCCGGAACTGAAGAAACGATCATGTTTGTAGCTAATTTTCTCCGGCTTAGCTCCATTAGTAGGGGGAGTCAAATCTCACTCCATCTTCCATGGATAAGTAGCATGGGAGAAGGCAGACCGCGGAAAATTTCTTGACATTTCTGGGAGATACATGACCCTACCATGAACATTGAATAACCACTTCTCATTCTTTTTCTTAGGCTGAGATGATTGATGAATGGCGTCACCAAACAAGAAAATTGACTTAGAATATGTCTCATTCGCAAAGGAAGTGAGAGGTTCGCTGCTTATCAAAGATGTCAACATTTGTCCGGCTATCAATAATTGGCGTGTGCTGGACATATCAGATTGGGAAAACTTAGTGTGCGATAAGTCTTCTAGTCTTCTAGATAATTGGTATGCAAAAGTCCGGTAGTGGATCCCATCAGTTCAGCCAAAGGATCCATATCCAAGTCAACTGCAAAAGCCACAAACGAGGAGTCAACAAATCTCATGAAGAGGAGTACGCAAAATAACCCTATTATGAGTTTTAAGATTCTAAAGGAGGCACATTTTTTCCTAAATTTTTAGGAACTATGTGCATTTTACTAATACTTCAGGAGATCACATTTTATGTGCCAATCTGCCCAAACAGACGAAGAATGCGCCAATATGTCAAAACAGACGAAAAGTGCGCCGACTAGCCAATAATTGAAAAAGAGTGCCAAAATGGCTATTTTTACTCTGAACGAGAAAAAGTGCGCCAAATGACTGTTTCCGGTCTGAACGAGAAAAAATGCGTCAAAGTGGCTATTTCTTCTCTGAACGAGAGAAAAGTGCACGTGTACACGTGTCTCTATATTCTCTGCCTTCGTTCTTCTTCTTTCTTTCATCTTTATGCCATTGTTAAAAGCTTACATTGTACATGTAAAAGAAAAAGAAAGAAAATAGGGAAGAAGATAGCCGCCATGCCTATCAGAGGAGGATGTGCTACATCTCCTGATGTGACTCTCGACGGCGACATATTGAGCCGTTCTCTAGCGGGCTGAGTCACTGTCGGCCTCACCGGCGACCTCGCCGTTGTTGCCTGAGAAGAAGAAGCCGCTACTTTTCCTTTGTTGTCCTTGCTGCTCGTCTGAGATTTCCTTGGAGCCATTGCTAAAAGCTTCGAAGGAAGAAGAAAGCTAGGATTTTCTTAAGGAAGGAGACGAAGAAATTTGAGAGCAGTGGAAAAAAATCTCTCCTCAACCCGCCTATTTATAGATTTGGGGAAAAAACTCTTCGGCTGCCCTTCGGAATTCGAGCAGCAAATCATGACCTACAACTACGTTAGCAATCCGTTGGGATTCTGTCCTGAGTGCGCGCACAAATATCTCAATAACTTTTATGTTTCTAATTCAAAGTATTTTGAATTCATTTGAACAAATTCAAAAAATTTGAAGGGGGTCTTATAGAAGCATAAAAAGTGCGCTGCTGTGCCAATTTCATCAAAAGTCGCTGCTATGCCAATTTCTTCAAAAGTGTGCCGTTGTGCCAATTTTTTCAAAAGTGCGCCGTTGAGCCAACTTTTTCAAAAGTGCATCGTTGAGCAATTTCTTCAAAAGTGCGATGTTGTGCCAACTTCTAAAAAAGAGCCGTCACGGCCAATTTCATCAAAAGTGCACCATCACGGCTACTTATTCAAAAGAGCGCTTGTATAGCCAATCTTTCCAAAAGTGTGTCAGTCTCCAGACTTCTAAAGTGCGCGCACAATGCTAACTGACAGTGAGCAGTAATGAGTGCGTGTCTTACATGCCATGCTTTTCGTGAAAAGTGTACAACTAATTGTCCCCCACGACCTATGCTTTCCTCGTATAGGAAGCTACATGTCAAACATGCAGCGAGTTGTGCACCCACTCATTCAGAACGTGGGGTGTAAGTCCACCAAAAGTGTGCGCACAATGATAAAACAGTGCAAACTGTCCAAAGTGCGCGCACACTCTCATAACCGCTCCTAAACTCTATAAATACAGTATCGGTACATCCATTACGGGAGGACGGATATATACAAATACAGACATACATAGATGAAGGCTGCAATTTTTAAGTCTTTGAAATTCAAGAACCGAAGGAGAAAAATAGAAGATTCTCGTGCCATTGTTGCCAAAGCTTTCTTATTGTTCAACTCTCCAAGTTGTTCACATCATTCCCTGCATTTCTTCGTCGTCGTGTGGTCCAAGGAGTAAAGTGATCGTCCGCATATCAGATTTCTACAGCTATACTTCTCCAGAATTAACTGTACTTAGATTCCTGTTTAGGATCTTTTTGTACTTTTCTTTCTTTTCAATAGTTTACAAAAGTTTCGTATAAATTTTTCTTCGCAAACACAAGGTTCAAGGCAAAAAATGGACCAAATCAAGTCACATTGCTACTATGGTAGCTAGGCTTGCAAGGCTTGGAAGCAAGGAGTACATGGACAGGGAGATAGGAATCGTTAATGACAAACAAAGACCCAATGTTGCAATAAAAGGGCCAACAAAGATGGTCTTTTCCAAAGGTGCTGGTCCAGCCTTATGGGCAGACACCCGTTCCTCTAAATCCAAGGCCGAGAAGCATACTCCTTGGAGTTCCATGCTCCAGAGAAAGCGGGGAGGCGACCAAAGGGAGGAAGAAGGCTAAGATCTTAAATATGGAGATAGAGGAGGCGACCAGTGCATGAGATAAGACCATTATGGCATATGAGGTAGGATCAGGATCATTCTATATGCATATCAAGGCTTTTGCAATGCGACTGTGGAAGCCAACTTGCTCACTAGAAGTTGACTTGCGTGAAAAGTACACAGAGGTCTTGGCTCTTTCCTCTTGCTTTTTTCTTTTCACTATTCAAAATGTTCGATCGAGCTGGTGCCTGGAGCCATCAACTACTTTACATCCAAACCAATTCAAAGGGCTTGACAACGCCTCATAGTTCATCAAGATTTTGAGTGGGTTAGACGACGACAGTGTATCTCAAATCAAGTAGAGGGAGACTTTCTTTATTCATTTATTCACCTCTTTCTTTGTGTATGGAATCACTATCGCTTTAGGCTTTTGGAGAAAAGGAACTGATTTCTTACACTTTGTTTCACTCACCTTGTTCTAGAATCCGCATTCTACTTGACAGACTACTGACTTAAAAGTATCGATCTTACATAATTTCAACTTTAAACTATTAGCTTAAAATATTATTTCATATAGTTAACACCTAATTTTAACCATATTACTTACATTTTAATAATAACCAAGTAGTTAATACATCATTACTTAATACTGATATGTAGATGTTCAGTGTTAAATGTTAGGACTTACACTCATACTATCTACAAATTAATATATCTAATATTGAAATAGTGTTGTGTATATCCTGGACGGGCTTTTCATTTCCAGCGAGATCTTGATGCTGGACTATGAAACATGAACACAGATTTCCTGTAGCGTGGCATTTGGCGGTTTCCAACACAGATTTTGCCCAGGATAGCCAGAATTTGAGTCGGTCTTGTTTCGGCAGGTACTGACATTTGATAGAAATGATCTCCTCAAACCATTTTTCTTAACTTCTTTAGACATTGCTTTACATCTTGTTTTGGATATCTATATCCAGTGATTGCCTTTTTGGTCCAATATAAATCAACTTGGGGACGTAAATTTTGGATAAAAGTTACATTATATAATCTGATGAATTCTAAGCTTTTGTAGCTAATTTGAGCACTGAATCTTGTCCTCGTAATTTTTTTTCTTGTAAAAACTATAAAGTGATGAATTCTGTATTTTAATGAAAAGTAGTAAACTTTAGGCCTATATATTTGTTCTTCAAGCCGGCATTATAGTTTGTTTAGTCAAATAAAGCTTTTAGAATATGTTTAACAGTTTGGATAGTCTAAGTAAAAAAAACTAATTAGATAATATAAATTTCTAGATAGTGTGGTCAAACTTGCTTATATGAAAGTTATTTATCCTAATTTGTTAACTCATATATTATTTATAATATATGAGATGTAACTAGTGTACTCTCTTTACTATCATAACCAGGATTAGTACTTCTTGTTAAGTATGAAAGTAGGCATAAATCAATCCTACATGTTATAATCAGGTTTAATTTTGATTTTCTTTCTCAGCAAAAACAGCACTAAAGGATTTTATTCATATAAGTGATTTTGACAAGGAAACAATTATGAAGATCCTTCGTCGTGCATCTGAGGTCAAGGCCCAGTTGAAATCAGGAGACACCTCTTTTCAACCTTTTAAAGGAAAGACTTTGGCCATGATTTTTGCCAAGCCATCCATGAGAACTCGTGTTTCATTTGAGACAGGTTTCTTTTTGCTTGGTGGACATGCCATTTACTTAGGTCCTGATGATATCCAGATGGGTAAACGAGAAGAAACACGAGATGTTGCTCGAGTGCTTTCTGGGTATAATGACATCATTATGGCACGTGTATTTGCCCATCAGGTATGACGATGACTCATAAATATAATGTACTTCATTTGAAAAAAGATTGCGATGGGTGATAAGTTTTTATAATAGATATAGATAAGATGCACACAATATAGTGCATCATTTATACATTTTCTTGTAGATAATCATCTTTGAATATTTGGTTGTTAAGTAACCGCGGAAGCTTTGCGATCAGGTTAGTGGATTTTAAAATTTCAGCAAGACATCACATTTGCAGAAACATGGTGCCCATGAATCAGATTCTTTAAAATATTGGATTCCTACATTTGATATAGTTTGCGTAAACTTGAGAGCAAGGTTGTCAACTCGTATATTGATCTGTTTGTGTATCGTATCGTGCATTGTATGATACATTAACTCCAGTGTAGTCAAAGGTGAGCCTTGCTCCTAGGCGCAGGGGCAGCGCCTCAGGGCACTCCAGGCGGGGCATAATTCTTAAGGCGCACTTTTTTCGAGCGCCTTGGAATAGCTAAGGCGCAACTTGAAGATCTTGTGAAAAAAATAACATGTTTAGATTATTTTTTGAACTGCTGTACTGTTTTTTGAACTGATGTACTTTTTTTTTACTGTTTCTTCTCTCACTCACTCAATTCAAAGTGATTGCAACCTAGACATGGGAAAATTTGAATCACACATGTTTATCAATGTAGAAATACGATATATATATTTTGGTGCCTCGCGTCGCTCGGGCACTCGCCTTAAGTGCGCCTTGCGCCTCGGGCGATTTGGACCTATTGCGCCTCGAGTGCGCCTTTGACTACCTTGATTAACTCTAGAATTTTAGATCTATACTTCTAAATCCAAATAAGAGCATGATTTAATATATTTTTTAATAAACATTTTATTTGTTTCATCTTTAAAGCCCTATCTAGTTTCAGAATTCAAATTCTTAAGTATACATTATATGATAAGTAAAAAATTGATACTACCTATCAGTTTTATGTAACTCAAAATGGTAGTATATCGTATCGTATGATACGTATCGTGTATCGTAAGATACTACCAACATATTTTGTTTCATTTTGCATATTTTCAGGAATGTGATTTTTCCAAATACAACCCCCCTTCCCCACCATCACAAACTATCCCTCTATCATCAAATAGCAATACAAATTCCATTAAATATATAAATTGCGTAATATGTAGTTTTTATGATTATAAAAGCCAAAGTGCATAAATCTATACCCTATATAATGGGAAAAGTCCAACTTCACCGTGATTTTTTCTTTCTTTCAAATATACCCTTGCATATATTTGTTAATTAATTTTTTATTAAAGTTGTTGATATGGTATGTTGGGTGTCATATTTAAGTATAGTATAAGCACATGGGAATATCCTGAGGACATATTTGGGATGCCAGAATATGTCACAGGATATTCCATTATGAGATTATTGTCATAATGATTGAGATCATTGTATTAATGACTGTAAGGCTATATAATGCCAATGAGACAATCAATAAAATGATCAACTAATTTCAACATGGTATCAGAGCCAAGTTTCCACAAACCCTAGCCGTCACCAAGCTTCCACAAACCCACAGGAGGATTTTCTAGATCTCCTCCACCGAACTCTTCCACGCCCCCCTCCCTTCCCGCCTCGTCTACCCCCCTCCCTTCAAAAAAAAAAAAAAAAAAAAAAAAAAATCTTCACGGCTGCTGCGACTGCTGCTGCTGCTGCGACGGCGGCTGTGACATGCGTGCTGCCGCCTCCTCCACACCAGCACTAGACATCGCCTAATAGGGATGCCTAGATCTGGAAAAAGGGGGGACATGTTCGGATCTAGGAGCGGACGACGAGGACGAGCGTGAGTCGTGGAGCGGACGTGACGTGATTGGATAGACGAAGCATCGATGGAGGAGATCATCAAGAAGCTAGATTCTGCAGAGGTGGCGACGTTGATGAAGTTGTTGACGATGTCGGCTGGTGAGAACACGACACGAACGTCGCCGGAGTTGAAGCTTCTCTCCATCGATCTGAAATTAGATGGACCAGCCACCTATCTGAGTTGGTCACGGCGGGTGAGAAGAACCCTCGCAGGAAAAAACATGGAGGGGTTCCTGACGGGCGAGACGACAGAGCCGGACGAGGGCTCGACAGGACGCGATGAGTGGAAGTCCACTCATATGGTGATCTACATCTGGCTTCTCAACTCCTTAGTCCAGTCTATTGCCGCCACAGTAGACGGTATTGAGATGGTGAAAGATGTGTGGGAGAAGTTGAGAAGGACCTATGATGGTGTGGGGAACAACTTACGGGTCTTCCAGATAAAGGGGGAGATTGATGACACCGTACAGGGAGAGAAGACGGTGCAGGAGTATGCCACGGAGTTAGAGCGTCTGTGGTTGGATTATGATCACTCCTCAGATCGGGCGAGCTGCGGGGACCCTAAGTGTAAGGAGAGACAGGTGTGTCTGCAGGAGAGGACGATGAAGTTTCTCAAAGGGCTGACTGCAGCTTTCGCACAGAGGACGGCCCTACTTCTAGCCCAACCAAAGATCCCTAGCCTTGAGGAGGCTATCTCAGCCATGATCCAGGAGGAGACACGCATCAGGCTACAAGCAGGGACATGTGGTCCCCCCGAAGCAAAGTCAGCACTAGCGATCACCAGCTCAGGTAATACACGATCTAAGGGAGAACCCTGGCAGGATAACCGGCAGTGCTACAACTGTGGGGAGATGGGTCATCATCGATATGCTTGTACCAAACCACCTAGGGAGGGAGACTCAGGTGGTGCACGAGGACCGTTCGGCGGACGAGGATATAATGGAGGACGTGGTCGTGGTCGAGGGGGTAGACGAGGCGGCCGAGGAGGTTATCGAGCAAACCTTCTGATATCAGAAGGGAACGGAGAAGCTGATGGCACCATTACTGTGGAGGACCAGGCACTGGGAGACATGAGGAGTAGAACAGAGGAGGCGTCCACCTCATTCTTTGTTAGGGGCAACGCTGCCATATATGCCCATCCATCAGAAGGTACTGACGAATCACTTGCCCTTACGTCTATCTCTTCCCTTAAATCATCAGACTGGATTATCGACTCGGGAGCATCTCGACATGTGACTGGGAATGCTAGTGAGTTTTCTTCCTACACTCACCTAGCATCAGCAGACAGCATTCAGACAGCTGATGGCACTTTCCAGCCAGTGGTCGGTAAGGGTACTGTTAATTGTACAGGTTCAGTAAGATTATCCAATGTTTTACATGCTCCATCCTTTCCAGTCAGTCTCTTGTCCATTAGTTCTATAATCCTCCAACTTAAATGCATTGTTTCTTTTGATATTCCTAAGGTGACCTTCCAGGAGAAAGGGACAGGACGAAGACTTGGGACTGGCACTTGGCATGAGGGACTGTGGTACCTAGATCGAGAAGGACTGGACTCAGCATTGGTATCTATGGCAGAGAAGGCTGGCATGGAAGGACTGCAGCAGAGGACTGAGGATACCTTGATGCTCCATCATCGGAGGATGGGACATTCTTCCTTTGATACTCTAAGTAAGTTATATCCAGAGATTTATGCAAAAACAAAAAAAGAGAAATTAGTATGTGATGCGTGCGAGTTAGGAAAACTTACTAGGAGCTCATATGTTGGCACGGGTCATAGGAGCACTTTTGCTTTTGAGGTAGTACATTCTGATGTCTGGGGTCCATGTGCTACTAACACTATGAATGGTTATAAGTACTTTGTTTCTTTCATTGAGTGTGCCTCTCGTGTTACCTGGTTATATTTGATGAAAAATAAGAATGATGTACCTGCTTGTTTTCGGGATTTCCATAAGCATGTCCAGACTCAGTACAAAGCAGTTGTGAAGGTACTGAGGTCTGACAATGGAACGGAGTATACCAACAGGACGCTTGCAGAATACTTGTCAGCACACGGAATACAGCATCAGACCACCTGTGCATACACACCAGCTCAAAATGGAGTTGCAGAAAGGAAAAACAGACACCTTCTGGAGGTCGCAAGAAGTATGATGATCGACATGAATGTCCCACAGAGTCTGTGGGGGCATGCAGTGTTGACAGCAGCTCAACTCATCAACAGGATGCCCTCGAAGGTCCTCGGATGGAAGTTCCCATGTGAGGTATTGCAAGGCAATAATAGTGGGATACTCCCACTGAAGGTGTTTGGGTGTGTGTGTTTTGTGAAGGACAACAGGCCATCAGTTGGGAAACTTGATCCTAGAGCGGTCAAATGCATCTTCGTAGGCTACTCGGCGACCCAGAAGGGGTATGTGTGCTGGAGTCCAGTAGAGAAGAAGAAGTTTGTCAGTATGGATGTCCACTTTCGGGAGCATGAGCCATACTACCACCAGGACGGAACTTCACACAACACGCCTAATACTGCCAGTATTAGGCGAGAGGGGGAGATGGAGAACTTTGTGGTAACCGATTTAGAAGTTTGGCATGGAGGCACGGAGAAGGGACAAGAAGGTGAAGGTGTTAGGCCTACGGCTCAGGGAGAGTTACTTACCTACAGCAGGAGAGAGAAGCAAACTGCAGGACCAGTACCGACAGTGCCAGTGCCAAGTCCTTTGCCTGCGTTCGTCCCAACTCCTGAGGCACCGACACCAACCCCCCTTCAGGTGATACCCCCTCCTTCACAAAATATCATTCCTCCTACTTCTACTCCTCCCACACCACTATCTGTACGGAGGACCACTCGCAGTAATGCAGGAAATCCTCCAAACAGATATGGTTGGGATATTGCTCAGTTTGTTTCTTATGACCATATCTCTTCTTCTCATGGAGCATTTATAGCATCTTTGGATAGTATTACTGTACCTAACAATTGGCAGGTTGCCAAGAACGATCCAAAGTGAAAAGCGGCAATGCACGAGGAGTTGGGAGCTCTGGAGAAGAACCACACTTGGGAGCTTGTGAGATTGCCAGAGGGGAAGAGAGCAGTTGGATGCAAGTGGGTCTTTACCGTGAAGCAGAACCCAGATGGACAGGTTGAGCGCTACAAAGCTCGACTAGTAGCCAAAGGATACAGTCAGACGTACGGCATTGACTATGACGAGACCTTTGCACCAGTTGCAAAGATGAGCACTGTCAGGACTCTGATTTCTCTGGCAGCGAATGGTGGATGGAAGCTACACCAACTGGATGTGAAGAATGCGTTTCTTCACGGAGATCTAGTGGAGGAGGTGTACATGGAGATACCACCAGGATTTGGCACCAATCAGACAGTAGGCAAGGTCTGCAGGTTGAAGAAGTCCATCTATGGACTGAAGCAGTCTCCTCGAGCGTGGTTTGACAGATTCAGAAGAGCGATGATAGGGATGGGATATCAGCAGATCAATGCGGATCATACTGTGTTCTTCCGTCGGAGTGGAGGCCACATCACCATGCTTGCGGTGTATGTGGACGATATGATTATCACAGGAGATGATGAGCAGGAGATCGCCCAACTCAAAGGAAAGCTTGGCAAGGAATTCGAGGTGAAGGATCTCGGCCTTCTTCGGTACTTCCTTGGGATTGAGATTGCTCGAGAAGCAGAGGGGATTGTTCTCTCTCAAAGGAAGTATGCACTGGACCTTCTCACAGAAACTGGGATGTTGGGGTGCAAACCTGCAGCGACACCAATAGATCAGAGGTTCAAGATTGATGCTGAGGCTGGAGAACCAGTTGATCGGGACAGATACCAGAGACTGGTTGGCAAGTTGATCTATTTGAGCCACACACGTCCTGATATCTGCTTTGCAGTAAGTGTGGTGAGCCGCTACATGCATGACCCACGGAAGGGTCATATGGATGCAGTGTACCAGATTCTGAGGTACCTGAAAGGTGCTCCCGGGAAGGGACTAATATTCAGGAAGAACAATCACGTGAGCATCGAGGGCTACTGTGATTCTGACTGGGCTAGTTGTGCTGATGACAGGAGGTCTACCTCAGGATATTGCATATTTGTAGGAGGTAACTTGGTCTCCTGGAGGAGTAAGAAGCAGTCTGTGGTGGCCAGATCGACAGCTGAAGCAGAGTACAGAGCTATGGCCTTGGGAGTTGCAGAGCTGCTATGGTTGAAGAATATGCTGGTGGAGCTGAAGCTGGATCAAGGAGCCAAGATGAAGCTGTGGTGTGACAATCAGTCAGCTATTAGTATCGCCAACAATCCAGTACAGCATGACAGGACCAAACACATCGAGATTGATAGATTCTTCATCAAAGAGAAGTTGGATAGTGGATTACTGGAGCTTGGCCATGTTCCAACAAGGGATCAAGTAGCAGATGGACTAACCAAGGGACTCGCCTCAGTGAGCATGATTAGAGGATGTGACAAGATGGGCTTAGTGAATATCTTTCACCCATCTTGAGGGGGAGTGTTGATATGGTATGTTGGGTGTCATATTTAAGTATAGTATAAGCACATGGGAATATCCTGAGGACATATTTGGGATGCCAGAATATGTCACAGGATATTCCATTATGAGATTATTGTCATAATGATTGAGATCATTGTATTAATGACTGTAAGGCTATATAATGCCAATGAGACAATCAATAAAATGATCAACTAATTTCAACAAAAGTTATTAGGGGCAACTAGGTAATTACAACCGTTGTCTTTTGGTCTTCCTAAATAGTCTTCATGTAAGTATAAAATAATATATATAATAATATAACAATAAGTTTAGAATAATTAAGGTAGTTGTCCTTTAGTCTTCCAAAATAGTCTTAATAAAGATTATAATAATTACATATATCTTTTAATCTTCCTACTAATAATATAAAATAATATAATAATTTATACAACTATTATTTGCTCTTTCCAAGTAGTATGAAATACGTGCAACACGTGCATATATACTAGTTTATATATTAATGTTAAGATCGTACTTTGCATTAGTTTGATACTAGTTGCTGCATTACCATTAATATTCTCAGAGAAAGAAAACTCAATAAGGGTGCATTGGAAAATAAATATCTGGTTAGGGTTTCCAGTATGTGGGAATGTTACACTCCCACCTATGATAAACGGAATCATGGTTGCATGAAATGTGGTAATGTGGTGCAATGGGAATACATTGATGTCATTCACAATTTTTTACGGCTAATTTGCACGTAAATACCAAGAACTATACAGTTTTTGCAGATAAATACCATGTACTATTTTAATAGGGCACGTAATTACTCTGTGCTATTTGAAGTAGGTGGGAATGTTACACTCCCATCTATATTTGTTTGAATGGTTCCAATAGAATAACCAGAAGCAAAGATTTAAGTTCCAAATTTACGAAAAGCAATTCCGGCAAAGGAGAGTTTCATTCATGACTTATGGATGGCTTTCTGTCCCGAATTTCTATTAAATTGTCTCAGATGACTTGTTTGTTGTATCTGATAACAGTCAAAATCCCCCATGACTGCATTACTACCCTCTGCTAATAGATGCATTTGGAATTTGCTTTCTAGTCTGCAGCAATACTATTGTGATGTATTTGAAATTTATATCTCGCTGAGTACATAAATTGATTATAACTCAATTCTACTTTGTTTTTGTACCACCTGCTTCTACTTGATGTTTATCTTGTTGTCTATATTTCATTGTTGTGATTGTTGCAGGATATTCTTGACTTGGCAAAATATGCAGCAGTTCCGGTCGTAAATGGCCTGACAGACTATAACCATCCTGTCCAGATAATGGCTGATGCACTTACAATGATTGAGCATATTGGCAAATTGGAAGGAACAAAGGTTTTAGCAACTCCTTAATATGTCACTAAGTCTCCTTGTGATGTTTATTGCTGGACTTCCAATTGACCTACTGGTATCCTATGTGAAATTCAGGTTGTGTATATTGGAGATGGCAACAACATTGTGCACTCATGGCTTCTGTTGGCATCTGTGATTCCTTTTCATTTTGTATGCGCTTGCCCAAAAGGATTTGAACCAGATGAGAAAACCATTGAGAAGGCCCGGAGTACCGGAATCAGCAAAATTGAGATTAGCTATGATCCCAAAGAAGCAGTAAAAGGGGCTGATGTGATTTATTCGGATGTTTGGGCTAGCATGGGCCAGAAAGAGGAGGCTTCATATAGAAAACAGCGGTTCCAAGGATTTCAGGTATCATATACATGTTTCTTCTTTGCAGTTCTTGGCCAAAGTTCTGTTATTTAGTATTTGTTTAACCTTGTCTGTTGTCAACAGAAAGCAGGTTTCTACATTAGTAGTTGAACACTGTCAACAGTGTATTCTAAATTGAACCAGTTTCAGTTAGATGATTTTCTTCTTTTCAAAAGTGCTGAATTCATATGCATAAGATGCAATTTTGCATTAATTTTTTGAACTATTATGCTTTATGCTAGATTTGTTGAGAGTGTTCCTACCAAAAAAACTTTTAACCTCTTTGTGCATATTTGTTCAAGAAGCTTATTACCTACCTCATATTCTCAGCATTGCATTTAGAGGTTGGGCAAATCTAAACAACTAGTGTTGACAAGTTTATTGTAGTCACATCTAATCACCTTCAATGACAAAGGGATTTGAGTGTTATGCCAAGAAACCAGAGGGTTTTTATGATGTAGACTGACCAATGCAGTGAATTCTATTGTTACATTTTATACTTGAGCACGGTCATTATGGATAAAAAAAAACTAGTAGTATTCCTGGACATGCTTGCCAAATGCTAATGTTCCTCTCTTATCTAAATAGATGTGGATAAGCTATGTATGGTCGATGCTTCAATTTCATTTAGGTTTGTCTATTTTGCTGAGTTGTTTAATTTCTCGATTTATTGGCTATGTTGTTCCCCTGTATCGGTTTTTATCATGACAACAAATAACTAATGCAATAATCTGTCCATGGCAATTCTATTCTCACTAGCAAGTCCTTTGCATAGATGAGTTGTTTGATTTATCTTGATATCCCCTTTTCCTTGTTCATTTGTATTGTGAATCTGACAATTGTTTTTCTTGTGCATTGGTGGAAAAAAATTCATGAAGGCACACTTTTTCATGGAACAACCAAATAGGTGCATTGTGCAACTATATAGACTAACAAGTGAATGACACTTTTTCTTGTGCATTGTGCAACTATATACCTAAAACCAAATAGGTCTATTTGCTGGCTTCAGACAAACTGTATTTCCTTTTAGTAAATGATATGTGCTCCCACATTTGGCACACTTTTTCATGGAACAACCACTTTTATTTAGATATACTTTACGACTGTGAGGTCAATATCAATTTGTTCTTGAGACTAACAAGTGAATGACCTGCCAATCATTGACTCAAGACTCTGCATGGCTGATGCAAGGAGCTACGCAAAATAATTTTAACAAGAGAAACCTTTTAGTTGCAAAGGCAAGACAAAAACTATTTAATCTATTAATTTTAAATACCTTCTAAAGTTAATCTAGGATCTAATGGGATTACTGCAGATAGAAGTAATCACTGCAATGCATGCCAGAAATTAGTTTAAATGCCTTCTGATAGAAGCAAATACTGTAAGGCATGACAGCGAATTAGATAAACAGAACACTCTTAAAAAACTTTTTATTTTTGTTCAACTAGATTTTAACGAATTGTGCAAACAGGCCTAATAAAAGGGCTTATTTACACTTCAATAGCTTCAGCTTCCACCAGTTCTGCACATAATTATGCTGTAGTTTTGAAGCAGATACATACCTTGAAGTTCCGAATTGTTTTGCAAGTTTGAAAATTGAAACCTTGCATTACCTCTTCTTTGAGATTTGAACAGAATATTATTCCATGTGACCCTCACGTGCCTTTTTAAAGTCGTTTCTGCTGTTGGTATCAAATTATAAGATCAGGAGAGACCCTCTTTGTTTGGGTTATGCCGAGGGTATTTATGTCTTTTATGTATATATATGTTAACAATTTCATGTTAGTCCTTTACAAAAAAATGGTTGGAGAAATATATTTCTTCAAATCTGAGATATTTATGTTCAAAATTGGTGGAAGTTGAAGATACAGTGAGAATTAGCCTAAATTTAATTTAACGCCACAAAATTGCATTACCCTTGATGTAAGCCTCAACCCAGCCCAAGGGAATGCGCAGGAGCACAAAGGCCAGAACTTGAATGACCAGGACAACTAAATTGGGACTTGTGAATATCTTTCGTTGTCGTCCATATGCCATCTTTGCTCCCCACTTGTAGACCAGTTAAGTGCAGTCGAAAATGATATTTTAGTACTCCCCCCATCAGGATTCGTGTACTGGATTCTTCCATAAATGTGCTGACATAGTAAAGTTACAAGAAATCCTAGCAATTGAACTGTCCAGCTTTTACTGGGAGAACATTTGTAAACTAGGTGTACATAATATACTTAAAATTCACGCCGCATATACATAACAACTATGTGTTTAATTATACAGGCATATTGTTATAGGCCTGAATCTGTTTTGTTGTTCATATACCATGTTTACTCCCACTTGCACACCAGTTAATTGTTTTGTATCAATTATGGTTTTATTGGCAAAAGCACAAAATGTTGGATGCCCCCAACATATACCGTCCCTTATTATGATGTCTTTGCTGAATAATGGAAGGAAGGAAGGAAAATAATGGAAGGAAGGAAAACTATATATATATATATATATATATATATATATAGGGGCGGATCAAAAGACCCGCCTCCGGAGCCCCGCTCGAGCCCCGCCCTCCCCTCGTCCGTCAGATCGAGGGGCCCGCGCGCTCGTCCGCGTGGGGCCCGCTCGATTCAACGGTCGGGAGCGACGGGGCTCCCGATCCTCTCCCTATATATATATATATATATATATATATATATATATATATATATTCTCTCCTAGCATCCCCATGATCACAATCAGCGGATCTAGTTTAAGTCATCTAATCTTAACACACACACACATATGGGTAAACGGGATATGAGCCATAGACTCATATTCCTACGTGAGTCAATGCACATGTAAACCAATAGGAATGGAGTGTACTAGTGTACATGGGTGCACATGGGATGTAGGAGTCCATTCCTATTGGTCCATATGTGTATAGTTCATGTAGAAATATGAGCATATGGCTCATATCCCGTTTACCATATATATATGTTCGTTAGTGTTTGTGTGCATGATATCTTTATACTATACTTTTTGCAGGTGGATGAAACCCTAATGGAATTGGCAGGGCCTAAGGCTTACTTCATGCATTGCTTACCAGCTGAAAGAGGAGTAGAAGTCACTGACGGGGTGATTGAGGCTCCCAATTCCATCGTTTTCCCCCAGGCAGAGAATCGCATGCATGCCCAAAACGCTATCATGTTGCATTTGTTTGGTTTGTAAAGCTTAGCTTGTAATAGATTAGGTGGAAGGCATTATGATGTTTCAACTGTGTTCTTCGCTTTTGTATGGACCTTTTTACTATGTTCTCATGTACTCACTTAAAACTCCATATTACACAGGTTGCTTTAAAGTTTTTTTCCGTTACGTTGGGGCTGCTGATACTTAAACAGTATAGAATTTACACAAGTATGACAATCTTGACAGGGACTCAGAGACTCACAGCCCGAATCGACGAATCCTGTGAAGCTTGGCGCATTAGCTATTTGTATCGATTGTCGACAAATAATGACAGTTTTCATCAACTTGCTCGTGATCTTTATGAGTTGCTTCCTGAAGTGGTGGTTTTGTGCAATGGTACTGTTCTCTTTACTGTCCTGAAAGTTAAGTCTTCAGCTCGACAGCCTCGATTGGGCATTAGCTCCCTTAGTACCTATTATTTATGGCAAATGTTAAGTGCACCCCAAGAATTAGTAGGAGGGAATACACTTTTGACAGTCTGCCAAAATTCTGGCAATAGCCACAAGTCTGTTCAGGCTCCAAAAGTTTGGCAATCCTATAATAGCAAGAATTGCCACAAAAAAAAAATTTGGTACTCTGGATATGCACAGAATATAACTAGTAAGTTTTGTAGTGCAGTTAACATTTGTCTTGTTTATTGATCTAAAGTTTTGTAGTGCAGTTAACATTTGTATCTATTATCGGATGTGAAAGGTCTCATGCAGGTTGCTTGAGATATAAGATATTCATTTGTGGTAAGAAACTGTTTGCGTGGCTAGACTAGGGGGTGAGAAGTGGAATACAAGGGAATAAAATAACTTCTACGAACATTTTCATATAGTGCATTATATTTTGATTAAATTAGACAGAAAAATAAGTTTGTAAAAATGACAAGGAGAGAACAAAAATATCTTTAGCAAGGATATTTAGCAAGAGCATTTTGGTTCTCTTCATATTTACAATAGAAAACGTACTTACAAAAGTTGTTTTTCCTACGTTTTTTTATGTGGTCATGTAAGAATGAAAGGAAAAAAAAAAAAAAGGTGTGAACACCACTAGTTTATTTTTTTTTCTTTTTTTTTTCTTTTTTTTTGAGAAAAAAAAATGAAATAATATTAAAATTTATGGATATACTAGGATTCGACCATAGAACTTCACAGCCACAACTCAACAATCTCACTAATACACTACAACCAATTTTATATAAACATTGTAACATGTTTATTAGTATCAAACGTTTCAGTTTTTTTTTTTTTGCTAAAGAAAATAAAAAACATTAAACCACTGCCATTTTTTAATACTAAAAAATATTAAACCACAACTCAACAATCTCACCAATTCTTTCATTTTCTTGGCCCGGAGCTAGCGGGGCGCGGGCAATGGACAATCACATCCATTGGACGGTCAAAATAGTACTTTCATATCATATTACTTGCATAATTAATTATGAACAAATAAGTAAGTAATATAATTAAACAACAATATGTAATTAATAAATTTTATTATTTACTAATATTACACTCCCACCTTCTGCACAACATATCAAACACATTTTGGAAACCGAGGGGCAAAATAGTGGAAGAAAGCCCGACAGACTTAAAGCTCCGTTGCACCATCTGCAATCTAACCAACTGTTGGAGGAATCAAACACGAGTTCTCTCTCAAGAGATGAAGCTGAGGTTTAATAACTCTGTTTTATGCTTATTAGCTTTTTGCTATACCAATTCCCCCCCAAAAAAGTGCAAGCTGAAAAACACTGCTTGCAAAAGATATCTGTGAAATATTTAAATTTTGACCAACAGCCCCAGAAAATTATCGGGTAATTAAGGGTCGCACTAATTCCACTATTTACAAAATAGAACACCATAAATGCAGCATTTCATTTCCAGCCAACCAAACATTCCCTTTAGTGCAAAGGTGTGCATAGCAACATTCGATCGAGCCATCAAGGTTCAACAGCATTTCCTTCACAGACATCGACAGTAAATAGCTGGATTGAAGGTCTATCAACCATAAACTAAAAAACCATATATGCTACAAGTTTATGAGTTTGAGCACTTAATTCAGACTGAAAACATTGATTATACATGTTTATCAAAACTTGGGCAAATTAGACTACATTGTACAAACACAAAGGGTTCCTACAAGTGTCTTAGCATTTCCTTCAGCTGTATAACTTGATGTCTTTGCTCTGGAGGAAGGAGATTAATCTGCTCCGAGCTAAGGCTCATAACTTGCTGAAGTAAAGCCTGTTCGATTTCAGGTGCCAACTGAAGATAACAGAAAAAAAAATGATAATCAATAATAGAAAACTTTAGCTTCTATAGCAGAAACAATCAGTTGGGGAGGACGGAGATTTACTGATGGAGGACGAGGTGGCTGTGCACCGGCCGGACCTGGAACCATATGCCCACGAAATTGATGGTTAGGCACAGGACGATGGCCCCCACCTGTTACGTTTTCTGGGAAATTAATTGCCCAAGGTGCACCTCTTTCAGCTTGCAATGAAATACTGGATTGACTGCTATAATGTGAATCCATGTGTGAACCACCCTGTAATCACAGCCAACAAAAAGTAACCATTTGATGCAGCTGAGTGCATACTGCTATTTCAAAAGATCACACGTAAATATCAATGCATTACATATAGCAAGAAGTACTGCATGATGACAATATAAAATGCTGATTGATGGATAGTATATATCAATTTCTAACCTCATTCTTCTCACTTATCTCACGTTCATCTTAACATTCTCATTCTAGTAAATTGATGTTATTTGCTGAAATTCGCTTTATAACCAACATTCTGAAGCGGAGAAGGTTATTGGAGCTATACTATTGATCCTTTTATGGATTCTTATTCCTTCATTGTTAGCGAATGATCCAATCCACAAGGTACGTCTATGGAGGACTAGCTTGTTCTCCTTCAAAGAGGAGACTAAAGAAGTTGACTACCAAGGGTAAGAGTATTCAAAGTGAAGGAAGAATGCCGAATAAACGTTGGCCAAAAGAACATTCCGATAAACTACTTAAGATGCTCTCCTTTGAGGCTGAAAATGGGAGGAAGTGCGACAAAAGTTTTAGACGAAGTTCCTATCAACTAGTTGCATGATAGGTTAACGAGAAGTTTGGTGCTACGTATAGCGTTGAAAATGTTATTAATCATATGAGAGGATTGAATCCGAAGTGGTTTGATATAATGAGAAAGAAAGATATCTCAAGGGCAAGGTGGAATGAAGACCTAAAGATGGTAACTTTGGAGCAAGAAAGCCAAAACAATCTTAAGAAGGTAAATATGTTTATTAGTATGTAATGTTATTTCTTACATTACTATTTTATTAGGTCGAACTAAACTTATTTGAGATTATGTTTGAACTAAAAAGTTTGGTGTCATCTTAATTATCATTAGACCAAATCCAAATTAGCACCCTGGATAAACATACCCTTTAGGAACTATGAACTTTGTGGAGAGGACTACGCAAGGGAGACCATGCAAAGGATTATTATGCAAAATGAGGACCAAGAAAGGAATATATTGATGAAGATAATCCTATCAGTGACTCATAACAATGAGGCCACGAACAATAGTAGGATCACTAGAAAGGATGTAACTTCCCACAGTACACAATCCGGGGGGAAGCTTCATCGAGAGCCTAATGAAGATATCGAAGTAATGAACAAATTGGTGGAACATGTTTCTAGCATGGCAAACGGCGTTAGTATGGGATTCAAGGGGCCCACGATTAAGAAGCTTGGTGCTAATTTGTTTTCCATAAGAGGGTTATGATATGTGCATGTAATGATGACAGCCTATGACTTTCTTTACAACAACAACGAAGAAGCTACCAAGTTCAATGGTTTACCCGAAATGTTCCTTACGGAATGGTTACAGACTTAAAAGCAACAAAACTTTCCATCATCCCCACACGACCACAACAATGTGGGATACTAATATTTTGTGGCCTCCATCACATAAACTTGATGGTGCTATTTGTGATGAATTAATGGGCTGTAGATGCAACCTAATAGATTTGTAATATTTTTTGGGGGTTCTGTGTACTCTTTGTTGCATGGTTGTATTGTTTCATGTGCACTACAATTGGATGACTGTGTACTTCTGCAAGGTAGTCAAAGCCACAAGGCGCACTTGAGGCGCAAAAGGTCCATCTCGACCGAAGTGCAAGGTGCACTTAAGGCCCGCGTCCGAGCGAAGCGAGACATGTATATAAATAAAAATAAAAATATACATAAGATAAATAAATAAATTAGGAATGTAAGAAATAAAACCAAATAAAATATTAAAACTAACAAAAATACGTTAAAACATAACCAAGTGAATTAGCAAAGCAACATTAGCAGAACTAAGAGTTTGTATTATTCTTACCATGCTTTTAGTAAATTTTCGCTTTTCCAGTTCAAATGTAACCAACTAATTGTATGAGGTAAGAATTTTTTCCATGCCTCAAAATTTTTTATATAAATAAAATAAATAAATCCATAAGGGACGTCTAGGCGCGTCTTTTCTTGGTTGCGCCTTGCAGAAATGCGCGCATCAGGCACGTCTAGGAGCGTCTTTTCTTGGTTGCGCCTTGCAGAAATGTGCGCATCAGGCACGCCTAGGCATGCCTTTTCTTGGTTGCGCCTTGCAGAAAGGCACACCTAAAGCGCACCTTGGGTGCGCCTGGAGAAAGGCGCCTTGCCTAGTGAGGTGCGAGGCGCAGCTGCTACGCCTTACTGCGAGGCGCGCCTTTGACTACCATGTGTATTGGGGGTTGCTTTCTACTCCTTTTTGCCTGTAGTGTGTCCAGTTTGGGCAGTTTTTACCCTATTCTAAAAAGTTACTGGTTTTGGATATTTTCATAGTTGACCCTCGAGAATTTTGCTGGATCTGCTGGATATTTTTTGCAGTTTTTGCACGATTTTACAAACATTGTTAACTTTTCGTTGGTTTTGTTGTGAAGTGGTTTGGCTATTTGGTTTTAGCTTGGAAAAGTCCTACTTTCTTGTTGTATCCTCATGCAGTCTTCTTCCTGTTGTGTACTGTTTTCCAAGAATTAGACTCTTCTTGATGTTGTGTACTGTTATCCAAGAATTTGACTCTTCCAGTATACACTCTTTGGTATTCAAGCATTTCTCTTCCTCATTCAGATCCATGGATCGAGTTCTAGTTCTCCAACCATTGCAGAACTAGAAGATACCCAAGGTTTCTCATCTCTTAGTCTTCCTTTTGCTCTTCTTTTTGTATATTGCAGCATTGCTTCTAATATTGGATTTTGTTACTACACATCCTATCGGTAGATCTTTTTGTATGGGCACTTGGGTTTGCACTTTGCATGAGTTGCAAGGTTTTTTGGTCCAAAGAGACGAGATTTTGTTCCTTTTTTTGGTTGTAGGAAGAAGTTTTCTTCTAAAGATGACATTCTGTTGCTTCCAATTTACTCATTTTGATAGATCTTTGAAGGGGCACTTGGGTTTGCTTCATTTCAGGTTATTTGGCATTTTAGATGAGATTTTGTTGCAACACTTTTGTTCTCCTTTGGAGATTTTTGTTTCTATTGGGTTCTGCCAACTATTTTTTCTTCCAAATATTGGATTTTGTTACATGTCAGGCTGAATATAGGACTACACACAACACAAATCTTTGAAGTACTTTGTGTTGTTCATGGCGACTGAAATTTAAGCCATCTCTCTACTTGGACTTCTCTTTATCTGAACTGCTAATTTGGTCTCTTCATTTGCTCATGTGTAGGTTGCTATACACAAAAGTTTACAATCTCTGTAAATCCTCTTAGGTTAATTGTCCAAAATGTTACTTGCACGTATATGTTCTTCAAAGTTTTTAATATAAAATTGGCAATGTCTGGAGCTACTGTTGATTCTGTGCAATTTTAGTTCTAATACGTTTGTATGGTGGCATTCAAATTTTGCTTTCAATATTTGAGTAAATTGTGATTTGCAAACATTCTTTACCGGTCCAGTTTGCTGCAGTTGAAAATTTTTGTTGTTGTAACCATACCACTACTTGAATAGGTGATCACAACACATTATTCCTCACTTCTTTTCATCCAAAGGAAGCATCCATATGAGCACTTCCAAGTCCCACTTTTTCTTTGCATCCAAAGAGAGGTTGTATGTAACAACCCACTTTCAGGGGACAAAAATGGATACAACCAAATAGTTTTTTGCAACTGGGACTGCCTGCATATATGCAGTGCACTTGCATAGGCTGGATTTTCACTTCAACACTTTCAGTGACTTGCAGCCATCTAATCAGGCCCTTAGTGAAGGGGGGCATAAGCCTCAAGGTGTGAGGTGTAGTTTAATTCAAAACTGACACATAAAAGATAATATAGTTTTCAACTAGTCACAATAGTAATGGACGCCGAGGGGGGGGGGGGGGGGGGGTTCCTCTTCAAAACCCCAAAACCCATAAATTTATGCATATAACCAGCGGATTTGGGAATTCAGTTTTTACTTGGACAAATTTAACATTGGACAGACCTTATTGTTCTGCATACTATTTTTAGATTATAAGGTGTGCGAGGTTTACAAAGGCACCTGACATCTAGAAGAGGCATTATGAGGCATGAGCAGTAGCCTATGTTGCACGGACATGGATTCGACACATGTTTCAGACACGGCGACAAGGACTCAGCACCTATTTTTGTGGACCTAGTCCATTTCAGAAATCCATGACGTGTCCAATACATGTGTCCGACATGACCGGGACACGGCATGCATCGGAGTGTCCGTGCTTCATAGGCAGTAAGGCTTCAGGCATGCTTCACAAGGCACTCACCACACATCTAGGAGAGGCATCATGAGGCATGAAAAGTAGCTATTTCAGGCAGCTTCATGGCTGAAGCGTACATCACCTGAAGCCAAACATCTCATGAATGCATACATCTGCTTTCTTTCTAAAATGCTTGAGAGGCATGCCTTGTTTACACCATCTAAAACAATAGTAGCCAGAGGTCATCATTAGTGAGACCTCTCTTGCATGCTTTCGGGCTACTAGTGTTTTAGATGGTGTAAAAGAATTATGTAGTCAGATGTTAAAAGAATATTCATGAATATATAAGATGTGTGATACACAGAATAATAATAGATACAGAGAAACAGTTATTTATAAATAAAAAATGGTTAAAGCTTAAAAAGTCCTTCACAGAGGTTAGTGCATTGTATTTGCATGAAATATGATTAAGAAATATACAACTTGGTGCAAATATGAGAGTAATAGCGCACATGATAAAACTGTTGAGGTGGTGGCTGACTTGGCAGTGGTGGATGTCCTCCTTGCTGGAAAGATGAAGGATTGCTACCTGACTGAAAAACTTCACAAATGAGTCAATTCTTGGAATTTTATGCACCTCATAAAGCTACTGTATTAATAGACAGTAAGTATGGACCTTGTATTAGGCCATTAGCCACTTACATGAAATATTGACTGAGATAAGTGCGGATGAGGCACACTTGATAGTTGAAAACCAAGATTATAAGGCATTTGTGGATGCAGTTGAAGTGATGAAGGCTGCATGGGAGGCCTTGGCTGCTGTGGTAAAGGTGGTTGCAGATGCTGATTGAATAATCCAGGCGTGTGTAAGGGTGGTTGTCCATGGCTCGAACCAACAGGAATATGTGATTGAGAAATCGAATAATGTGGAGGAGCATGAGTTGGAGGTAAAGATAAATTATGGATCTGGGAAGAATGAGGAGCTGGTACTGAAGAAACTTGAGCATTCATAAACCCCTTATCCTGATGAGGTATATGCAGTGAATCCAATGTTGTTTGAGAGTGAAAGTTCAATGTAGGAACTGAAGCTGATGGCAGGGACATAGAAGGTTGAGGAGGATTTTGCTGCCTAGCAAGAGCTGCAGATTGAACTGAAGTAGCTTGACCCTGAAGTCCAGCTTGAACAGGCAACTGCTGGGTGATTTGAACATTTGATTGTTGTTCCAACTGTTCTGGTTGTGGTTCTGATGGGACCTCCTGGATGTTAGAAATGATGAAGAGAAGGAACTACTAATTAGATTTGGCAGCATATTCAGTATGATTAGAAACCAACATATTTATAGTGAAAATATATTACCAGCGGTCTAGGTTTCACCATTCCCAGCATAATTTGTGCCTGAAATAGAATGAAAAATAGCACATAAATATTTAGTTTCAACAAGAATTTATACATAGAAAATACAAAGAACTTTTCCCGTTGATCTAGACAGAAAAAGAAAAGGAGAAACACCAATAAACTGCTAACAGGTAGTGGTACTTGTGAAAATGGAACATGCAGCTGTCAGATAATATTACCATACAATGAGTTTGTCAAAGTCACTTTAGTGATTAGCAAGGAATGTCAGTCACAAACATTGCAGACGGCATGAAATGCTAGAGACAAACAATGTACAAAATATTATTTAACTTGAAACATTTTTTTTGGGGAATTTTTGACTTTAGTCCCACTTAATAATATAATTTTAGACTTACATCCCACACTTTTTTGTTTATTAGACTTATATCCCACTTTTTGTCATAAAAAATATTTGACGGCCGTTTTCATGACAAAATAAATATTTTTAGTGACAAAAAGTGGGATGTAAGTCTAATAAACAAAAAAGAGTGGGATGCAAGTCTAAAATCATATTATTAAGTGGGACTAAACTCAAAAATTCCCTCTCTTTTTCTCAATTTGAATATCAAGACGAGAAAGTAGCAACTTAATATGAAACTGGCATAATTTTGAGTGAAAACAGCATTAATAATAAATGTTATGGAGAGGAAGCTAAAAAGAGCCAAAGGTTGAGCAGACATAAAGTTCCAGATTAAAGTTCAAGACCAATAAGGAACGATATTGCATAACATTATATATATATATATATATAGAGAGAGAGAGAGAGAGAGAGAGAGATGTCAAAATCAGTGCCCATGCTATGTGGACACGGAGGAGGCGACACAGAACCTGTTTTGGTATGTCCTAGTGTAATTTGGAGTATCCATGGGGTGTTCGATACGTGTTTGACATAACATGTCCACATTTTCGGAGTATACATGATTCCCAGATTGCACCAAATCCCAACTAAATATATTGGAGGAATGCTAATTACCGGAGAATATAATGGACTAAATGGATTTTGACATGCAGACTTCCATGTGTGGCAGCGTGTGCGCCAAAATTTCAAAATATTCACCAATATCAAAATCTGTGGAGGATGTTGCTATACAAGGATATCCATACATGATGTGTATAGCTTGAAACTAGAAATAGTAAAAAAAAGGAGCAAAAAAAAAATTCAACATGTAACATTGTCATAAGTTGACGGAAAGTCCAAAAGGTTGGTACAAATGTAAGAGCATATATTCACATATATACTCTCACAAACAGGTTTTGATGCTGCTGACATGATCAGATCACAAGCCTCTTTAATCAAATCTTATTATGAAATCAGGAATTAGTATCTCCAAAGATCAAGCATTTGTCAGATGAATGAATTACGGAACTGCAAATAAAGCAAATTGAGCTATTCACGAAGCAAATGTGGAAAATCATGTCTGATATCTAACTACTAACATTTACATATTTTATAAAGCTATTTTCTTTTGTTTTAAAAGGAACCGAAATACCGAATCATCAATTCCTGTAACTGTTCTATGCAATACAAGACTTGTAACCATAGGTTGGACAGGCCAATGGTTGAGACCTATGGTATGGGAAGAGGAAGTACCGAGTTTGAGGCCCAGGGGACACTACGTGGCTGGGCCTTAATTTGAAAAAAAAAAAAATGTAAATACATGAATTTTAGATAGAAGAGGTTATGGATTTACAACAAAAGAACTTTTTAGATGTATTAGATCTTTATCTACCCTCACTAGCCTTAGAAATTTAATTTCCTTTTCTGGTGGTCGATCACACAGAAAGAATCACATAAATGACAAGCCAATTATGAGTATTTCATGGGCTAAATCTTACAAAAACTCAAAAAAAATATTTTCCCATCTAACTCCTTTTCTTTAGAATTCCGTTAAGTGCATGCCCAAACTCTAGACTATACAGTCCAACACCAATTTATAGGAAAGTTCAAATTATTATTTATTAGATCGAGTGTGATGGGTAATTTACATGTATCGATATCATAGATGCCGCATGTTTCTTATTATCAGATAAATGTTAAGATCTTAGAATTTGCTAAACAATCAGTTCCAATAAAACCCACGATGGTCCATCTAACATTTCCATTTTGAATTCAAAGGAAGTTGACAATCCTATGCTAAAACAATAGTACCTGATAAAGAAACTAGGATCATACATCTACTTTAGAAAATTGATAAGAAAACAATTGAGATCTAATAACGCAAATTAATGACAATAAATTAGTCTTCATCCTAGAGAGACCAATGCAACATATCCAAGACACATATCAACAAGGAGATAAGAGTAGACATCAACGGTGCAGTTTAATAGTGGACTTCTCTAACTGGGACCAGAAGCCTTCATGTCAACCAAAACCCAAGTCCAGCACTCTACCAATTTCTTGATTGTAGTTTATTAATATTTTTAACTTGATTTGCCCTTTTTAGGATTTGTAGCTATGCGTGTCTGATGATTCAGATAACTAGTAAGACATAGTAGTAATGTACTCGTATCATGCTCCTTCAACTACTAGGTAGTCGAAGTGGATTGGAGAGGAACTCTAATATATTATGCAACCCAACAATCATCCTCTTCCCTATTCTCAGGAAGATCACTTACCCATCTTGAAAACACATTTTTATGACTATGCATTACTAGAATTAATGGAAATATGGTTTACACTATAATCATGTTACATGTGCATACAGCAACTTAAACTTCTTTTAGTTTCCTTTACACTCCGTGTGTAAACACTGTAAAGTATTATTTACATTAGTTGAGACGTGTCACGTGAGTTACTTGGAATCCATAAACTCTTGACACTATTACATGAACACTATACGAAGCTAGAAACTTGCTTAGATATTTATGATTCAGTGTGATAGCAATAACACATATTACTTGTAGTTGAAACATGGAGAACATATTATACATATTATGTAGCATAGATTATGGAGAAAACCTGCTGAATTGTGCAGATTCACAATCTGGATGCGAGTTTGGTTAGGTTCTTCCGGATTAGCAAATCATGATTTAATTATTAAAAAAAACTAATAAATTTGATTCGCCGGGTCAGATATGGTTGGTCGAAAAAAGAGAGAAATAAAAGATGAAGAAAAGGAAGATGGTGTGTGTATATATGTGTCTCGGGCTTCAGGCTCATCCCTTAACACCTCACTGCAGGTGGAGTGAAGCTCTCTTCGTAATGCACACACCTCGTAGTGCCCCTCAGCAAGGCTCAATTCCATCCGAGGCGTGCCTCATACATATTATATTTACATATTATTTTTACTCCGGATTTTTAATTGACGATTTGAAGCTAAATACTTGAATCCTTTTTTCCTTTTAATTTGAATTCTTCGTACCTACTATTATAGTAGTAGTATGGTATTGCCTATAGTTAACGTGGACAAAACATAAAAGAGATAAGTTAATAAAAAAAAATTTTAAAAATAAGAAATCATTAATAATCTAGTGTTCATTTGCTTAAAAGTAATATTTGTTACACATTTGATTTATAAATAAATTTTACATAATTTTAAAATAAAGATGTATCTTGCCTTCATGAGGCATGCACTTTTGCCCTGCGGCTCACGCCTTAGGCCCGGACATCCTTTGAGTTGCATAGTGCCTCATGCCTTTAATAACTATGACGCTGGAGTCTTTAGCATCATCGTCAACTAAACGCCTCTCGCTCTCGTCGTTCTGGCAGCTAATTAGTGGGTGGAGGGACCCGGTCCACCCACTATAGAGAAATAAGGGGGGCGATTAAGGGTTCCCTGAAATAGGCCTCAATCTGGTCCAACAACTCTAAATGGGTGGTAGTGACTAGGTTCCAATTTAGATTTAATTGGATTTTGTATATATTTATACTGAACATATCCCCAACAGATCATATCCAAGAATTTAGAAATTTTGTGAATAGACTAATCCAAATCATATAATATCCATATTCGTATCTGAATCAATGCTAATCAGTTGACATGGCTGCTTCTACTCCCATTTGCATATAGCTGCACAAGTGTGCAAGTATGAAAGACTATTACTGTATTCTAATGTGTTTGGTGGGGTATTGGTATACATAATCGGCAGGTTATATATATATATATATATATATCACACGCGAATACATTCCGAACTATAACCAAAATTTCCAGATGATCCCTTAGTCCTGTACCTTTTGACCTCGCCTAATCATCCCCGATTGTCGATCTTCTGACTAATGCTACGACTAACAATCATAGGGCCAAACTCAAATTTGTCAAATTTACCGCTAATGCTGTAACAATTTGTCTTTCACTCTATTGTTTATTTATACATACTTTACTTCTTAAAATATTAAATAAGAGCTGTATCATATCAAAATATGCAGAAAATAAAGGGACTGTCAGTTTCCAAGTGATCACCGGTGGACATATAGCTATCGGCATATGTACACAAATGATCTTTTCTTTCTCATGACATAGAAGCAAATACTTCACATCGAAAATGATGCAAGACATTAAATAGCACATTTGCACCTGAAATAAAGCTTTGGTCAGTTGAGGGTTGTCAACTAGGATCTGCCTCGCTTGTTGATGGTTCTGCTCGATCACTGTCTATAGATAGAAATCACAAGTCAGACCACTCCGTCTAACTGATAAAAAATTTAAAGATGACATGGAGGGAAATAGTGAACCACCTTCATTTGCAACATGAGTTCATAGAGTTGGCTCTTCGACATGCTGGTAATGGATTCAACATCATCTGCCGACAACTGCAGCTGGTTAGTGGCCATGGCCTTCACAGAGTTCTTCAATGATCTCTTTCTTGAACTAGAAGAACGATGATTTAATTAAAAACATGATTAATCACAATGACTCGAGAAAAAGAAAGGAATGACCAATAAATTTCCAGTTCAATTCATAATCTGGGCTATCCGATGATCAAATACCAAAGAAATATGTATAAATTACACCAGAAACCAAGGTGACAGTGAATTTACAATGTAAACGTGCGTAAAGAATCGACAACTTAACGCAACGAAACCCAAAATTTTATGAGAATCCCTAAAGTGAGGATCATGTAAACATTTGATAACAAAACCCTAAATCGCATGGAAAAAACCCCAAAAGGGAAGGGTTTTGTGAACAATTCATAATAGAACGCCATAAAACCTAATTAGCATGAAGGAAAAAAAAAAGGGCTATACACACCCCCACCCTCTACTTAACACACCCCATATTAAATTAAATAAAAAGTAAATATATATTAAAAAACATGATTACCCATATTCCAAACACCCCCACCTAATATAATTTCTAAAAGCACCCCAAAATTAAATTTTTCTCGCTTATATCCAATAGACATCATCTCCTTCTTCCTCTTTTTCAAAGTTCCAAACTCACTCTAACCCAAAAAACCCTAGAAATCCTACATTGTTTTGTGAAGGAAAAAAGCACCATGGAGCATCAAAAAACACTTGGAAGGAACAATGTTTACGTTTTTTGTGATTTTAAGTAGTGTATCAAAAGATTTTGTGTGCTAAAAAAAAAATTTATATATCAGCGATGAACACGACCAATACAAGTAGAACGGAGCACTGTCCGTTCGATATGAACTGGCCGAACACTAGAGTGAAGGTTCGACTTACCGGATTTTTGGGACGCAGGAAAACCAAAATCCGCACGAAAATAAAAAATAAAAATAAAAGGGTTTTGCGAATGTAGTACAACCCTAATTTGGATCACAGACCCTACAAAAGTGGACCTTGTAAACAATTACTAGTATACCGCAATAAAACCCTAATTCTCAAAAGAACCCTAATAAAATTAAGGCATTAAACAGAGAAATTGGCAGATTGAACCACTTAATCAGCACGATTTTTTTGGAAATCAATTCAAAATATGGAGAAAATTAATGATTGAATACCTAAATTGAAACCCTAAAGAGAGAGCCCAATTTGGAATAGTGGGGGCGAACAACGGGGAGAAAAAACGAAACTTTCAGTGAGCGAAAACTATTGGAGGGATCGATGTAAAATATACCGACCTATTTACAACAACAACAACAACAACAACAAACGGCACTTAAAAAATGACTTACAACAGTCCAAATTTTCACCATTGATAATTACAAATTTGTTATTTCAAAAAATTATTCACCTTGCAATCTACTTTTTTTTTAGTACTATTTTTTTGGCAGATTGAACCACTTAATTTTTTTCCATATTTCTTATAATCATGACTGTCAAAATTTTGACAGTACTACCAATTAGAAGGACTGTCAAAAAATTTTGACAGTCCTTCCACTTTGCAGGACTATCAAAATTTTGACAGTCCTAAAAAAATATGTTAATTTTTTAGGACTGTCAAAATTTTGACAGTCCTTCCAATTGGTAGGATTGTCAAAATTTTGACAGTCCCGAAGGGAGGGCTACGCGAGGTGACACGAGGGCGGGACTGCTTGGAGGCCGGAAGGGGGGACGAGGCGGAGGAGCGGGACGAGGAGGCGGAGGCGCGCACGCGGGGGCGTCACCGCCGTCGCCGCGTGCGCGTCCCCCGCACGGTGCTTCTTTTTCTTCATCGCCTTCGTGACGGAACCGACTGGAAGGTGCGGCTCGGCGGCGGCAACGCGGTCGATGGCGAGGTCGACGACAGAGAGGCAGAAAATCACGAGAGGAGGGAGGAGAAGAGGCCGAAGGGGGGTGGGGGTGAGGTGGGGGAGGAGCAGGAGGAGGGAGGTGAAGAGGGTGGGCAGCCCTAGTAAAATTTGTGTATGTATAGTTTGGAACGCATTACTATTATATGTTTGGTGATCATTCATCTTGTAACTTGTTGCTTGATTGAGATTGAGCCACCTAAGATTCTTGACCCAGGAATTGACTGCGGGATTATAGAATAAACCCTCACATGTCTAGACAGGCGTGACCGTATCTCGGGGTGTGGAGTACTCTGGTATACGTAGCTGGCTTTGTATGCCCCCTCTCTCCAGTATTCTGGTTCTGGGGCGTAACAATGGGGGAGCATGTTTATGCATGAATGACGTCGGATCACTATATATTTGTGAGGTACTTTGTCGAGGATCATTTTATCATTTTATTGCTCTGTGTTAATGATATGCTACTGATGGGTCAAAATGCCACTAGGATAGCGGAGCTGAAGCGCCAACTGGGTACGACCTTCTCTACGAATGATTTGGGCGCAACGAAGACTATTCTTGGGATCGAGATCAGCCGAGAGAGAGTCCAAGCTGCTACACTTATTCCAAAAGAAGTACATCCACCGAGTACTTCAGCGTTTCGGGATGGACGGGTCGAAGAAAGTGAGTAACCCCCTTGAGGCTCACTTTATGTTCACTGAGGAGCAGTGTCCATCTACCGAGGACGAGAATAAAGATATGGAGCAGGTTCCATATGCCTCAGATGTAGGGAGTCTCATGTATGCTATGGTGTGTACGAGGCCGACATCGCTCACGCAATTGGCACAGTTATTAGGTATACTTCCAATCCTGGAAGGATACATTGGAGTATGGTCAAGTAGATTATACGATACCTTTAGGGCACTGCCGATTGGAGACTTTTTTATGGTAACGAGCCGAAGCCGATTGGGTATATCAACGCTGATATGGCTGGAGATGTAGACATGAGGCGATCGACTTCGGGCTATGTGATAATGTTTGCTGGTGGAGCGGTATCGTCGCAGTTGCAGAAATATATTGCCTTGTCGATGACAGAGGCAGAGTATATTGCGGCAACGGAGGCTTGCAAGGAGTTGTTGTGGATGAAGAAGATGTTGCAGGAAATGGGGCTAAAGTAGGAGCAATACCCTTTGCTTTGCGATAGCCAAAATACAATTTACCTTTTGAAGCACCAGACATTTAATAGCCGATCCAAGCACATTGATACCTGGTATCATTGGATACGGTATATGGTTGAAAAGAAGCAAGCGTCGCTTGAGAAGGTTCATACGGATGATAACGGAGAAGACATGTTCACAAAGATTTTTTCAAGGGGAAAGTTTAAGTACTGCAGGCGGATCGTCGGAATGACGACCCCCTCCACATAGTTGTGAAGGGGGAGATTTATTGGAGTGGGTGGGGTTGCCAACCTATGTAGAAAATACCCCGGAGTTGGATTGAGAATTCCTACACATAATAGGAATACCTCAATAGATTTGAATTGGGTATTCCTATATATAATAGGAATATGTTAATGGATTTAGATTTGGATTGAGTATTCCTACAAATAATAGGAATATATCAATGTATTTGGATTGGGTATTCTTATATATAATAGAAATACTAGTTGTGGGCTTGAGGCTATATATATTAGGTGTCTCCAAGCCCTAAAATATATCTCAAAATATTACAAAAAGAGGCAAGAGTACTTTTACAACATTGGAGAGGAAAAAGAATGATTGGAGACCGTTTCGGAGAATGAGATCAATTTGGGGTAATTTTTATTATTTTTTTTTCTTCGTGGTTGTAATCTATTTTTTGTTCCAAAGAGTTGTGGTGATCCGTTTGGATCGTTGAGAAGTTTGTAAGGAGTCGGTATATTTCTTATTTCATTAGTGGAGGATTTTCAGGGTTGGACTCCGATTGTCCCGTGGTCAAAAATCTCCATGTCTGCGATTTGTGTTTGGCATTTTTGGTTTGTGCATTTTTGTTCGATTCTTTCGCAGATACTCTCTGGTTTGGAGAACGATTTTCGTGCTTTCATTCCCAACATTTAGATAATAATGCTTTGACAATAGTCGGACAATAAAAAAGTGTTCTCATACAATCTTAGTATTTATGTTAATTGATGTAATGTTCTTAAACTGGCAAAACAAACTACCCAAGACTTTGGGCTCCATAGAGGCAGGGGTTGTGCCTGCATATATGCATGTCTGTAATGTGTATAAGTCACATATATCCTTCCCCCTCGTTTTTCTTTCTTTCCCTTTTGTTTTTCCTCTCTGCTAAACGAACCCTAATTAACCCCTAAGTGTTTGTTGCTGTGTTACCGCAGTGTGATTAAGACTACACAAAGATACTGACCAGTTAAAAGAACAAATTTAAGTGGGGGCGGCAATCAAGATGTTTCTGTGTTTATACAAAATGATCAGGAATAGACTCCTCACTCGAGACAGACTGACCAGTTTTGACATTCCCTGCGAGGATATGAAGTGTTGTTTATGCAAAAAACAGGATGAGTCCATGGACCATTTGTTCTTCGCTTGTGACGTTGCTTGTGATATTTGGAGCACACAGAGGGCTAAGTTTGGACCAACCACTATGCACTGTTGAGCTCTAGATGTAGTTTTGAACGACATCAAAGCACATAAGGGCAACGGAGTGAGAGGTTACCACCATCTCAGAATAACATTTGGTGCGGTGGTTTGGCACTTGTAGAGAGAACAAAATCGGCATATTTTTTAGGATATTTTTCTCAATATTTTTTGGTATAAAAAAATATAGATGCTGACAAAGATATTCTAAATTTCATATGACCTATTTTGTAATCTGGAATAGATCTTAGTTGTAATTATCGTTTTATCTATAACATTTACATTCTTTGAAAAAAAAAAGTGGCAATGGGGTCCTAGGACATGCATTTGAGAACAAAATTGAAGGGAGCTTTAATTAAAGCAATATAGCTAGAAATTTAGAAAGAAAAATATTTGACATATTTTGGTTAATTCTTTGAATTACAGTATAAATTAACTGTGAATAGAGTGTGATTGTGCGATTTCATCATCCCCTCGTTTTCAGACAAATATTAATTAGTTTATTTAGTCATCGGTTCAATGGGGGTAACATTGTATTTTGACTGTGAAACATCCTTTGTCCCTAACTATCGAACGAGTTTTATTCGAGCCGAACTTACGGCCAAGCTCAAAAATGATGTTTAAACTCGGTTCGATTAGAGACTCGAAATTATCGAACTCGACTCGATTAGCTCGCGAGCTCGAACGAACACGGTTCGAACCCGAGCCAAGACCGAACAAAAGTTCCATTAAACTTGTTATATTAATCATCACATTGTTACTCTTAAGTCTTAAATTTTTTTTTAATTACTTATACTATTTACATCATAAATTTACCATCATGTAGAGAACAAAAAAAAGTAAAATTTCTAAGATAAAATTTGTACAAGTCCACAAAAAGAAAACTATAACATATACTAGAAAATCCTTAATACGAAAAATCGAGCCGAGTTCAGGCTCGTTCACAAACAAGACCGAGTCGAACAACCTACAGTCGAACTCGGTTCGAACATCATTTCGAACGAAAAAAAAATTGATCGAGTTCGGTACCGACCAGTCCACGAATGCAACTTCAAACCGAACTTTGACCGGGCCGAATGCGAACCGAACATGAACCGTTTGAATTATTTTACAGCCCTACTCAAGATCGACTTGTTGATCACTAGCATTCCTCTGGCAGATGACATAAGCAACTAATTTAGTCCAATGGTTTTGATTTTACTCATATTTTTTTGATTTTTAACCTTTGTATATGTAACATTTTACTCATAAAGCATCTGAAGTTATGTTGTTACTCAAGTCCTTATTTCCAACATTGATGACAGCTTTGTAGTGTACACTGCGATCTTGAAAAGGCCCTATGGAGTGGGTCTCTTTGGTAGCTGGGTTGGATGAATTTGGAGCTCACTGTAGGACCGTGTATGGCAACTCTAGAGGGGGTGAATAGAGTTTATATATGCAACAAAATAAAATCACATGTTAAATATAATTCTATGGCATGCAATGGTGATTGACTACTATCAGTTAGAATATATCTCATGTGTAAGTGATACTACTAGCAGTGTTATGAATAATGTAATAGAGAGAGAGAGAGAGAGAGAGAGAGAGAGAGCAAACGCAAACACCAAGATGTATACTGGTTTTCCTCTGAGATGACTAGTCCAGTCCCGAGAACTCAAGCTCGGAGTTTTATCCACTATAATCACCAATAGTGAATCACAAGCTTTGATCCGAAGGCTTGCCACTTCTTTACAACCACGAGGTTTGATCCGAAGTCTCGCAACTTCACAGCTTAGAGAGAGAGTAACTGATGGAACAAAGCTCTTTACAACTCTGAAGACTTCTAGACCGAGATTGCACTTGGCACTAGGAAGGCTAGGGAGTTGCTCTTTGAGATGAGAAGGTTAAGGATACGAGGTTTACTCACAATAGGATAGAAGATTAAGAATCGTTGAGTTATTGTGTAAGAATGAAGATTTCCAATCCTATTTATAGGGTCTAGGTAAACAGAATTCGGTCATAATTCGGATGGGGTTTAATTCAAATTTCCAACCGTTGGGCCAAGAAATTATGAGCTTATTAAACTGGTTGATTTTATACTAAAAGGGTAACCGAGTTCGGTCCGATTTCGGCACGAGTTCGGCCCGAGTTCGGTCTCTAAGTATGGTAGACTTTGTAAATGAATATGGCCTGATTTGGTGGATAGGTTATTTGGTTCATTTGAGTGGAGTATGTATCTGGGTATAGGTATTTAGGATTTTTAAGTGCGACTCAGCTTACATCAGTCCTAGACTCAAATAAATAAAAGATTATATTTGAATATGAAACCAATAGCTGTTGCAGAGTCTGACTTTAGTACTGTCGGAGTAGATATGCTTTGCATCATGTATCTGCTTTATCTGCTTTTTAGATCTGATGTTTGACGATTATCATAATCAGGTTGACTGTGACCACTTTGTGTCAACAATCTTCCCCATTATGATAATTGACAAACTATGCCAAAATACACATAGGTGAGTCTGATGTAGCCTTTGATGCAAGTAATTTGAAACGTAGACGAAGATTTCTTGTACGTAGATATTTCTGTTGAAAAAAAACTTTTTAATAAAAGCTCTCCTGTAAGTAGATATTTCCTTTGAACGGGAGCATTTGAATGACCTGTAACTTGATAATTCTTTATAGCAAGATTAGGTACAGATATATCAACAAAATATATCACAGTTATACATCAACTATAATCGAACCATTTTGTCATCATATTTTGTCATTTCTTCCCTTTTGTCAATATATCATATTGGGGAATAAAAACTCCCCTGTAACGAGTGATCATGACAAATTGGAAAAAGATAATTTTACCAGAACATGCATTATTTTAATTAGAATAAGTAACAAGACAGGCAAATATTTAGATGCAAATAACCAAAATAGCATAAAATATTTACGAATATTTTAAGCAAATATTTCTAGTACATTGAAATAGAAAAACTAATACATCCACATAGCCACAAAAAATTATCACAAATCATCAACAGCAGCATCAGCAGGCGGGTGATCATCAAAGTATGCTCCAGTGGGGTCAAATTATTGCTGAACAAATGGATCATCGATCATGTAGCCTGAGTGGGAAGGATCACGAGCCACTGGGTGAGGTGTAGTAGAATGATGGGCTAGGTGATAATGGAGATCTGTTAGGGAGTTGGCTAATGTATGGACTTGGATAGTGGTACGATAAGACTGGCCGTAAAGTCGAGTGATAATCATAGTGTTCTGCTCCTGATGTTGAGCAGCTATCATCTTATTTTGCAACCTGAATTGCTCGCGGAACATCTCTTGGATCGAGTCCAAGGTAGCAGGCTGTGCAGAGGATGATGGAGTAGGAGCAGGAGGAGCTGGGGCTGGATCAGCTGGTGCATCAGAATTAGATCTGGATGAGTCATCCTCATCAGGGACGAGAGAAATAGGCTGAATCATGCGGGCTTTGGTCAGGTAGGTTAGCTCAGATAGATAAGTGGGTTCTTCCATAGGAATGTGAAAGTGCTCAAAGATGAGTGGTAGATACATGGCATAAGGAAATTGACGTTTGTGTTTACAATAGTCATTCATTTGCCGAATCATGGTTTTAGGAAGGCTAAAGGGAGTGGATGTGTAGAAGTGATATAAAGCAGACATCTTCCTATAGGTCACATCATCTTTGGAGGTTTGCTTTGGAATGATAGCAGAGTATATAATACGGTGAAGTTCGTAAAAATATTGGTTGAAATAACAAGCACGAAACTTTCCGTCGGGACAAGGATGAGGGACGCAAAGTATGTCCCTGAAAGAATCAAGAGTGATGTTGTCTCTGAGATTTAGTTTGTCGATCTCAACTAGGGCATCTCCCTCGTTAGGGATTTCAAGGATTTCACCCAAAGTTATATCGTCAAATTCAATGTCGATCCCACCCACTCTCGAAGAAATAGACCATTGATCATGAGATAGATTACAATAAAACATGTGAATGTCATTCAAATATATAGGTTTTCTAGTTTTGACTAGACAATGAAGATAAAATTCTACAAGTTTATGTTTTGGGCATAAAAAGTACTAAATTAATAGGATTGTCCTTGCAAATATTTCTTTGCACAAAATGATTGAACCATAGATTTGAGGCATCAATAGAAGTGAATATAAAGTCATTATATTCTCCTGGGTTTGGAATATTAGGAGAAAATAAGGAATAGATAGCATTATCACTAGAGGGTTGAGAATAGGAAGCTTCATTTGCTTTTCTCTTCTTTTTCCAAATTCAGGAGCCATGAATTAGGGTTTGAGAATATGAAGATTGTACCTTGAAAAGATTGAAGGAGATGAAGGAGAATCTTACCAAGAGCCTTAGATCTCAAGTTGAGAGAGAAAAAGCCTTTGTGGAAGGAGCACAAAACTAGGGTTTTGAAGGAAAGGGTTTATTCTCAGTTTGGAGAAGAAGATTTTGGGAGGATGAAGTTATGAGATCAAAATTGAGGCTGCTGCTGTTATATAAAAATACTTGAACCGAATTCGGATCGAGTTCGGACCGAACTCTGTCCGAGTTCTGATAGCTCAGGATTTTAAAAAATATATTTTGTAGAAAGATATAAAAGTTATATGAAAACATATAGGTGATCTCATAATAATACAAGTATAAAATATATGAGGTCTATAACTATGACAGGCTTTTATCAGTCATTGCTTTTAGACAAGTTATTTAAAAGAATTTATATGCAGTTATTTACTGAATGAATGATAATTGTATTTAGAAACGTTTGTAAATAGCTCTTTGTATATCATTAATCGGTGAGGTATTTTTGTTATTATTAATTAGCTGTAGGGTCTGGTTCCCAGCTAGCGGTGGTCCGAAGACTCTTAAGTACCGTGTCGCTTAAGGCTGTTTACACCTTGTTGACAGAAGGACTATTTAGGCTTTTTAACAATAATTTCTATACCTTTAGAGCATAATATTGAAGAATTATTTAACAAGAGTTTCTTCGTACACAATTTTAGAAAAAATTATACTGCTATAGATAAGAAAATTTGTGTTACCATAATGACTTAATAATCATGTTTCGTGTTGGTGCAATTGCCATGAGAATATCCATTTAGCTTTTGCAATCACCAACTTTCTCTTTTATCACTACGTCTTGCCGCAAATCGTTCCACCTATATGATTAGAACAAGATTTTGGTATCCATGATTTGGATCCATATTTGTTAGCTTTAGGAATCCACTTATACATATTCATATCAACCAATTTTTTAGCCTTACACTGATGTTTAATGTGTCCTTTTAAACCACAATAATGACATATATCATAGGCATTTGTGTTGGGTATAGAATGATGAGTATGCGAAGTGGTGTGACGTATCTTGCGTGGATATTTGTAATAAAATACATGATTATGTGAAGTATGTTGTGTTCTACATGCATGATAGTGTGGAGCATTTGGTTTGCTTGCTGGTATCTTGTTGTGAGTGCTTTTTTGTTTAGCCACGTGTCTCGTGTTAGACTGAATAGTAGGTTGTATGACCTATTTTTCCAATCTAATCTCTAACTTTTTAGAGGTGGCATATAAATTATCATATTTGGTAGTAAGAGCATCTATCTTAAGTGAGGCATTAGAGTACTTCTCATTTTCTGTTTTAAGTCCTCATTAAGTTTAGCATTTTCTTGATTGCTTTCATCAAAGCAGTCAAGAGCTTCTTGTAGGCTAAGCTTAAGTTTGGAGATTTCAATTGATTCATCAGAAGATGACTTTTCTCTAACTTCCTTAAGTAAGCAAATAAGCTGATCATTTTTAAGCTGATAAGATTTGATATCTTTTCGAGCTTGCTTATAGTTATTTCTAAGCTTATTATAGTCTTCAAATAAATCATTAAAAGCATCAGACAATTCATCATACGAAATATATTTTGCTAGTGAGTCATCTTTTACCTCACTTACCATTAAGTACAAGTCTGTCGTATGTTAAAGGTTTTTGTCATTCTCGTACTAGATACTTGCATTGATTGCTAGACTTTCACTTGGGCATAAGTTTGCAACATCTTCTTCCTTGTTGTCATCATTGTTGCATTGAATGTCTGCATCTTTCTTTGTACTTGTAGTTTCTTCATTTTGATACAGGCTTGCAACATCATGAGGTTCTTTTTCAACTTTTTCGTTGTCTCCATAGGTTGCTTCCAGCATTTTCCATATCTCATATCATGTTTTGCACTTGGAGATAAGTTTGAATTCGTCTTCTCCTAGAGTACTGTCACGCCCCAGTCCCAAAAATACGTAGGACTAGGACACGTAAGCATGCCAGCCGTATGGATATGGCAACTCCAATATATGAAAACCAAATCCATACGTACGCTGTAATATGAATATCAAATCCACAAGTGGTATAAAATATACGTCACAAGTCACAGGGTATAATCTAAATCTCATCCACGAAAATCAAATATAAATAATCAGTATCTATGAAACTAGATATCAATATAAGTATCTAAGGAATGATAGTTGGATGAAAACAAATCCACTACCAACTCGAATGAAAAAGTACAACACAATAAGCACAATATGAGAATACCAGCTAACAATCATGGGCTCGACGAGAAGACATCCTCGAAACATCTGTAACCATCCAAATCTGCGCTCCTGCGAATACTCAAGAACAAATACACCTGGCAGGGGACCAGGTCCTCAGAGGGACATAACAAGATACTTAAACACATGCCAATAAAGTACTGAAATAAATATCCAAAGGGTCGCCTAACCTCTAAGTGAATGCAGTTAAGAATAACTTTCCCCACAAGTGAGCTATCTGGCTGAAAACCTGGGATTTGGCATGGTTCTCTATTGGAGATCCAGGGGCCTAAAAAGGCACGGCATCTTTCGAACACCGGAGGCCCGTCTGATAATAATATAATATATAGTGGTCATCACCGTCCGTATCTCCAGCGGAGAATCCGGCCGCACAATAGAAAAAGTGTAAAGGAGCTCAAATGCGGTACTTGTTGTTCTTCCCACCCCATGCTCTAAGCATGTCACATCCATGACACAATTTGGTTCATAGCCTATTCTTAGTACCCTGGCTCAATCCTGCAACCAAACAAGGACAAGGATGGGACCACCGTACTACAATAAGCTATGCCCCTAGACCTCTAATAACTGCTAAGTCTACTAGCATGCAAAGTTTCTAACAGCAGTTATTCCTAACGCACGTCCCACACGTACCGATGATCAGTCAATACGTGCGTCCGTGATCTATATGAGACTCACAACTCGTGTAAAAATATGTGTCACAGTCAAATGAACCTAATGATGCTACATGATAATTGGGTAGTCTTATAAACAAGGTCAATACAATTACATAAATAAAAATATACCGCGACGATACCATCGCGCATATTTTATATAACAGTTAAAATATATGAACTAAAGACAGAAAATAAAGATGCATGCAACATATGGAATATAAATAACAGTACAATGGCAAGGTATACTTGCCTGGCAAGAAAGCTGCGATGTACCAATAATCTGCTCCAGAAGTCGCGCAGAATAAATCCAACATCCTATGTACATATAATATAATGCAAATAAATCATTAGTCATTACACTAGTACACACACAACAATATTTATACTGGACTCAGGGGGTACACTAGGGGTAACACTAATCATCTAACACGGTCAATTATGCGTTGAATTACGCGGGGTCTCATCTTCAAGTGTTGTACACAATCAGACAGTCGACTGACAGGTGTCTAAGCCAGTACGTTAATGTACGCAAGGCGGACAATTCACAAGTGCTTAGGGTCAACATGGTCAAGGTGAGTACGGGACAGTCCACGGTGTCCTAGGATCGTACAATCTGAATATATATAGTCATAATTATAAATTAGCATAGTATTTAATTACTTATAATATATGTACATACAATATATTTATATATTTCTATATATAACACCCAAATATACATACCAATTGAATACATGTACTAAATATCTATATAAATATATATACCAATGAATAATATACGCGTACGCGTACATATACGTACACACATTTGGGTTCACCGACTCAGGGCCTGATGTCAACTAACAGTCAATAAGCAATACTACTATCCTATCGGCATACACACAAGCACATATAAAAGAAGAAGATGGACAGGTTCGTACCTCGGGGTACGTGCACGGGTACGATGGTGGGGTTGACGATGATGATGACGAGGGTGACGACTATAACGACGATGAGGGTGAGGACGACAGTGCTGATGCTGATAATGAATGGTGAGGTGACGATGAGGTGATGAGGATGATGGGATGATGGGATGATGGTGAGATGATGTTGATGGTAAGGATGATGGAGTGATGATGATGAATTGAGACGAGTATGATGATGGTGGTGCTGATGATGATGACGACGATGCTGAGATGATGACGAGGACGATGGTGTTTGACGATGGTGAGTTGCTGGAAATGACGACGAAGAGATGACGATGATGCGATGATGATGGATTGATGGCGAGATAACGATAGTACTATGCTGATGATGGGATGACGATGAGGTGATGGCAGCGTTGTTGACGACAACGTCGACGAGGATGAGGTGGAAGATTAGGGTTAAGGTATTGTTGATGATGATAAGGGTTGTAATGGTGTTAATAGCCATTGTGTTAATAGATGATGATGATGGGGATTATGTATGATAATGATCGATGAGATGAGGTCTGCCGGAGTCCGGCCAGGGAGGAGGAGGACAGGGATGAACGAAAGGAGGAGGAGTCGAGGTTGGGTCGTTCTCAGGGAGGAAGGCGTCGACGAGGCAGAGTCGAGAGCAGCGGGGTCGTTTGGAGAACTCGACGGTGGTGATTGCTGACTTCGGCCAGCGAGGGGAGGGTGTCCGGCCGGAGGAGGACAGGCATACAGGGAGGGGGATGGTGTTCCGGTCGGTGGTTCATGGAGTCGTGGTGCAGGAGGGTGTTCAGGGAGAGGGGGAGACGCTGTCGGGGCTCCGCGGGGATGACCGGGAAGGTCGTGGCTCCGGTTCAGCGGGGTCATGCTCCGGCGGGCTTGGGGGAGGCTCGGACTGCTCGGTGCAGTCGGATGCACAGCCGGGGGGGTGTTCAGTCGAGAGGGGGAGAGAGGGGACGATGGTTCGTCGACGTGGTGGCGTCGGTTCGTGCTCCGGGACAGAGGAGCGGAGGAGGAGTGGAGGTGTTCGTGGTGGTTCGACTGGGGTGTCGGCCACTGGCTCAGGCGGAGGAGAATGACTGGAGGGATGCTGCTGAGGTGCACCGGCGGGGTTGGGTGACCAGGCTCCGGCAGCGGAAGAAAATGAAGATGAAGTGGGAGACGTCGACGGTGGAGGTTCAGCCGCTCCGGGGGTCGGGGTGAGTTCCGGCCATGGGTGTCCGGCGAGGAAGACTCGGGAGGAAGAAGGAGAATGAACAGGAGAAGAGTTGGGCATGGTCGGCTTGGTTTGGTTTTGGGGTTGGGAAAAAAAATAGAAAAAGGAAAAGTTAGGGAAAATATATTATATACACATGTGGGAGAGGGTTGAATGTTTGACCTAAATTTGTTGGGCTTGGTCAACATCTCCTTGGGATGGCCTTGGGCTTGCTTGGGGATGTGTTTGGGAGGGCTAGAGTTGCATTAATTAAATACAAGGGATATAATTTAATATACGGGGCGATGTGCGTGATGTACATCCCAAAAATTATGAAAAAATCTACGTGAAGGAAAAATTGGGTTTCTTCGCGTATTGTCCAATGGTGGGGACACCTCAATGCATTTTTGCATAAAAGCCCTCCAACAATTGGAAAATTGCACAAAGGCGAAAAATTGGATTTAATTAATTAAATCGACGCGCACGATATTCTAGAATTAATTAGGAGTACATGGGATTAAATTTAGACGGGACACAAGTGTCAGGGCGTAGAGGGTACAGTGTAGAATATTCATAAAATTTGGTTTGCACAAAACGGTCAAGATTGTGTCCCCAATTTCGATTGGGACGCTCAAGGGTACAAAATTAGAATTTATTTTGAATTAAGAAATAACGTCCGCGACGTTTATTGTGCGGCTAAAATATAGCACCGGAGAACAATATTATAAGTTGCACAAGGGTCAGAATAGTAGGCGGGCATGTCTAGGATGAGGTTGTGAAATTCGTAGATAGGCAACGACTAGTGAAGTGCTACAATTATCGAACAACGGTAATGTGCGCTACGCGATATAAATTATTTTATAATTAAATCAAATGACGTGTTCTAAATCTTGTTGGTTCAAAATAGCCATAATTTCACTATCTAAGCGAATTAGGCCTAATTTTGGGTGAGGGGGTTTACAAGTACAATAGAGCATGTACATTGTCTTTGCATCATCGTTTGCTGCTTTTTTCATCTTCGATATATTCATTATCTGCTTTGTCAACTCTTTTATAACCATTAGTAACATAAGTTCATAAGTTAAAGCCAAGAGATTTTAGAAAAGCACTCATATGTATTTTTCAAAATAAATAGTTAGTGCTGTTAAAAACAGGTGGCTTATTAATGAGTTAACTTTCATCATTGATGGAAAAAAGTGATCGTGTTGTTGCCATGTGTTATACTCTTTGGATGTTAATCCGGTAATCAAGAGAACTTTCTCTGATACCAATTGAGGAGCAATTGGTATGAGCAATAGTTCCTGTATAACGAGTACATGTTCTGATACCAATTGAAGGACTAATTGGAATTAGAAACTAAATAGGAGACTATATGCTCTGATACCAATTTTGGAGCAAATAGTATAAGTAAAAGTTCCAATATAAGAGTACCAGCTCTGATACCAATTGAGGAAGTAATTGGGATCAAAAACTAAATAAGAGATTACATGTTCTGATACCAGTTGTAGGAGCAAATGGTATCGGTAAAAGTTATATTATAAGAGTACCTGATCTGATACCAAGTGTAGGACCGTATATGGCAACTCTAGAGGGGGGCTGAATAGAGTTTATATATGCAGCGGAATAAAATCACTTGTAAAAATATAATTCTATGGCATGCAATGGTGATCAACTACTAGCAGTTAGAATATATCTCAAGTGTAAGTGATACTACTAGCAGTGTTATGAATAATGCAATAGAGTGAGGGAGAGAGAGAGCAAACGCAAATACCAAGATGTATACTGGTTTTCCTCTGAGAGGACTAGTCCAGTCCCGAGAACTCAAGCTCGGAGTTATGTTCACTATAATCACTAATAGTGAATCACAAGCTTTGATATGAAGGCTTGTCACTTCTTTACAACCACGAGGTTTGATCCGAAGTCTCGCAACTTCACAGCTTAGAGAGAGAGTAACTGATGGAAGCTCTTTACAACTCTGAAGACTTTTAGACCGAGATCGTACTTGGCACTAGGAAGGCTAGGGAGTTGCTCTTTGAGATGAGAAGGTTAAGGTTTAGAGGTTTACTCACAATAGGATAGAAGATTAAGAATCGTTGAGTTGTTGTGTAAGAATGAAGATTTCCAATCATATTTATAGGGTGTAGGCAAACAGAATTCGACCAGAATTCGGATGGATTTTAATTCAAATTTTCAACCGTTGGGCCAAGAAATCAGGAGCTTATTGAACTGGTTGATTTCATACCAAAATGGTAACCGAGTTCGGTCCGAGTTCGGCCCGAGTTCGGTCTCTAAGTATGGTAGACTTTGTAAATGAATATGGCCTGATTTGGTGGATAGGTTCTTTGGTTCATTTTAGTGTACTAGGTATCTGGGTATGGGTATTTAGGATTTGCTAGTGCGACTAAGCTTACATCAGTCCTAGACTCAAATAAATAAAAGATTACATTTGAATATGAAACCAATAGCTGTTGCAGAGTCTGACTTTAGTACTGTCGGAGTAAATATGCTTTGCATCAAGTATCTGCTTCATCTGCTTTTTAGATCTGATGTTTGACGATTATCAGAATCAGGTTGACTGTGACCACTTTGTGTCAACACTCACCTCTATTACAACTGTCCCAGTGGGAACTACTTTGAGTAGGGGTGAGCATTATTCGATTTTGGACCGAAAATCGAATCGAATCGCAACTGAAATGAACCGAATAAGAGATTCGGCTCGGTTTGAAAAAAAATCGGTTCGGTTTCGGTTTCAATTTCGATTTCGATTTCGGTTTCGAATTTCGGTTACGGTCCAAAATCGAAAATCGAATAAAACTTATACAATTATGTAAATATCCTCAATTCTATGCATATGTTATAATTAAAATGTGTATATTTTAAAAATAATAATTTTATGTATGTATTTTAAAATCAAACTTTGGTAATTTAACAATTAGTCTAACTTTGAACACAAATACAATAGATGTGTGTATAAAAATTTAATTTTCATATCATTTAATTATGATTCTAACTTTGGACCATATCGATTACACAATAAAAATAATTCAACCGAATAAACCGAATCGTTATTCGGTTCGGTTCGATTTCGATTTCTGTTTCGTTTTTTAGAATTTTAGTTTATTTAATTTTGATTATTTCGATTCGGCTATGGAATAAACCAAATGCTCGCCCTAACTTCGAGTACTAGGCCTTTGCGATTGGATCTCGCTCCCAGGCTGCAAAGACTTATCTGGAGAGAAGATTTGAATCATTCGCCAACTACTCACATGATGAAACTGATCAAAGATGCTCTCTCTTTGCCATCAAGGAGACATTGCTGACCAGCTCTATTTGCAATGTTGATGTTGTTGGAGTTGCATGGGGAAGGAAGCCTTCCATGTGCTGGACCCAAGCATCATTCAGTAGTTGATCGAGTCGCATGAGATTGGAGATGCTGCTGCTGCTGCCGCTGCTGTAGATGAGCAGGGAGGGGTACAAGAGGGAGAAATTATTGTACGGTTTTGGTGCACTGCATCCTTTCACAGTTTCACTCCCCAACCGCGCAAATTTCCATAACAATCTAATTGTTGGCATGAGAAAGATAGCACTGCATTCGGCCATACTGCACAAGAGGAGGATGCTGCACCTATGGACATTTGATTTGTGCCATGGGTGCTTTTTTCGGATGCATCCAAGAAGGCTAGCAAAAATGACACAGTGAGATGGTATCGGATTCAACACTGCTACGTTGTCAGTCTCTGGAGGGTGACTGTGCCGGCCCACATGACGGCCAGCCATTGGCTCCTCCGGCCTGGGTGAGCCTGAGCTAGCGGAGGGGGGCAGCACGGACATCCTCTGGAGGCGGACAAAATATTATTTCCGAATCATATTATTGAGTGGATAAGTGACTTTGTACTTTTATGATAGGTTTCTTTCATTTCAGCATATGATTCCAGTAGATAACTATTGGACTGATGAATAGTACTTGAGAAAATGCTTGATACCTGATTGGAGACGCATCTAATTCCAGTGGGGAATGATAACTTATTTCTTTGAATTTGTTTTTTGAAAGCTATTCTTCAAGCTAGTGAAGGGAGAAACTAAGGAAGATCATGAAAGCATTTGGCAATCTTTCCTCTCATGCTGTATTAATATGTCAGCCACTACCTCTACGTTGTTATTTTTGTGTTATTCAACTTCTTAACAGCTAACAAGTATTTTACATACCGAAAGTTTCCTTCTTCCATTTCTCTGGATTTATTTGACCTCATAGTCCCTCACTTTCTCCATAAAATACATGATGAGCAATCAGTTGAAAGACCTAAGAAACCGGAGAAAGTTGAGGGCCCCTTATGAGAAATTAGTGTGTGAGAAGCTTTGGACATGTACACCATAGAGCAATAGAGCACGTGGCCTGTGGTCCCCTCTCGGACTGTCAGAAATTTTTCTAAGAGGAAATGTTTATATTTGCACAACACACGAGAATTCAACACAAGCTTTTTCTGACCCATTTTCCAAGTCCTCATGATTCAAAATTTATGATGGGCTTAAAAATGTAAACAACCACGCAACAACAAAGAAAGGAAACATTGGAAATCAATAGAAGTTTAAAATCAAGAATCAAATTATTAATAGTAGCACAAGCTAGGGGGAAAGCGAGAGCCCTTTGGACTCCAGCTGCTTGTACATCCACCTCCAATTCTCCGGCATCACCTCGCCACCGAGAGATCGGATAACGGAACCCCCGCTGCAACTGCCCACCTTACAGCAGTCCTCCAGAGGGAGACCTTTCACCAGTCCGTAAAGAAAACCACTGGCAAAGAGATCGCCGGCACCCGTCGCATCAACTGCATGTGCTTCTCCTATGGCTGGAACTCTTACAACCTGTATGTAGGAAAAAAAAAAACAAGAATGTGGTATGATCAAGTATTTCAAATGGTGGTTTTCACCAAAACATCATTTATGCTGTTTGATATTCAAAGTTGAATCATTTTAATGCCGCCAATTTTGCACCCCTCGCACCAGTTAAATCTTCATTCGGGTGGAGAAAGGATTAAATGCTGGATCTTCCCATAGTATTGGCCAGAATTTTGTGGTATAAGCACATAAATATAGATGACACTAACCTCTTTACCATGCTTCGCTATGCAACCTCTGGGACCTAGTGTCACTACAGCCCATTTGCAGCGTTTGGCCAGAAAACATAATGCGGCCTCTGGATCTTCCTTTGATTCTCCCCTGGGGAACAATTCAAACATGAAAATTCTTCAGTGATGCATAACTACATTGCAGATTTATTTCTGAAACTTCTTAACAAGTACCAAGTAATATATATATATATATATATATATATGCAGATTTGTTTCTCTAATTTTAACAACTACACTTTGACATTGTGCCTTTTCCTTTCTCATATATACTGTAAAGGTTCAAAGTAATGAAGTATCGGTATCGGAATCGGTATCGGTATCGGACCATTCCTATGAGTATCGAGATCGGCGGTATCGGTAGTATCGGCAGTTTCGGATCGGAGTATCGGATTTTTTGGTATCGGAAAGAAATAGCTATTAGTAAATTATTAACATTTTAGATAATATATTTATATATTTATGCATAATTTTAAGTATTTCTAGTGTTGTTTCTTAGTATTTTTGAAATTGAATGAAATAGTAGTCATCCTTGTCGATTGATTTACATGCGATACATAAGTTTTGTTCTTTTATATGCTTTTACAACCTTACTATGCTTTTACAGCCTTACTAATTAGTCTTTTTCAAAAAAAAAAAAAAATTGTCGAATTAACCAGAAAAGAGATCTAATGTCGGCATCGGTCAGTATCAGATATCGGTGGGTATCGGATCAGTACATGCCAAACCGTATCGGTATCGGCTGTATCTGATCGGTATCAGCCGATACTGCAAACTATGACGGCAACGTCCCAAATTTTCCACTTTTTGGCTCGACAACGGGGTTTGAGATGGTTCATTGTCGAGCCTTGATTAACTTAATTGGGTAGATTTGGTTTGGTTAAACCAACTGGTTTGGAGATGGTGCATTATGCTTGTATGATGTGGGTCCATTTGTCCCTTTGGTTCGGCTTTAGTCTTTTATTTCAATGACTGAGTTTTATTATTTCTATTTTATGGATATAATGTACGGAACATCAATTTTGAATATGCTACGGTTGTAATTCTTGGATGATTTATATTTGGGACAATTTTCGATATTTAATTCCACTAGAAAGTTAAGATGTTGGCTCTTAAAGATCCCTTCAGTCATTTGGTATAAATGTTGTATTTCCACTTTTAAGTTTGTATATTTAGCTACGTGATATTCCTTGAGTTTTAGATCAAAAATTGTTAGCATTGTACAAGTCAACTTGGGCTTGCACAACATCACGTCCCTTGGGCTTGCACGGCATCATGACCCTTGGACTTGGTTGCCGGTTTTGGGGCATGACATATATAGTCTCAGGGCCCACAGAAATAAGTCGTAGGAATGGAATTTACTGCTTATATGAGAATAATTGAAACATGTCGTTCTACCAAAGTGCATACTGGACCATCGAGTAGATGAATTTGTCGTTCTAGTGTTGAAACAGACAACTAAAACATTACGTCCCTTACACGGCATCACGTCCCTTGGACTTGGTTGCCGGTTTTGGGGCGTGACATATATAGTCTCAGGTCCCATAGAAATAAGTCGTAGGAATGAAATTTACAGCTTATATGAGAATAATTGAAACATGTCATTCTACCAAAGTGCATATGGACCATCTAGTAGATGAATTTGTTGTTCTAGTGTTGAAACAGACTACTAAAACATCTAGAAAAAATAGTTTTGGTGATTTTCTCACCTATTCATCAAGTGATCACAAACTGAAAGGCTTATGACTACTGTGTTTACACCAGAGCATTGGATGAAACAATCATTTTCGCCTTATGGCTTTGGCTTACCAAGATATGCATATCGATACAGGGCAAAGTTAGATAGTCAACAAAGTGCTCTAGAAACAGGAGAAAACCATGTCGCTTATGCCTACTAATGTATTTTTGTGTACATATACTGATAGAGCCCAGGTTCCAACATATTATATTTGTCACTAGAACATTAACAGTGATGAAACTGCAAAGAACAGATATTATTTGGTACTTGTTCGCCAATGTTTGCTTTAGGCATCAGAGCATGAGTGAATGGCTAACAGTAACACAGCACATTAAACATCCATGAACAATCAAATCATAAAGTCTACGATTGCTGTCACTTACATAATCATTCTTCTGACAGAATACTTAAAAAGAAACAGGTATAATCTACACAGCAAAAGAATGGTCAATCACCTTATAAGCTCTCTAGCCTCATCCTCATTGGCAAAACAGAGGTCGATATTACCAGTCTCCAAGATTTCTATGAGTTGTGACCTGTAGTTTCGAACCATCTGTACACAGGTAACAGAGCCAACCCTTATCAAAGATTTGGAAAAAGAAGAACGAACAAAAAGATGCAGTCAACATAACCTCATGTCGTACCTCAAAGCTAGCCAAGTCCATGGAGACAGAAACCCCCTCTTGCTTAGCGATCTTAATAGCCGTTTTAATATGTTCCAAATTGAAATACGCATATCTCACTACTAGCCACTGCAGATATCAGATATACTAACACTATAATAAACTACTATGGTACTGCTACAACTTACTCAAAAGAAACACAATTCCAGCAATCTGCCCAAGAATACTTGGCCTGGTATAAAACCCATCTAAACTAGTTTATTTATGTTGGCAAAAGTTGCTAAAGCTACATGATTGGCCTTGATTAGCTTCAACTAGAAATTAATAATCTTCTTTTTGTAAAGTGTTTTGCTGTCTTTGCATGCAAGCTTGTTCCTTCATGTGCCAAATGATAAACTTAAGTTAACCCAAGCTCAACTTGCTGAACAACTGTCAAACAATATTAAATTTTCAAGCCAAACTTGAAGGTAGTTATGGACCACTCACTTTTCTTACAGCTATAACTGAAAAAATAGGAAAGAAATTACCTTTGAGTCTTTAAGATCTTCTCTATTCAGCTCCTTGGCCTGAAAATGATAACATAAGCAGAGAATATGAAATAACTGTATTCCCATGGCTAGCGCGGCGTCCATAAATCTTATACCAGAGAGTAAATACATCACACACACAAAAAGGCATACCTGAAGCTTAGCTACACCGGACAGGCAGGGCCTCATTGTACGGTTTCCATCAGCATCAACCAAGCATACACACTGATGATGGTCGATGGGTAAGATTCATACATTTAAATCATCAAGAAATGATGAGATGGTCACCTGGCCAGTGGGTTCCTTCTTGGTTCTCAATCTCGAAAGATCAACCCCACTAAAGCTCATGTTATGAATGAACAGACGGCCTTGGTCATCGTCACCACAAGCACAGATAAGTCCAGTAGAGACCCCAAAACCTGCTGACAGGCCCCGAACAGTATTGGCAACACTACCCCCAGCTATTGTCCTTATAGGAGACAGGTCATTAGAAAATGGAAGAATATGCGTGTTGACTTCACATAGTATATGTTGCAAATCCTCAATTGCTACCTGCTCATCATTAACAATTTTACATCAGCAGAAAACTATCTCAAAGACTGAGTAGCGCAAAATAATATAGAAATGTGCAGCGATGGTATTTGTCCTACTTGTAGAAATTTAGCAAATAAATGTTTGTTTTGAATGAGCTCAAACTTGTGTAACCTCTAAGGATGTCTCCAAACACACCATTGGCCAGTGAAGATATATAATGAGCCCAAATGTTCTATAGTTGACTGGTTTGAAAGACTCGTCATTGGTTGATTTTAGTTAAAAGATACTAGACTATAAAGTCTAGTTGGAGAAAACAGAAACCAAATTACGGGCACATGCACATATTAGATGCACACATACCGGTACAAAGTCTTATTCCATGAAAATGATTCATAGATACTTTTTATGTGAAGCTATGACTTTTATCTATATGGCCTAATCAATTTTAAGAATTTGTCAAAATAAGAATTGGATAAACCTGATGACATAAGGCAAATTGAAATGTCTAGGTCACAAAAGCAAGGAAAGCATGACTTTTTGGTGCTTATCTTAAAATAAATGAGGTACTTGTGGAATATGTCAACATTAACGTGCATGATCTTTTAGAACAAGAGACGAGCTACATTGACAGGCGCTGGATTTTTTGGTCACAAAAGCAAGGAAAGAATAACTTTTTGGTGCTTTTCTTAAAATTAATGAGGTACTTGTGGAATATGTCAACATTAACGTACATGACCTTTTAGAACAAGAGACGAGCTACATTGACAGGAGTTGGATTTTTTTTGACTTTTTTCTTGATGGTTTCTGATAAGATTGCCTTAATTGAAAAAAGGACAACAAAATTCTATTAGTATGAAACATAAAAACAATTCTGCCTAGTTTAATACCTGCATATTGCAAGTTCTAAAAGCCTACAGAATAAATACATGAAAAAGTACAAACTAGGATGAGATCTGTCTAGATTTAACAAACAAAACACCAAAGGAAACATCAAAGAACATGAAATCTTCTCAACCAAGTATCAAATAAATGATAATAGAAACCAATAATTAACTATGAAGTGTACCATAAATCTAGAAATCTAGAACTAAATATAGATTGACCTAGTCCTACGCTAGCATAAATATCACTCATATTTACTCTACATTGCACTTAAACTACGATCTCATGGAACTCAGCAGAAAGCAAATAAAACCCATTTGAGTCACCAAATTTTCAGCCTATAGTACCAGACCTCTACTAAACAAGAATGCACAAAGTTAATTGGCCGAAATAAAAAGAATTTAAAAGGCGCATACACCATTTCAATTATAAATCCCACAAATTTATATGAAATGTTAATCAGAAAATAGATATCATTGCACAACCAACCACTTCACAACACAAAGAATGGACTAGAAAGACTTTCTGGTGTCAAAGTGATCCTTGCCCCTCTAGAAACATAAAAAAAAAAAAAAACTAGACATGCAAAGCAGAAGACAGAGTTCAAACTTTCCATTGACAAACGTATCATTACATGTTTAAAAACATATGAATTAAATTTTGGTCTAAACTAGCCCCTTTCGTGTAAAAGAGACAAGTATGCACTACAAAGTTTCACTAAAATTTCCTCAAGTTTCGACTAAACCCACAAATTAAAAGCCAAAGATCAAAACTTTGTGATGCCAAACTAACTATACTTCTAGAGAAAATTAAGAAGCACCAATATAATAAATCCTGTTCTAAAATAACAGGCAGTCCTGCCAAGTAGGAAGAGAAAACACTATAAAAATATGTTCCCGTGCCTGTGTCGCACTGTGCCGGACACAGTGAACACGACACAGACGCTCCAAAATACACCAGGACACACCAAAACATGTGCTGTGTCGCTGTGTCCGCATTGGGCACTATTTGTCTCCATGCAGCATAGATGACAAGTAAATTGCAAGCATCGACTCTCTTTTCCCAAATAAAAAGGTCGTAATTACGAACAAACATAAAAAAGATCTAAATTTCAGTCTAACATAACCCCTTCCCTGTAAAAAGAAACAAGTAGGCTGTAAGCACATCAAAGATTAACATGAATTTCCATAGTTACGAGTAAACCCATAAAGTAGAAGCAAAGCTCAAAAATTTACAGTCCCAAACTAACAATTGCGCCTTTAGCTCGACTAAAAATACAATATAAGAAGTTAATTATAAAACTAAAATAAATGAACCAATAAATAATCTTGCTTTAGTCCCTTCCGCGACGTGTCGGACACGTATGGGACACACTGTTGCCGTGTCAGTGTCTGTGTCTCCGTGATAAAAGTGGTCAATTACGAATTGTCGACAAAGAAAGGTGATATTTTGGGACCTGCTGAGAGCCGCCGCGGTCGCCGGGGAGGTGGTCGAGGAGCGACCAGTCGACCCTGGCCACGTGGTCGACGAGGGCGGAGGGCTGGAGGCCGACGACCACCGGAGGGAGGTGGTGCTGCCCATGGTTAGTTGCGGGCAGTCCGAGCAGCTCTCTTCCTGCCCCCATCCTCTCTCTCTCTCTCTCTCTCTCTCTTGAGTGAAGAAGGGGTTTTGGCCTTTGCTATATAAATCTCGAGGGAAAGCCTTCCAACTTATAGAGGGGGAGAAAAGGTAAGATGTATCATCTCCTAAATTACATGATTGTCCCTATCATGTAGACCTAAAGTTTCTTTTAGGGTTTTTTTGCATACAAATTCCTTGCATCTATCATTTTTTACATAAGTTCCTCAATTTTTTTTATTTTCTTATAATTCTCTCAAATCACTAGCAAAAAAGTTACGAGTCCCGAGTTAAATTATTGATGAAGGAAAAGAAAATATATATTGTTAATTTAAACGATATTTAATTTAGGGCTAATTAGCGTTTAGATCCTGAATTGTATATCAGTTTAGAGTTAAAATCCTGACATGTCCAATTGCAAAGTTTAGACCTAGATTTTTTTTATTTTATTTTTTTCATTATATCCTTCTCTAGTCTATATAGAAAAATTGTATTGTCATGCATGAGAGAAGGGTATAGTGGGAATAAAGAAACAAAAAATATAAATTCAAAATATAAATTTTTTAATTGGACATATTAGGACCTAAACTCTAAGTTGATATAAAATTCATAGTCTAAACACTAATTAGCTCTCTAATTTACTTGACCATTTTGTCTCTCTGCTTTTCATTTCTTTCTCTCATGAATTTTGTTCTAGTTTGAAAAAAATTTCACAAATCAAGATATATTTAACTACACTCATCCCTTGTAATCCATTTTTCTTAAAATTAATCTTTTAAGTGGTCTACCATTCTTTTCTTAATCCTTTTGTTGATGAAAGACTTATAGTTAAAATTTGAGGGTGAGTAGAGGAAGGAAATAAAAATGATGTAGTGAATTTTGGATTAAAAAAATTTATGGTGATAAAATTAGAGTGAGGGGGAGAGAACAGAGTAAAAGATTGAGAAATGGTTGTTGAGGGTGAAAAAATTGGTGTTAATCAATTTATATTAGGAAGATGAGACGAATGAAATGAGAGAAAAAAGAGAGGAATGAATAAGAGGTTGAGGAAGGAAGTTTAGAAAGAAGGGGAAGAAGAAGATAGGGGTGGGCAAAATGGATTTTATACTCTAAAATATTTTAAATTTTATATATAGAGGGAGGGCTCATAACTAATTTATTAAATATTTGATATTTTTAAGTAAATAATAATAATTAAGGGGCTTATTTAAAATATAATAGACTTAATGGACTTATACGCAAAAAAAAAATTTGAGATATTTTATAATAATAAGATAGAAGGGACTTGTTTAAAAATAATATAGACTTTATTTATATATATATATATATATATATATATATATATATATATATATATATATATATATATATAAAAAGAAAAAAAGGGCTTAATTTATATGACCAAAAATATAGGTTATCAACCAAGAACTCGTTTTATTTATTCAATAATTAGGTTTAAATAGTTAAAACATTTGATATCTTGTAAAAGAGAAATCGAACTTAACATATAAATTAGTAAATATATGTGTGTTGTACGTAAAATAATTTTTTTTAATAATTTTATAAAATAGTTTAAATATTTAAATATATTTCTATTATAATTTATTATGGATATATTTTTACTCTTTATAAAATAAAATTAAAAGGCTAGTCGTCCAAGCTGTACTCCTTACGTAATTATAAATTAAATAAATTTTAACTAGTTGTTTAACTACATAATATTATATAACTATAATCAAATACCTCTTCTAGCTCATGTGGTTAAGGTGGGAGGCATTTTTTTTTGTTGGTTAAATTCGGTTTTTTATGATGTTATTTATAAAAAAATATATTTTTTTCAACACTTTTTTTTTACGTAATATTAATTTTTAAATAAATGGTTAAGTATGTACAAACGTCTTAGATGACTAACTTTTGAGCCGTTTTGAAGTCACATTATAAAAATAAAGATATAGAAATATGATATTATTGGCATAGTTAATTTAAAAAAACTCATGCTTCAAAATGAACCCTACATGGTCTGCAAAACGACAAAAAAAATTGCTTATTATTTTTCTTATATATATATATATATATATATATATATATATATATATATATGTGTGTGTGTGTGTGTGTGTGTGTGTGTGTGTGTGGTAAACGGGATATGAGTCATAGTGTTTATTTTTCTACATGTGTTATGCACATGTGGAACAATAGGAATAGAATGTACTAGTACGCATGGGATGTAGTAATCCATTTCTATTGGTCCACGTGTACATGACTCATTGTAAACCCCCTGATTTTCAAGAATATTTAAATTTGGATTTTTGTCAATTTTCTGGGAATTTTTTGAAATTAAATTCAAGTGTTTTATTTATTAAATGATTTTTAAATGATAATAAATAATATTAAAATATTATAAAAATAATATTTTATGGTGTAAAATAAAAAACTAGACATAGGATAATTTTCCGGGAATTTATTGGACCCCGGATAGATTTTTAAAGCCCTAAAAAGCTAATTATTAATTAAACCAAAATAAACCCAGAAATTAACCCGGTTTAATTGAAATAAACCAAACCGATTGACCCGAACCGGCCGGTCTGACCGAACCGATCCAACCCAATCTTAGCGGGTCGGATCCGGGTTCGACCCGACCCGCTGAAAACCCGACCCACCTGGAACCCTAATCCCCAAATTCTTCACCTTCCCCGACCTCTCTCCTTGCGGCGGCCGTTTCCGCCGCCGTGGCCGCCGGCGACCGTTCCCTTCACCTCCCGCGAAACTCCCAGCCTCTTCCCCTTCCTATTCCGGCAAACTCCTGACCGATCTCCTCCCCATTCCTCTCTATATAATCCACCTCCGGCCGCCTAGGTTTTCCTTTCCCCATTTCTTCTCCGGCGAGAACCCTACTACTCCGGCCATCCTCCGTCCGCAGCGCTGCCCTCTCCCCACGGCACCCTCGCAGCGCTCAGCCACCGCCTCCGCTGGCCCCGACCTCTTCCTCGAACCCCTCCAGCCCTCGCCTCCTTCGCCAGAGCTCCGCCAAGGCCTCCCTCGACCCGCCTCAGTCCCAGCCGACCAAGCGCCGGCCATCTCCGCCTCCGGCCATAGCCGCCCGGCCGCCCTGGATCTCCCCTGGCCCTTCACCACCTCCCCGAGGATCCTCCCTCCTCCAGAACCGAGCCGGCTGCTCCTCCAGAAACCCTCGCCGCGACTCCGCCGGCGACGCCAGCGCCGGCAAGCCGCTCCGCCTCCACCCAGCCAGCCCCGGTGAGCTTGCCCCGGCCTCCCTCCGCCTCAGCTCCGGCCGCCGCAGACCCAGAACCCTAACCCTAGGGCCCTGACACGACTCGGACACGTGTCGGACACGTGTCGGACACGTGTCGGACACGAAATTTCCTGTTTCCAGGAGCCCTGTTCAGGTACTCATATCTCTCTGCTCGTAGCTCTATTTTTGATTCCGTCAGTTGCTTCGCGTAGCCTGTATGACCCCCTCGGTGCCCGTGCAACCCGCTCGACGCATCGCGTCCTGTGGTGATCGCGAACCGCGATACAAAAACAGGAAAACCAACGCCCTGTTTTACCCCGGAACTGAGTACTCCCCGCCAAACGGGACGACTTGGTCGCGTGCGGTCTTCACAGATACATGCGCGTCGTTGATACGAACGTGCGAGATTTCGCAGAAGCTGATTTGGATGTGCATGCACACCGGAATCAGTGCGTATCCGCGGACAACGTCCCGTATCTGACTTTTCTGAATGTCGCTGTAACTTAGTGTACACACGTCGGATCAAGATGAAACTTGTGTCATTGGACTCGTAGCAATACGCTGGTCCTGTGAGCCAAGTTTGGTTCGATTCTGAGAACGTTGACAAAATCGCGTGTCGTGGGCCCCATAGGCTCCACTTGACGGGCGATTTTGAGAACGGCTCATCGGAATCCAATTCTGGAAGTTCCGTTGGGTTCGTATCATCGTTCCTGACTTATTGACACTAAGTTGGACGAATTTGGTGACCTTTGGTTCTGACGCATTTTTCGGTGCAAAGCGGCCCACATGTGGACCCCGCTTTGACCCGAAATATCATTTTCGCCCCTGTGTCCAAATTGGACTCAAGGACAGGCGTTTCTAGCTGATTAATATTTTTTGGATCTGATGGTGATGTTTGTTTCAGCAACCGGAGTACTGCCTGCAAATCCCGCTGAAGTCAGAGCTACAATTGGAGCCGAAAATCCAGGCAAGTGTACCTTGCCAATCTCTGCAGTTTTTGCTATTTATTCCTTTGACTATATATACATTATTGTGCATGCTTAACCTAGGACCGTGTGACTTACTTAGCGTCCAATTAATAGTTGGGTGCCAACTCCGTACGCGGATTGTGTAAAGTCACCTAGAGATGGATATCGTGACCCTTTGCATTCTCGTACTTGCATTATCAAGTACGTTTTACCCAGGACACCTGACACTATTCATGATACAGAATCGTCCTGAGATATTCATGGTGATTCTGTATAGGATACAGTTTTCATGACTTATTCCTTTGCTTAGATATTATATGACTGGATGCATTAGTTATGATCCTGCGTGGCATGGACATGAGACGTCGTGGACATGAGATGCATGATTACATTGGGTGGGGAGAGTCACACAACTACAGGTTGATTTTATATTATGCTGGCGTCTTAGTCTCACGAGGAGCTAGACAACCACATGATATCACTGCTACCGGCTCCCCGACACAGAGCTTGTAGTAGTTTCAGCCTGAGTTCTAGTGCTACTCTTATTTTGCATATCACTTAGATGGTTATATAGTCTACCTTATTGTTTCATTTATTTTCTGCACTGCATTATTATGGCTTGAGCTTTCTTGTACCTTGCTATGTCCCCTGAGGACCTGGATCCGGATTATGTCCTCAGGATTAGCAGACGAGTTCGACCCAGAGATATACCGGACAGGAGCATTAGTAAGAGCAGAAGCAGGAACGGTAGCAAGCACTGGAGCAGTACCGGATCCAGCAGTCGAGTGACTTCTACGGTATTTTCTGAGTATATTCTGTTTCCATACTCAGTACTTTTGTTGATATCTTTATCATTGTATCTTGACAGTTGTATCAGACTTGTATCGGGCTTGTTCCCCGATTTATGTATTTGTGACTTGATGATGATATTTTTATTTCCTTTTGTTGCTATTGATATACTCATTTTCTGTGGATGAGATTAGTAGATTTAGACCCCTGACTATTGTTTACAGCTTAAGTATGCCCCGATGGATCCATTAAATTGGGTTTGTCCATCGGTGCGTACTGCTGGCCATTGCCACGTGTCCAGTCCCTCGATATTTTGGGACTGGGGCGTGACACTCATTATATATATATATATATATATATATATATATATATATATATATATATATATATATATGTGTGTGTGTGTGTGTGTGTGTGTGTGTGTGTGTGTAAACGGAATATACGTCATAGTGCTCATTTTTTTAAATAAGTCATGCACATGTGGACCAATGGAAATGGATTCATACATCCCATGTGCACTAGTACACTCCATTCCTATTGGTCCACATATGTATTGGCTCATGTAGGAATATGAACCTATGGCTCATATACCTTTTTTTCCATATATATATATATATATATATATATATATATATATATATATATATATATATATATATATATAAACCTGAAAACGACTAAAAAATATATCCATCATTAATTAATAAAAATATATAAATTCTTCTAACTACTGCGTATAAGTAGTAAAAAAATCTAAAATTCTTATAGCTACCTAAATATATTCAAACTCATAGAAACATCTATAACAAATCCTAAAATATATTCAATATTCACATTATATTTAAACTAACTACATTGTATTATCTAAATAAACACATATCAAAATTTTTAAATATATATATATATATAACAAATCATAATTAAAATATATTTTTATTATTTTAATATTTTTATTATTTTTCTTTGTTGTACGTACAAAGTACGTAAAGATAACTATATATATATATATATATATATATATATATATATATATATATATATATATATATGATTGAGAATGCAATAAAATCTATTTTTTTAACTTCCAAGACAATTTTTTTCATCCTTTCTTTCTTTCTAATTATTTTTATTGATGATGTTGATGTAAAATCATTGTCAATGCAGTGTTTCAAAAATCGGATCAGAGATCGACCCGGCCAAGACACTGAATTGGGTCAAACCGGTTCAACCAGTTGGTTCAACCACTCGGTTAACCTAAGTGGCACAAATTTAATCCCTTATGTTTATCCGCATAATGGAAACTCATTATCTCCTCACGTAAAAAACTAAAAGCCACCGGATACTAGAATATATTTAAAATTTAAATTATGTTTAAACTAATTATATAATATTGTTTAATTAAACATATATCTAGAATTCAAAAAAAAAATATCACAAATTATATTGAAAATATTCTAAATTTAAAAATATTTAAGAAGTCAATTTAAAAATAAATTTAAAGGAAAAAATATAGAAATATTTAAATTGTTCAACAAATTTTAATTTAAATATATTTAAACTATTTTTTAATAACATTATAAAAATAATTATTTATGAATTTATTAGTATATATAATAGTTTTGCATTATTATATGCAACAGTGGGCAGGCCTGGAAATGAATATAGAAGACGCAGCACAACCTAAAACATGAAAATGTGCTCAATTCTCTTGCAAGCTTGAAGACAAAGAAGTCCTTACACTCAAAAGCTTGGAGGTATATTCTAGTCTATTGACTTGATTTTAACTTATTTTACTAGAGTTAACTTAAGTTTTATACGCTTTTATTAAATATACATCGACCGCAGTCCGTAGTCTAAAAATAAATTTGCTACATTAGTTTTTGGATTATTTATACTAGCTACTTCTAAGTTTTGAACTTATTACACGAGATATTGCTACTTTTAAACTAATTACACTGATCATTTTTTCCTTTAGAAAAAAAATTAAAAATAAGGGTAGTTAATGTTATAACTTTTAATTCTTATCTTAAAGTAGGGGTATCCAGTGTAATAAACATAAAACACAGGGATGATCAGTATAATTAGTTTAAAAATAGGACAACCCTATATAATAAGTCTAAAATTTAGAGGAAGTTAGTGTAAATAATCCTTAGTTTTAACACAAAACAAGCTCATTTTATGAAGTTTCTCTCAAACGTTGCACTATTGCATGTACAATACATTTAACTTTGAACGGGGTAATTAAGGGTCTGTTTGGTAACGATGTTTTCATCGGTTTTGGGATGTTTTTGAATCGACTGTTTATGAAAATTTTGGTTTAGTAATTTTTATGAGGCACTGGCTTTGGTCGGCTCAAAAATTATCCAAAATCGATGTAATATAATTTTTTTTGGCTTTATAAACACCCCAAATCGAAAGATTTTGAGCGACTTAATTTATTTTATTTTATTTATTCTTCTAAAAGTCTTTCAAAATCGTTCGTTACCAAGTATAAATTGGATTGGTTTAAAAGTCGCTACTTAAACCCACTCAAAATCGGACATCTCATAACCACTCATAACTGGTACTATAAAAATATTTTATAACCGCTACTCCTGTAATTGCCAAGCAGATCCTAAAAGAGCTTGTTTAGGAGTTAGTTACTCTCGTAGCAAGAATGGAACTAGAAATTCCAACGGGAATCTATACTACCATATAACAGAAAAAGTTAGACTCTACCGTGAAAATTTTTATTCCTAAAATATCTATATTAATATTTAATAATTAAAATTGTTCAATAAATTCAACATGATAGTACTGTAATCTATACTATTATATAATAGAAAAAATTTAGGCTTCAACGTGGAAGCTTTTAATCCAAAAATATCCCTATCTATATTTACTAATTAAAATTGTTCAATAAATTTAATATGGATAGTTAGATAATTACGTATAAAGAAATTTAAGAGGGGCTATTGTTTCATTTTCTCAGGTGATAAAAAATTAAAATTTTTGCTATTTCTAAGTAGTTTGAAACAGTGTTTTAAAATTTGGATCGGAAATCGACCCGGCCAAGGTATTGGGTCGGGTCAAAGCAGTTCAAACACTGGGTTAATCTAAGTGGCCAAAATCTATGTGAAATGTAAGTGAGAGCATCACTAGTACTCAGGCTGAGACCACTACAAGCTCTGTGTCGGGGAGCCGGTAGCAGTAATAACTATGTATTTTACTATGTAGTTTACTATGTATTATATGTATAAAATCAGCCTGTAACCTGTGTGTCTCTCCCCACCCCATGTAATCACACGTCTCATGTCCACGATGCCTCATGTCCATGTCACGCACGATCATATCTAATGCAGCAAGTCATCTAATGTAATGTCTATGAATATAATGTTTATGTCATAAAACCTGTATCCTACACAGAATCACCATGAATATCTCAGGAAGATTCTGTGTCATGAATAGTGTCAAGTGTCCTGGGTTATGATGTACTTGATAAGACAAGTACGAGCAGTGTAGGGACTCGGTATCCATGTCTAGGTGACGTTACACAACTCCGCGTACGGGGTTGGCACCCGACTATTAATCGGACGCTAAGTAAAGTCACACGGTCCTAGGTCAAGCATGCACAACCATATATATGTATAAGTCAAGGAAATAAGTAACAAGAACTGCAATGTTGGCAAGGTACACTTGCTTGGGGTTTGAATACCAACAATTGTCCCTGTATTAGTGGATCCTGCAGGTACTCCTCCAAAAGCTGTAATAAACATCACCAGCAGTCTCAGAAAATATCAAATAGCTAGAAATGCCTGTCCTTAAGTCCAATTTGGACACAGGGGCAAAAATGACATTTTCGGGTCAAGCGGGGTCCACATGTAGGCCACTTTGCACTGAAAAGCGTATCAGGGTCAAAGGTCTCCAAATTCGTCCAACTTAGTGTCAACAAGTCAGGAATGATGATACGAACTCAACGGAACTTCCAGAATTGGATTCCGATGAGCCGATCACAAAACCGTCCGTCAAGTGGAGCCTGTGGGACCCACGATACGCGATTTTGTCAACGTTCTCAGAATCGAACCAAACTTGGGTCACAGGACCAGCGTATTGCTACGAGTCCGATGGCGTAAGTTTCGTCTCGATCCGACATGTGTACACAAAGATACAACGAGTTCCAGAATGGACGGATACGGGACGGTGTCGGCGGATACGCGTTGATTCCGATGTGCACGCACATCCAAATCAACTTCTGCAAAATTCCGCAGGTCCGTATCAACGGCGCGCACATTTCGGTGAAGACCGCACGCGACCAAGTCGTCCCGTTTGGCAAGGCGCACTTAGTTCCGGGGTAAAACAGGGTGTTGTTTTTCCTGAATTTGGGTCGCAGTTCGCGATCGCCACAGGACGCGACGCACCGAGCGGGTTGCACGGGCATCGAGAGGGTCACGCATGGTTAGCGTTGCAACTGACGGAATGGAAAACGGGACAACGATAAGAGAGAACGGGTTACCTGAACATGGCTCCGCAAACTAGATTTCTCGTGTCCGACACGAAACAAGGGGACACCGTGCCCGGTCTGTGTCCAGCCTAGGGTTAGGGTTTTGCGGCCGGAGGCTCGCCGGCGCTGGGTCGTCAGGCGGAGGGCGTAGCTCAGGGCGACTAGGGCACGGCGCAGGGGGCTGAGCTCGGGGCTGGAGGCGAGGGAGGCTGCCGCTGCTGCTGGCCGGAGGCGGCGAGGCGGCGAGGGCGGCGAGGCTGGAGGCGGTGGCGGTGCTTCGAGGAGGGTGGCAGCGTCGATTGCAAGTGGCGGAGACGTGGGGGGGGGGATTTATAGGACGGGGGCGCCGGGTGAGGCGGAGGAGAGGGGGTCGTGGGTCTGGCAGCGCGGAGGGGAGGCCGGGAGACGCGAGCGGGCGGTGGCGTGGCCGAGCGGAGCAGGCGGAGCGCCGGAAGACGCGGGCGGGGCTGGGTTCGTGGGTGAGGACGAGCGGGTCGGGTCGGGTCGGGTTCGGGCCGGGTAGGCAGGATCCGACCCGTTAGGGTCAGGCCGGTTCAGACCGGTCAGATTCGGTTGGACCGGGTTCAGGCCGGTTCAGCCCGGTTTGAACCCGGTTCAACCCGGTTTATTTTGATTTTAAAATAAAAATAGGTTTTAGGCTTTTTAAAATATTTTTGGGGTCCAATAAATTCCAGAAAAATTACCCTAAGTCCAATATTATATTTTACACAAAAAAATATTATTTTCATAATATTTTAATATATTTTAAAAATATATAATTTTATTTAATGCCGAAATACCTTGTTTTTAATTAGTAAAATTCCCGAAAAAATCGCAGAAAATTTCAGAAAAATCCGTTTTAAAATCTTGAAATATCAGGGGGTTTACACCTTATGTATACTGATTTTTATAAAAATATTCATTTATAGTAGAATTTTGAAAAACTAGTTGGTCAATATTGAACCGACAGAAAAAGTGACTGGTTCATGGGTCAACTGGTTGAACTTGCCGGTCCGGTCGGATTTTTTAAAATACTGGTTTAAAATACGTGCAATGCACCTGCATATATACTAGTAGACTATAATAGGCAGGGTCGACCCTGGGATAAGCCGGACAAAACCATCGGGCTTGGACAACCCTCCTGGTCATGGCAACCCTCCCAGACACCTACATCTCCGTCAATAGATCATCCACAGTCTACCTTAACTTCTCTTTGTCAATTGAACCAGCAATCCACCCGACCTATATTTTGAGTTCCCACTGGGAAGATGTTGAGTAGCTCAAGAACAGGAACTTGTAATCTAAGTACCACGACGTTGTCATAATCGGAGACTTCGACGTCGTTGCCATCCCTACTCACGCATCAAATTTGTTTGATATCTTCTTTTAAAGTCGAAGACAAGGGACAATCAAATTTAGCTCCGGCTAGGACAACCCAACCTCCTGAGACGGCCTTGATAATATGTTAGAGTGGAGTTGAGTGTGGACGGAATCATATGGGAAAAAAATTCAAATATATATATATATATATATACACGTGGGGTCGTGGCATGTTCGTTACGATGGGAAGCTCCCGCAGAGATGTGTACGGTTCGATTCCCCCCTTAGGAAGTTCCTAATCCGAAGAAAATGACATATAAATATTTTTTTATATATATATGTATATATATATAGCAAATGACAAATGATGTATAGCCTAGTGGTTAAAGTTGATGCATATTATCTAGGAGGTTGTGGGTTCGAGTTTCTTGGATGCCATTTAATTTTTTTTTGGAGGAATTAAGTGGTGAATAAAGTCCAACCTAACGGTTAAGATCGATGCACTCCTTCCAGGAGGTGGCGGATTCGAGCACTGTGGGTGCCATTTTATTTTTCTTTGAGGGAATTAAAGTTGCGGGTGGTAGCTGGATGCAGTGCAGGTGTGTGCAGCGGTGCGGTTACGGCTGCGTGAGACCTTCGGACCGGATGGAATCTTCGGACTAGGTGTCTTCGGACCGACTGAATTGTAATCTATCGAAGGGAATATAATGTGGTGGGATGGTGACCACCCTAGCGAAAGGGCGCTTCTGCCCTTGTCCCATGGTGACTTCGGCATCTCGCAAATATGGATACAGTTTCAAAGAGAGGGACACAATGATCTTCGTGTCCGTTGATCTGTGTAAAGATGAGAAGGGGGGACAAAGGATTGTGGCGGTGGGGGGCGTGGGGGGGTGCCGAAAGCACCAATTTTCAAAAAAAATTTAAATCGATTGTGGACCCAAACTTTGTTTTGGATTATTTTTTGTTGCCTTCCCTGACCTCTAGAGCAACATATCCAACAATCTAGGCCGGCAGAAAAATCATAAATATACCAACTCTTTTGTATTTTATGGTCAAGTTGGATTAGCCTAAATCATTGTTTTCCTTCTTTTCTTGTCGTCTAGGAAAAGCCAATCATGGATTTCAAAATGGATTGGCCCCTAGCTAGTCTAGTTTATGTGATTTGATTCAGAAAATTACGTATATAACATAGAATTTTGATAAAATTATGTTCAGAATATTAAAATTTTGTAAATTGCAAAAAAGGACAACAAGATACTATTTTTAAGGATATTTTTGAATAATTGAACAAAAACGTCATTTTAAATACGTTTTGATACAGATCGTCTATTATTAATTACTTCCTCCGCTTTAAATAACAATTAACCTATAACAAAAATATATTAAAAGCGGAGGAGTGATTACGATTTATATTTAAACGTCATTAAAATAATATTTTTGGTTAATTGTTCAAAAATGCTCTTAAAAAGAATGTTTCGTTATCTTTCTCGCAATTTACGAAACTGTATTATTCTGGATACAATTTTATCGTAATTTTATGTTCTATACGTAATTTTTTGGATTTGATTTTGTTTGATGATTTGATCTAATGGCCACTAACTATACAATTTTAGATGAGTTTATTAGATTTATGTCAAAAGTGGGATATAGGTTGCCAGAAAATTACTATGGACAGACTGGTCGACTTGAAACAACAAAGAATATCTAGCAGGCTTCAAGTGTTTTTTTCTTTACGAAAATATGAACTTGGGGAGGGGTGGAGAATGTTGTTGAATTGGGGGGGGGGGGGGGGGGGGGGAGGGCTGTCCCGAGAAAGGCCCACTCAAACAATCCTATCGTAAAGGACCCATGACTCGGCCCGTAAGCCCACAGTTCCACTCCTATATATCTATACTATCTCATCTTATCCTATATATCTCTGCTCTTGTAACGATGCTTGAAAACGGATCAAAATTGAGCCATCTAAACCTAAGCTGTATGTAAAAACTTTATTAACTATTTAAAAAAATTAATTATTTAACTACATAATATTATTTATTTACAACTAAACAATTCTAACTCAAGTGGTTAAGGTGGTAGGTATTTTTTTGGTTGCTTCAGTTCGAATCCTAGGATTGGCGATATTTATAATAATTTTATATTTAAAATTTTTGAACAAATTTTTTACGCACGTGCAATGCACATGCACGTTACTAGTAATAGAAAAGGTTATAGATTTCAACATGGAAGTTTTTCTCCAAAATCTCCTTATCTCTGTTTACTAATTAAAAAAAAATTCTATTAAATTTTACATGGGTTGTTAGGTAATTACGTATAGAAACAAACAAATAAAGGGAGCTGTTGTTTGCTCTTCCTAAATAGTAAAAAGTTAAAGGACTCTGTTCTTCTCGATTAGCAAAAAAATAAATGACTATTGTTTGCTCTTTCAAAGTAGTATGGAATACGCGCAACACACGTGCATATACACTGGTGGAGGAATAATATTGTTTTCCATTCCCCCAACTCAATTTTTTCTCTTCCCCAACTTATATATATATATATATATATATATATATATATATATATATATATATATATATATATTATATATATATATTGAAAATGACGTCTAGCCTAGTGGTTAAGACCGATGCATATTATCCAGGAGGTTGCGGGTTCGAGCCTCCTGGGCGTCCTTTAATTTCTCTTTGGAGGAATTAAGTGGTGAGTTGGTGATGAGTGCAGTGCAGGTGCGGACCTACGGGCCGAGATGTGTGGGGCCTTCGGACCGGGATGTGGTGGGCCTTCAGACCGAGTTTATAGGCCTTTGGGGCACGAGTCTGTAACATAATTATCTCTTATCTAGCCAACTTAGAAAGAAAACCAAGTATTTTGCATGATTGTATCAAACCCAAACACTTCGGTCGGCCCAATTAGGAAAACATTATCTATTTTGCAAATGGCTATTTCTAAAGGCACTACAAAACTTACTTAGACTAGCAATTTTTTTTCAGTTATTTACAAATTTGTCATCGAAAAAATTGCTCCAAGCTGTCCAAGTTTTTCCAGGACTGTCACAATGTTGACAGTCCTTCCAAACAGTCCTAGGATTGTCAACATTGTTGACAGTCCTTGGACTGTCAATATAGTGACAATCCTAGAAGAAGAAGAAGAAGAAGAAAAAGCAGCAGCAGCAACAACAACAACGGAGAGGAGGCGGGCGGCGGGGTGAGGGGGGCGGACGGCGGCGGCAGGGTGCGGGGGAGTGGGCGGTGGCGGACCGGCGCCCGACGAGCGACGACATTAGCAGCAACGACATCATCATCATCAGCAGCAGCAACGACATCAGCAACAACAACTCCTCATCCTCCTCCTCTCGTCGCCGCCTCCTCCTCCGACGACGACTGTGATTAGGGTTTGGGTTTGGGTTTGGAAATGAGGGATTGGACTGTCCTGAGTAAATTTGGAGCTGCCCTGAATAAAAGTTACAAAATATATGGACTGTCTTGAAGTTGTGAGCTGTCCTAAGCAAAAGTTGTAATGCTTATATAATTAGCCTTTGCAAATACATTCATTAGCCAGGCCGCCCAACGCCCAAATGCATTGTTCGTGAAATTCTCCTTGCATAATATTTTTTATTATTTTGTAACTGTATTATGTTTTCTTCAAGGAAGTATTATTTTGCAAATACATTCATTAGTCAGGACTGAGGCCCAACACCCAAAGCACAATTTGTCTCCTCTACTCTTATAATGATGTTTGAAAACGGTTCAAAATTGAGCAGTATAAGTCGTATGTAAATACTTCAGTAACTATTTTTTTAAAATAACAAATTATTTAACTATATAATATTATTTATTTACAACAAAATAATTCTAACTAAAGTGGTTAAGGTGGGAGATATATTTTTCTTTGCTTGAGTTTGATTCCTAGAAACGACAGTTCTTATAATAATTTTATACTTAAATTTTTTGAACATTTTTTATGCACATTCAATACACATGCACGTTACTAGTAATAGAAAAAAAAGTTAAACTTCACCATGAAAGTTTTTGCTCCAAAATGTCATTATCTTTGTTTACTAATTATTATTTTTATTAAATTTAACATGGATTGTTAGGTAATTACGTATAGAAACAAAAAATAAAGGGAGTTGTTGTTTGCTCTTCCCAAATAGTAATAAGTTAAGGGACTTTACACTTCTCGATTAGTAAAAAAAAAATTAGAGAAAATTTGAGTTGCACCCCCATTTTATTTACCATAATTTAAGGTGCACCCCACTGCTTTACCATAATGTACAACACCTCCACTTCAGTAAAAAAAACTAACGGTCAACTCCATAGACCATTAATTTTTGACCGAATTACCCCTAGCAAATCATCATTATTACCAACCCCCTCTCCTCAGCTTGGGAAGAGGGAAGGGGTATTTCGGTCAAAAATTAACGGTCAACGGAGTTGACTGTTAGTTTTTGATGAAGTGAAAAGATTGTACATTATGACAAAGCAGTGGGGGTGCATCTTGAATTATGGTAAATAAAGTAGGGTGCGACTCAATTTTTCTTAAAAAAATTAAAAGATTATTATTTGCTCTTATAAAGTAGTATGAAATATGTGCGACGCACGTGCATATATACTAGTGGAGGAATAATATTGTTTCCCCTTCCCCAACTCAATTTTTTCTCTTCCCCATATATATATATATATATATATATATATATATATATATGCTCTAGAATAATCCGAGTGGTTTTATATTATAGAACCATCCTATGTTACATGAGTTGGATTTGGATTGAGTATTTGAGATTAAAAGGTGTAGACCCCACCAACTTTTAATCTCACCCACTCAATCTAATCAGGCCCATGTAACAAATGGTGGTTCCATAATATAAAACCACATGGGTGTCAATGTAAGAAACAACTTACTTATTTTTATCGTTAGCTATCTTTATCATTCGATTATTCTGTCGAAGGTTTGAGAATACTTTAGCAAATTTTATAACGAGAAACATGAAGGCCAAAGAAGACTCTCAGATGTAACTTATGTTTAATGCATGCATTGTGGATAACGATTGACATGTGTGCCTTCTTATGTGTGAGACTAGTCTTACAGTATATGTATCAGAATATGGATACGTAGTTTGTACTATTTATTGTGATTTACTGGATCTCGTAAAATCTCAAAATTCTCTCAAAAATAAAACTTTTTCTCACTGACCGGATTATCGCCAACATACCGACGAAAAATTCGTCCGATAGACAAAATTTCACTTTTGAGATATTTTAAAGATATTTTTAAGATATTTTCTTTTAGATATTTTCGTGAATAGTGTTCGATACTCTCTATTATCCATTGGTTTCTTGGTTTTTTATTATACGGTCGAGATTGATTTAATCTCGTGACTTGGATCGCTGACGTGGCAGATCGGACGATCACAATTAAATCACCTCTTATATATATATATATATATATATATATATATATATATATATATATATATATATATATATATATATATATAATTATTTTCTCTCTCCTCTCACTTTTTTCTTTCTTTCTTCACTTCTTCATTTCCTTTCCATTTCCTGCAGAAGTTAGGACTAAGAGTGTGATTTTTGAACCCCACTTGGTGGTGGAGTTGAATGTTTAGGTTGAGAGCTTGACTTTAGGCAAATACACCTTGCCAAAATACTGAACGATATTATTTTATTGCAGTTTTTGTTTTCCCTGAGATTTTGTACTTAGAATTTCATGAAACTTGCTTTGTTAAAAAATATTTCTCTAGTGATTTTCAACCTTGTGCATATTTCAGAAAATGGTTTAGGCTTGGTTTTAAATTTTCTTGTAGAAACTCTGGTATTTACCTGATGGGAAACTCGGTATCGGAAATGATAGCCGGTGTGATTGCCATGAGACATATTTTATATGCTACTTAAGACCCGTGCATAGTTTCTATTATGGTAGTTTTGAGATTTGTGGATCCGGACAAGTTTTGATTTTTTTGTAAATCACTTGTACGGTATTTCTCTGAATCGATTTATCAAATCTCAAAGTTGGTAAAATCGAATATCTCCATGTTGTTGGAAATTTTATCCTATACAATTTTGACATTTGCAAATTCAAATTCTGAGTTAGAATAGAGTTTTATGGGCCAAACAAGTCTCGAAAATATTTTAAGTCAGTGTTTCTATGACCACTCGGAAGATCCGTCAGTGATCCACGGCAGTCCGGCGGATGATTCGATTTTTGGTCCACAAACTTGCTGTGACCAATCGGATGATCCGACGGTGATCCGCGGCAGTCCGACAGATGATCCAATTTGTGGCCCATTTACTTGCTGTGACAGATCAGATGATCCTACGGTGATCCGAGGAGATCCGACGGATAATCCAAATTGCCCTAATTTTTTTTATCTTATCTTTTTTTGATATTCTGTTTGACTGTGATATTTTCTTAGCTCAACTTTACGTATAGTTTGGGACGCCTACTATTATACCCTCATCCCGACTTTACGTATAGTTTGGGGACACCCACCTATTATGCACCTATCTCGTACCAGTCCCGATAGTGACCCATCGTGGTGCACTCCAGTTCATTGATTGTACGAGTCTTGGCTTGACATCATGTATAGTTTTGGGTCTACTTACCCATTATACACCTATCATGTATAGTTTTGGGGACATCTACCTATTATACATCTGTCTCATACCAGTTTCGGTATAGTTTGGGCCTCTTACCCATTATATACCCATCCCGTATATTAATTATTGTGGCATGTTATAGCGCACACTCGTCATGCCTATAACCGTTTGGTTGTATTACTCGTATAGTCTTGTAATTGTGCTTGTCAAAATATTGTCTTTTCTAGTTTATCCCTACGGGGGAGCATCATGTCTATGATGGATTCTGCGGAATGCAACACCCAAAATCCTGAAATAAAATGTTAAGGTTAATAACTAGCTTAAATGATTAGAGCATTGGGGAATGATCTCCTGGTTGCATACAGTCCCGTTGCCCCGACAATATTTTTATTATTGATGGACTGTTAGCATACCATCGAGTAGTGCACATTTCCATCTCACCGTCGTGTGGGGCATACCGTACTGACTTACTCAGGTTCTATCACGCCCCAGATCCAGAATACTGGAGAGCGGGGAATAACTCAGCAACCGCACCTTACGGAATACCAAAGTAACTCACAATGTGTTAAGGATGTCTAGAGATGAGGGGGTGCATACTACAATCAAGTCTCCTAGGGTCAAGAACTTCTATATCTCAATTATTCAATCAAGTAGCAATAACATAAAATATTTCAGAATAAGCTGTAAGGCGTCCCAAATGCTATATCAGAAGGTTCTAGAGTTCTAGCAATATAAGTTAATATGCCAGATACACAATCAAAAGTATACATGACAGTAATTCAGCTGCAGTCTGAGTATAAATAAGGTCATGTAGGGGGCTTGTATCCAGATTTGTCGGTTAACAGGTGTCGGTTAGCTAAATGCCCAAAAGAATATAGTTTACCAAAGACAAGCAGTGAAAGAAGAAACCCATTCGTGACCCTCAACAACCATTCTTCTGGTGCATGCCATCAGAGAGGGAGAAGTAAGCTTGATCCTCTGGTGCTGGCTCTAAACCTGGCCATGGAAAACTAGTGGGATCAGATCCCAAATGGAAAGTACCACAAAGGAAGCACGAAATAAAGAAACAAAACCAAATCTATAGCATGAGATACATGAGACAATAATCAATGGCATACATTCCATCCATGATATGATACGACATCCCTTCACTAAACAAGGACAGAAAGTGCCCTATCATATCAAGATAGAATACGTCCCTTGATTATGGTCAAGCAAAAATATTCTGCATCGTAGTTTCGGTCCACAGTTTATCGTAACACAACAATGCAACCCAACAGCCAAACAAGTACATGAGTTAAACTATCATGCCACAACAGCCCGTGTCCTTAATTCCACTCAACGAAAGTCACAATACACAAGTAGAGATACAATAAGCAGAAATAATATAGCTTCAGTCGATGGAGTATCGTAATACAACGACGCAACCAAATAAGGACATGGGTTGAATCATCATGCCACGATAGTCCACTTTTCTGGCTAGGCACCTATATAAGCAAATTAGATGACCAATCATGTATTACGGCTTGATATGTGATCTCTAGGTTATCCAGGTAATGCAATATATGAGTATCCTCATATCGTGCCATAATCGAGCAGGGCTGGCTGAACCAATGATATACAAGCAAAAATATATATAAATGATGCACCAGTCTCTCGTAAGGGCCCTGAGCTAATTAATAATCAGTAACAGTTCCAGGCTTTCTATAGAAAATATATTGTCTTGATCTTATAATTAAATCAGATACTGCACTCAACTATGCCGATGATATACAGTATATGTGGTGGTCAGCCTTTACTTTCAGCTAATTTAGGGTGGTTCGACATGCACGATCTTGAGATATCGTTCCCTCCCAATTCTCTACCAATGATCTACAATTAACTTGCCTAGTTAACCCTAGGTTAGTTAGAATCTCATGCTGTGGTCACATGAATATTCCTTCTTAGATATTATACCTTAAGTACGGGCACTCTTGATACGAATCCATATTGTTACTCGAAAGTTAAATCTAGATTCACCCAAGTGTGATGCAACAATCAATACTATCTTGCCACGACTAAAGTCACTGTCCAACTACCAGATCCGTGCGTGAAAATAATAACATATATCACGTAGCAGGAGTATGTGACACGACGGCTCACTATATATATATATATATATATATATATATATATATATATATATATATATATATATATATATATATATATATATATATCAAGTAGCACTCTCGGTGTGATCAAGTGTATCAGCACGGATACAGTGCAGAAACATGTTCTAGTATCCCGATTATGGACAAGTTATCAGATAGCAAGTTATTCAGGACATGATAGTTTAATACTGGTCACATATAATTTTTTACTTTATTATATCAATGAATGAGAATAAGAGTAGTGCGAGAACCCCTCAAGATCAGATCCACAACCCTTAAACCAAACAAGGACCGGGGTTATAGAACGTCACCCTAGTTAAACTATGCCTCTTATTCTATCTAACGTATAATAAGGTGATCAAGGAAAAGTAAATGAATTAGCAAGTAAAATAACAAGTGCATATAGGGCCACATTTATAGGGCTTAATATGCACTGGAAACAGTAGACGCACAAACGACCAAAACTAGGTTGGCGCACTTTCGCAAGAAAGTGCGCGAGATACAAAGGGTGTCGCACTTTGTCAAGTTGACCAACACGATGCACTTGACAAAAGTGCGTGGGCAAGAATAAAGCACGCTTTCGCAAGAAAGTGCGCGAGAAAGCTAACTACAAGACAAAACACACAATCCGATGTCAAAGCTCGACAGTCGAGAAACTCGTCAGTCGAGGAGCACACAAATCAATAACACAGAAATAGAGAAAACAACCAATGCCTCATCCCTCAAAAAACGAAGAGAAAAAAGTGCACGAGCTACCAAATATAAGCAAAGTGCGCCGGCTGATGAAACATAGGAAAAGTGCTCCAGATTGCCAACTCAAAGAAAGTGCGCGGACTGACTGTGGTACACTTTTTCTTGATTTTCTAGGAAGAACTTTGATTTAATACGCACCAAAGTGCGCCAACTATGTTTTCTCTCAAAAGTGCGCCACTGACTCAAGGAGTGTGAGTGGCACACTTTTGGTAGGAGACTAAGTGCAGTATGATTAGTACGCACGAGAAGTTGGGACAGCACTTTTTGGTGTTCTCTTGCATGCTCTTCACAGAGCACAGTTCTTCTTCTGCAGTAACCTTTTTGGTATATGTATTGTATCAAGTTTTAACACTGAACTTAGCTGGACTCGAAAACAAGCACGACCAAAAGCAAAGTTACATAAAATATGGTGCTCTACAATATGAGCTAATTTTTTTTATAAAATATAAAGTTTTGGGAGATCAATCCCCAAAAAAATAAAAGTGAATCCATAGACCCAAACTCTGGTCCATGCAATTCCAACCAAGAAAATCAAGAACGACAAGTATTAAAGATAAAGGGGTGCTTGGTCCCAACAACATAAGCTAGAAACAAACAAAAATGATTAAGAAAAAGCATGTATAAATCTATGGTTCTTCTCTTGTGCAAAATGTACTTGCCTACGAAGGAAGAAAAAACCTAAGAAAGGAAAATAGAAAGAAAATAATGAGCAGAGAGAGAAATAAAAATATATATAGGTTTAGGTTTGAGGTATGGACCGTTGGATCACCCAAACCCATTTAAGCCACACATGCCACCAACCCAACAAAATCCACTCTTCTCCATAAATTATGAGTCCAATCTAAACAAAGGCCGGGCTAGCAACTAAAATGCGCCAAAGTGTGCCAAAGACAATATGCGCCAAAGTGCGCTGGGAAATGGGGCTGACAGGTTCACCTTTGTGTGACTTGGTGTCATGCCCAGAACCAGAATACTAGAGAGCAGGAGCAGACAAAGTCAGCTACGTATACCAGAGTACTCTACACCCCGAGATACGGTCATGGCTGTCTAGATATGTGAGGGTTTACTCTACAATCCATCAGACAATCCTAGGTCAAGAATCCTATGTGTCTCAATCTCAAGCAAGACAACAAGTTTACAAGATGTATAATCACCAACATATAATAGTAAGGGATCCCAAACTATACATACCCCAGATGATCATGAAACTAGTACCAAAATAAAGAACTAGCAAGAGTACAAAATTACATGATCAGCTCTAGCTATAGTCTAGAATATGCTTTACATGTAAGCCCGCAGGCTACAAACTATGAGCTAAACACATGCTCGGTGGCTAAATGCCTCAAAAGAATAATGTACAAGATCAAGTGGGTGAGAAAGAAGAAACCCACTCATGTCCTCCGGTGCTCCTCATGTTCACCATCTTGAGACAGAAAGTACGGAAGATCCTGCGATCCTGCTCTGAAATATGGCCATACAAAACCAGTGGAGTCAGACCCCAAAATAACAAGTACTATAATGAAGCCAAACTTATGAACGAAAACCAACGTGCAGATAAATCAGTAAGAAATAGCAAAAGGAACAGTTAAATAAGTGTAGCAAGTAGATAATAATTAAGCAGTTCAGGAGTAATTAAACAAGGACATATGGAATCAGTACTCTGGTTACCATTTTTGGATCAGCTGTTAATAAAACCAGGACAAGACTAGACTAAAAATTAAGCGATTATGCCCAATCATTAGCTAACTAGGGTTATCATAGTCCTAATTACTAACACATATAATTTGAGATTTCTTACAGCCACATGTCCTGCAGACTATCCGGGCTATCCAGACGACCATGTATATAGTACAAATTTATCAGGTATAATTATTTTTTATCTTTTCTGGCAGTGCAACACTCGTCGGTGTGCTTGAAGTGTGTCCCTCACGACGAAGAGCTCCAAATCCATCAGGTATCGTTGGGATACCAGGATTGCATGTAGCCAGGAAATCTCTTTGGATGCTTTTCTAAATTATTATTCTAGTTATTAGCCTGGACAATTATCAAGGATTCTCGACCGAGGTGATAAGAAAATCTACCTTAGATATGATGCAAGATAGGACAGTAACTTGATGAGTACAATCAAAATCAACCACGGAGATACATGTCATGCAATACATGTGCTACTAATAGCCTTGATCAGGACAGTTATATGAATTCTCAAGTCAGGAGTGCGCTACGTTGAGCCACTATCAGGATTATCAGGAGCAGAAGTATCAGGATGGTGTACTACGCTGAGCCACTATCAGGAGTATCCGGATCAGGGTTATCAGTACATGATTAGGATTATCAGTATAAGATCAGGATTATCAGTATTATCAATTCTATAAAAATGATTCAGGAGTTCATTTATAATGTACAATCACTAGATCTTATCAGAAAATCAAGATCAATATCAAGAATATCATGTTCAAGAAATAACCAGGATTAACTAAAATAACGGGATAAAAGAGAACTATAGAATCATCAAGAGTTAAGCATATTAAAGAGAATACTGGCATGCAGGCACATAATTAACAATTCATGGTTGGCGCATAAAATCAGGTAAGAATATAACATCTGCTAACAATGGATCAAAAACTACCATTGGTGCACAAATGGGTATTGGCGCATAAATCACAAATAAGGGTAGTTCTTGCGCACTTTGATACAAAAGTGCTCTGAACAAAGATGTCGCACAATCAGACTAAAGCGCACTTCTAGGATCTTGGCGCACAATGATAGAAGTGCGCGAGCCAGGAGCTTGGCGCATAAATCAATCATTGGTGCACAAACAAGTGCAGGAAGGTCTACTTAAAGATAAAACACAAGTTCCAAGACATGGCACAACAGTCGAGAACACAATTCTCGATAATGGTAAGAAGTCTTTGCTTAGTCATTAAGTAATACAAAAGGCTACTGTAAACCCCCTCACCCAAGAATTTTATTAATATTCTACACTGTACCCTCTACGCCCTAACATTTGTGCCCCGCCTAAATCTAATCCCATGTACTCCTAATTAATTCTAGAACATCGTGCACGGTTCGATTTAATTAATTAAATCTAATTTCTGTCTCTGCGCCAATTTTCCAATTGTCGGAGGGCTTCTATGCAAAAACGTATTAAGGTGCCCCCACCATTGGACAATTCGTGAAGAAACCTATTTTTTTTCCCTTCATATAGATTTTTTCGCAATTTTTCGGGATGTGCAACGCGCGCACATCGCAACGTATATTTTAAATCTACCCTTACAATTAAATAATTGTAATTTCTAGCCCATCACCCTCATGTGAGCCCAAGGCCCATCCCAAGGAAGGTTGACCAGGTCCAACACCTAGGTCAAACACCAAAACCTAGGTCAACCTCAAATCCCACCTCTTTGCATATAAATACACCTTAAAATTCCTTTCCTCCACCTAAACAAAAAAAAAAACCCCAAAAACCTAAAAGCAAATAATCAGCCGACTTCTACTCATCTTCCCTCTCCCTATGCTCGAACTCCTCCCTGGACCTCCCTCTCTTCTCCCTCGACCTCCAACACAACTTCCCCATCTCCACCCGCGCCGGAGGCCGAGCCGACGCACCACCGGCCCTGCCGACCTCGTCGACCCGACTGCACCGAGCAGCCGAGCCTCCGCGAGCCCACCAGAGCCACCACTCGCCGGACACCCTGCCCTTTCTCCGTCTCCTTCCTCGTATGCACGCCTCACCCGGTCTGACTCCCCCGCCGGAGCCGGAGCAGAGTCACCACACCACCATTACCAGTCTTCACCTCCTGCCCTGTGCTCGACCCCCGGGTCAGCCTCGACCGGAGCCAGTTTCTCCCGCCAGTGCACCGGCCTCTACCACCCCGCTCCTCCTTCGTATCCCCTCTTCCCTGTCCTCTCCGTCTCGACCACCTAGGCTCGGCCGAGAGCAGCCCCAAGACTTCAGCAGGCCGCAATCACCACCATCATCCCTAACACCATCACCACACTCCCCATTATCATCTCCACATCACCATGGATCATCGGAGAAGCCCCCTGGCCGGACTCCGGCAGTCCACCTCGTCACCACCATGGACATCTCATCATCATCCCCATCTCAATTTATCATCATCAATACTTCATCGTTCTCTTCACTGTTCCATCACCATTATTCCATCATCATTGTGTCATCGTCATCACCACCCTCATCGTAGTCAGCCGTCATCATCACCGTCTTATCATCGTCTTCATTAGCACCATCATCCTCGCCGTCACCATCATACTCATCACTATCTTCGTCATCAATATCCTCATCACCGTAAACCTAATTAACCACCCTCATTATCATCATCCTCCTCGTCTCAATTCATCACCATCACCGCATCGTTACCCCACCAGTCATTATCATTACCAGCATTGTCGTCCTCATCATCATCGCAGCGTCGTTATCTCATCGTCGTCAATCTCACCGTCGTACCCGTGCGCGTACTCCGAGGTATGAACCTGTCCTGTCTTCTCCTTGTTATGTGAGTTTGTGTGTGTGCTAGTAGGATATTAGTATTGCTTATTGACTGTTAGTTGACATCAGGCCCTGAGTCGGTGAACCCAAATACGTGTACGTATATGCACGCATACGCGTATATTATTCATTGGTATACATTTACATAGATACTTAGTACATGTATTCAAGTGGTAGGAATAATTGGGTGTTATATAGAAATATATATATACATGATATGTACATAAATTATAAATAATTAAATACTATACTGACTATACATAATTGGACTATACGACCCTAGGACACCGTGAACCGTCCCGAACTTGCCCTGACCATGTTGACCCTAAGAACTTATGAATTGCCTGCCTTGTGTACCTTAACGTACTGGCCTAGACACATGTTATTTTGACGACTGACTGTGCTACAATATTTAATTTAGGACACCCGCGTAATTCAACGCATGATTGACCATGTTAGATGACTAGTTTCACCCCTAGTATACCCTTGAGTCCAGTGTAAATATGGTTGTGGATGTTCTAGCGTAACGACTAATGATTTTATTGTATTATATCATATGTACATAGGATATTGGATTTATCCTGCGCGACTTCTGGAGCAGGTTATTGGTACATTGCAGCTTCCTTGCCAGGCAAGTATACCTTGCCATTGTACTGTTATTTATATTCCATATGTTGCTTGCATCTTTATTTTCTGTCTTTTTATATATTTTAACCGTTATATAAAAATGCGCGCGACGGTGTCGTCGCGGTATGTTTTTATTTATGTATTTGCATTGACCTTATTTATGAGACTACCCCATCATTATGTAGCATCTTTAGGTTCATTGGTCGTGACACAGTTGTTACACGAGTTGTGAGTCTCATGTAGATCACGGACTTGCGTGCAGGTTGGCCTCCTGTACTTGTGGGCCGTACGTTAGGAATAACTGCTGTTAGAAACCTTGCATGCTAGAATACTTAGCAGTTATTAGAGGTCTATGGACGTAGCCTATTGTAGTACGGTGGTCCCGTCCTTGTCCTTGTTTGGTTGCAGGATTGGGCTAGGGTACTAAGGATAGGCTATGGACCAAATCGTATCATGGATATGATATGCTTAGAGCATTGGGTGGGGAGAACAACAAGTACCGCATTTGAGCTCCTTTGCACTTTTTCCTGTGACGCCCGGATTCTTCGCTGGAGATACGGGTGGTGATGACCCATATATATACATTGGCGGGCCTCCGCCGTTCAAAAGACGACGTGCCTTTGGGCCCCTGGATCTTCAAAAGAGAACCATGCCAAATCCTAGTTTTCAGCCAGATAGCTCACTTGTGGGGAAAGGTGTTCTTAACTGCATTCACTTAGACGGTTAGGCGACCCCATTGGATATTTATTTCAGTACTTTATTGGCATGTGTTTAAGTATCTTGTTACGTCCCTCTGAGGACCTGGTCCGCTGCCAGGTGTACCTGTTTCTTGAGTATTTGCAGGAGCGCAGATCTGGATGGTATAGATGCTACGTGGATGTCTTCTCTTCGAGCCGTGGTCGATAGCTGGTATACTTATATTGGGCTTGATTGTGTTGTACTCATATTATATTTACTTTTCCATTTGAATTGGTAGTGGATTTGTTTCCATCCAACTATCATCCTTAGATACTTCCTATTGAGATCTAGTTTCATAGATACTGTTTATTTATCTCTATATGATTTTGGTAGATGAGATTTAGATTTTACCCTGTGACTTGCATTACAGTTATACCACTTGTGGACTTGATATTCATATTACAGTATACGTGTGGATTTGGTCTCCATATATTGGAGTTGCCATATCCATACGGCTGGCATGCTTACGTGTCCTAGTCCTACGTATTTTTGGGACTGGGGCGTGACATATTTTTGTGGTGGCCCATGCAGGTCGAGAGTATATTGTCTCGGTTACGTTACTGTACCGAACAAGCCTGCACCTAGGACTAGAGTATAGGATCTCATCCATAATTGACTATGAATCATCTTCCTCCTCTCTGTTCTATTCGAACAATTGTATCCTTCTTGGTTCCTGTACTTTCCTAATAAGTTTCTTGAGTATATTTTGCCCTCTGCTAGAATATAGAAGTTCTTGTTGTTAAATGATAAGTAGGATAACCTTCTATTAAGAATACAACGAGAATATAGACACACCACTAAGTTTAGAATATCTAGTGAACCCTAGAATTCCTTATCTTTAGATTGGTATACCATTACCCCTTGATGTATTAAGAAGACTTGAGAGTAGTATAGACACTACTAGAGATAGTTAGAAGTTTTACCATAATGTTGACCCTAGTATGGAGGAACCAAATGAAAACCAAAGTGAATATTAGGACTGAACCTAACCTTCACAGTTAAATAAGTATTGGGGAACTGTAAATTTATATTCTTGCCTTGAGATAGGCAGACAGTACCTTAGAAAGCCAAGAGCAATGCATAAAATATTTTCCTAATCATACCTCAAACATAGCAACTAGCGATACCACTCCCTTAGAGAACCAGGATGCTATCTAGAGCCCCTATTTTAATTTCATACCTTGTTCCTCTGCGACCTTAGCATTCGCTAATTGCGCGACGACTAAATTATGTTCTTTATTTCTTCATCTTTCAATTCATGCCAGTCTGACGCTTCTGATTATAGACCAAGTGATTGTATTCTATGATAGGACAAATGGTTTGCTAAAGTGATAGTTGTGTCTTGAATTTTGAATTACGTACCTTGTAGTTAGAACTTGATAGTTGAGTATTCATCTAGATTATAATTTTATGGTTATCCCTTAGTTTTAAATTGCGTAGCATATACCTCACCGCGATACAGGTTAGATCCCTTTCCCCTAACGGCTAGTAACTCTTTTATTCTCGCTATTGACATATGTTCTATGAGCACTATGATTAAGACTTAAGGTGGCCCTTACCTATATAATGCAATAGGAGACCCTAATAAGTACCAAGATCTTTCCTCATATACCCTAATAAAGAGTTTCTGTTTTATTTACATGTGCAAGATTATTTTGTAGGACCCTCTTAAGACTGTCACAGTATTAGTTTAATTATTTTAAGTTGGGTAGTATGCCTCACAACCTAGTATCACATAGTCCACTTGACCCATCGAGGTAGTGTAATTGAATGACATTAATTGTATGCTAGCATAAGATGACAGTGTTTATTCAGACAATAGAATTTAGAAGCCCATGTCCCTATTTGGTCGACTAACGACTCAGACAAAGAATTAGTATGACAACTGTAAAGATTGTAGAGTCTTTTTATTGCTTATTTTGTTTTATTTTTGTGAACTTGCATTAATTTGTACCTTCTTTCATCATCATCTAGCGTACTTATATTTGCTGTACTACCTTGACTTATGCCGCTATTATAGCCTAGTTTTTGCAAGCCTATTCTTTATCGAGCTTGCTCATGGCATATGTATTATTGGGTGCACACAATGATACAATTGCCTAATTAGAATCAGTGTAATACGGTCTGATCAACCATAGTGCGCTCGATTCGCCGTTCATATAACTATTTAACGTGGATTGAGATATATAGTGATTAGTAGACGAATGTACTTGCCCTCTAGATATAGCTGAGCACATCGTATCCGTTTCATAACTGAACTGATACGAGCATGTGAATAGGAACTACCAAAATAGGATTTTAATCCACAATTGCTTTGACAATTCCCAATTGAATTCTTTTAAAGCGCCTTGATCCCCATACTTGCATTCTATTACCTCTCCCTTGAACTCTTTATTATTGATCTACGTCTTTCCTTATTTCAGAAAGACGAACATCTTGCTTGGTATAAGTTGATATATAGATAGTACTAGATATACCCCACAGGCCAGTCGCTTTGCTTGGTGACCCTCTTTCATAAATAATTAAGGGAACATCATCGACGATATGTTTGGTGTTCAAGACTTTGAGGATTAAATAACATGATTCAATAAGTTGGGTCATAGCTTTATTAGATGTACAACCTTAGAGGATAGATGGGTAAAATCTAAGTTGGGTAGAAACTACCATGTTAACTTAAAGAGAATTCTTTAGACTATAACCAATAAAGATTTGATAGAGAGAACCCTACCCTATTTTAATTTCGAGAACGAAATTGTTTTAAGTTGGGTAGATTGTAAACTCTCTCACCCAAAATTAGGGCTACCTGGCTTAGATAGTGAAAATAGGGCTAGTTTGAACCCAATTAGAAGTAGAACACGGCATTTAATTTAATTACGAAATAATTATGACACGCAGCGCACCTTACCGTCGCTTCGATAATTGGAGCACCTCACTAGCCGTTGCCTATCTACGAAATCCACAGCATTGACCTAGACATGCCCGCCTACCTTTCTGGCCCTTGTGCATCTCATAAAATTGCTTTCTTGTGCTATATTTTAGCCGCACAATAAACGTTGCGGACGTTATTTCTTAATTCGATATAAATTCCAATTTTGTACCCTTGTGCGTCCCAATCGAAATTGGAGACACTATTTTGACCGTTTTGTACAACCCAGATTTTATTAATATTCTACACTGCACCCTCTATGCCCTAACACTTGTGCCCCGTCTAAATCTAATCCCATGTACTCCTAATTAATTCTAGAACATCGTGCGCGGTTCGATTTAATTAATTAAATCTAATTTCTGTCTCTGCGCTAATTTTCCAATTGTCGGAGGGCTTCTATGCAAAAACGTATTAAGGTGCCCCCACCATTGGACAATTCGTGAAGAAACCTATTTTTTTCCCTTCATATGGATTTTTCCGCAATTTTTTGGGATGTGCAACGCGCGCACATCGCACCGTATATTTTAAATCTACCCTTGCAATTAAATAATTGTAATTTCTAGCCCATCACCCTCATGTGAGCCCAAGGCCCATCCCAAGGAAGGTTGACCAGGTCCAACACCTAGGTCAAACACCAAAACCTAGGTCAACCTCAAACCCCACCTCTTTGCATATAAATACACCTTAAAATTCCTTTCCTCCACCTAAAAAAAAAAAAAAACCCCAAAAACCTAAAAGCAAATAATCAGCCGACTTCTACTCATCTTCCCTCTCCCTATGCTCGAACTCCTCCCTGGACCTCCCTCTCTTCTCCCTCGACCTCCAACACAACTTCCCCATATCCACCCGCGCCGGAGGCCGAGCCGACGCACCACCGGCCCTGCCGATCTCGTCGACCCGACTGCACCGAGCAGCCGAGCCTCCGCGAGCCCACCAGAGCCACCACTCGCTGGACACCCTGCCCTTTCTCCGTCTCCTTCCTCGTATGCACGCCTCACCCGGTTCGACTCCCCCGCCGGAGCCAGAGCAGAGTCACCACACTACCATTACCAGTCTTCACCTCCTGCCCTGTGCTCGACCCCCGGGTCAGCCTCGACCGGAGCCAGTTTCTCCCGCCAGTGCACCGGCCTCTACCACCCCGCTCCTCCTTCGTATCCCCTCTTCCCTGTCCTCTCCGTCTCGACCACCTAGGCTCGGCCGAGAGCAGCCCCAAGACTTTAGCAGGCCGCAATCACCACCATCATCCCTAACACCATCACCACACTCCCCATTATCATCTCCACATCACCATGGATCGCCGGAGAAGCCCCCTGGCCGGACTCCGACAGTCCACCTCGTCACCACCATGGACATCTCATCATCATCCCCATCTCAATTTATCATCATCAATACTTCATCGTTCTCTTCACTGTTCCATCACCATCATTCCATCATCATCGTGTCATCGTCATCACCACCCTCATCGTAGTCAGCCGTCATCATCACCGCCTTATCATCGTCTTTATTAGCACCATCATCCTCGCCGTCACCATCATACTCATCACCATCTTCGTCATCAATATCCTCATCACCGTAAACCTAATTAACCACCCTCATTATCATCATCCTCCTCGTCTCAATTCATCACCATCACCGCATCGTCACCCCACCAGTTATTATCATCACCAGCATTGTCGTCCTCATCATCATCGCAGCATCGTTATCTCATCGTCGTCAATCTCACCGTCGTACCCGTGCGCGTACTCCGAGGTATGAACCTGTCCTGTCTTCTCCTTGTTATGTGAGTTTGTGTGTGTGCCAGTAGGATATTAGTATTGCTTATTGACTGTTAGTTGACATCAGGCCCTGAGTCGGTGAACCCAAATACGTGTACGTATATGCACGCGTACGCGTATATTATTCATTGGTATACATTTACATAGATACTTAGTACATGTATTCAAGTGGTAGGAATAATTGGGTGTTATATAGAAATATATATATACATGATATGTACATAAATTATAAATAATTAAATACTATACTGACTATACATAATTGGACTATACGACCCTAGGATACCGTGAACCGTCCTGAACTTGCCCTGACCATGTTGACCCTAAGAACTTATGAATTGCCTGCCTTGCATACCTTAACGTACTGGCCTAGACACATGTTATTTTGACGACTGACTGTGCTACAATATTTAATTTAGGACACCCGCGTAATTCAACGCATGATTGACCATGTTAGATGACTAGTTTCACCCCTAGTATACCCTTGAGTCCAGTGTAAATATGGTTGTGGATGTTCTAGCGTAACGACTAATGATTTTATTGTATTATATCATATGTACATAGGATATTGGATTTATCCTGCACGACTTCTGGAGCAGGTTATTGGTACATTGCAGCTTCCTTGCCAGGCATGTATACCTTGCCATTGTACTGTTATTTATATTCCATATGTTGCATGCATCTTTATTTTCTGTCTTTTCATATATTTTAACCGTTATATAAAAATGCGCACGACGGTGTCGTCGCGGTATATTTTTATTTATGTATTTGCATTGACCTTGTTTATGAGACTACCCCATCATCATGTAGCATCTTTAGGTTTATTGGCCGTGACACAGTTGTTACACGAGTTGTGAGTCTCATGTAGATCACGGACTTGCGTGCAGGTTGGCCTCCTGTACTTGTGGGCCGTACGTTAGGAATAACTGCTGTTAGAAACCTTGCATGCTAGAAGACTTAGCAGTTATTAGAGGTCTATGAACGTAGCCTATTGTAGTACGGTGGTCCCATCCTTGTCCTTGTTTGGTTGCAGGATTGGGCTAGGGTACTAAGGATAGGCTATGGACCAAATCGTGTCATGGATATGACATGCTTAGAGAATTGGGTGGGGAGAACAACAAGTACCGCATTTGAGCTCCTTTGCACTTTTTCCTGTGAAGCCCGGATTCTCCGCTGGAGATACGGGTGGTGATGACCCATATATATACATTGGCGGGCCTCCGCCGTTCAAAAGACGACGTGCCTTTGGGCCCCTGGATCTTCAAAAGAGAACCATGCCAAATCCCAGTTTTCAGCCAGATAGCTCACTTGTGGGGAAAGGTGTTCTTAACTGCATTCACTTAGACGGTTAGGCGACCCCATTGGATATTTATTTTAGTACTTTATTGGCATGTGTTTAAGTATCTTGTTACGTCCCTCTGAGGACCTGGTCCGCTGCCAAGTGTACCTGTTTCTTGAGTATTTGCAGAAGCGCATATCTGGATGGTATAGATGCTACGTGGATGTCTTCTCTTCGAGCCGTGATCGATAGCTGGTATACTTATATTGGGCTTGATTGTGTTGTACTCATATTATATTTACTTTTCCATTTGAATTGGTAGTGGATTTGTTTCCATCCAACTATCATCCTTAGATATTTCCTATTGAGATCTAGTTTCACAGATACTATTTATTTATCTCTATATGATTTTGGTGGATGAGATTTAGATTTTACCCTATGACTTGCATTATAGTTATACCACTTGTGGACTTGATATTCATATTACAGCGTACGTGTGGATTTGGTTTTCATATATTGGAGTTGCCATATCCATGCGGCTGGCATGCTTACGTGTCCTAGTCCTACGTATTTTTGGGACTGGGGCGTGACAGCTACAAAGTGCGTCCTCTCTGTAGAATGCCACATAGTGTGCCACACATCAAAGTACGCCATTCTCTTGAAGGGACAAAGTGCGCCAGTAAGAAAAAAATTATCAAAGTGCGCCAACTCTGCAATATCTGCAAATTATGCCAACTTGAATTTTTAAGCAGTATCGTACATTCTTGATGACTTGCAGACCCATGCAAAAGTGCACCAAGTAGGATTGGCATACTTTTGAAGGAATTTTCTTAGTATAAAATATACGTAGGAATAGAGAGTGCGTCTCGAATACTTGACATATCATGTTACACTTTCTAAGAAATTTATGAAACACACACAAGTACACTCACTGGAACTTCGCTCATGCAACAAAGGTCTCCTGTGTACTTTTTGTATACATTCTCATGCCAACTTTGCATTCTTTGACTTGCTATTCTCGGGCTCCAAGAGCAATCTAATCCAAGAAAAATAAAAATTATCAATGAGATAAGTTCTAAAGGCTACCCAAAAATAAAACCGATCAAATGATAAAAATAAGCTATACTAAGAATCAAAGTAAGATCCAAGATTGTTCCTTTGGTTGGCAAGATGTACTTATCTATGGTCAAGTTCTAGCCTAATACCAACATTACCAAGGTTACCCACGGCCAAGGCCAAGCTCGGCTATTGTTCTCTGCTGGGAAAGAAATAAAAAAGGAAAGAGAAATAAAAGAAAAAGAAAAGTAGAGGAATGAGAATGATTTGCTTATATAGCCAAGGGATTGATTGTAGGCCATTAGATCATAATCTATGCCTCTCATCCGGGTTCATCACAGCCACCCACCAAAAAAACCAATGGACCAACGGTCCAAAGCATGCAACTAAGAAAAACTTTAAAAAATAACCTAAACAATGCATGAATAACATAAAGCAAGATATAAACAATTAAACAATAAGCAAGCTATACATGTATAATACTCGTATATCGGGTACGTATACTAGAACAGTGAGACGAGTATCACACTTGGATTATGTGCACATCTCTTCTGGGGGTGGTGTATCCACTATTATTTACTTTACTGTCGTTCGACGTTTGGGTGGCTTGGACAGTCTGCAGTACATGCGATCGTATAGAAATTCTAACTTGCATTTGCTAGTAATTAGGAGTCGTGATAACCCTAGTTAGCTAATGTAGCAAGCCATACTTCTTGCTTGGCTGTGATTGATATATGGAGTCCATTTATTGTCTTGTCTTATCTTATTTTGTCTTGCTTACCTGACGGTGACCCGTTGGGATGCACTTCTGTTCATTATTCTTTATGCCATTTTACTTTATATGCATTGTTACTTATATGTTTCCCTTGACATGACCCGACCCGTTTATATGATTTAGTTTTCTTATTTGCTTATGTTCCCTTGCATGATCCCTTATATGTCCCCGTTCAGTTTTTTTTACATATTTTCTGTTTTTTTTTTTTGCTTTCCGGTGTACTTTACATTATTCCTGGTAGTTACATGTTGCTTAGAATTTTGTAGCTTTATGTTGTATTGCTATTTTTAGTTCATAGTTTGGCTTTCTTTATGGTACTTGCTATTTGGGATTTGACCCCACTGATTTTGCTTGGCCAGATCCGGTAGCAGAGCCAGATGTTCTTCCGTCTATTCCGGAGGATGGTGACCACACGGAGCACCAGACCGATTGAGTGGGTTCCTATATTGTTCTCACACTTATTGTAGATATTCTTTTGTGGCATTTAGCCTCGAGCACATGTTAGCTCATATTTTGGACTTGTTATATCGCCTACTGGGCATGGCATGATTATCATATTCTAGACTATAGCTAGAGTTGATCATGTATGACTTACACTCTTGCTAGTTCTTTATTTTGTATTACTAGCTTCATGATCAGCTATTGTCACTCCCCGTTTCCAATATACGTATTTGGAGCATAATTAGTTTTTTTGCTAGTGTAGTTATATGTTGTAGAGAGACTAGACCCATTCTTTGGTTCACTTGACTTTTGGTTTATTTGTTTGGTTTGGTTTTATCATGAGTTGAATCCATGGTCCAAATCTCAAACCCTACATATATAACCCAACTTCACTCTTTTTTCCTTCATTTTTTCTCTTCCATTCTCTTTCTTAGGTTTTTCTCTCCCCCTCCATAGGCAAGTATATCTTGCAAGAAATGGAGAAACCCTTTATATTTTTATTCCATTATGTTCCTTATATATTTTTCTATGTATTTAGAACTTGGTATTTTTGGATTTGGTGGATGGTTTAGTGTAGATCTAGTTTTAAGTTTTAGAATTTTCTTTGTGATCTTGAGTGTTCTTGGATTTTGATATCTTAAAACTTAATGTTTTCAAAAACTCCTTGTTCTATGTTGTTGAGGACTTAATTTTGAGTAGTTTAGAACTTTACTTTGCTGGATTTGGACATCATTTAAGGTTTCTATGGAAGAAACAAAATCTCATTTTTGAGCTTTTGGCCATGGCCGAAAAAGCTGCTGTTTGGTGGAGACGAAGGAGTGCTATGCGGCCTGGACTTCTCGTCTCGAGTCAGCATGCGGCCAACCTTGTTGGACGCATGACTGAATTTGCCATGCGCCCTTGGCCAAGTGCATGAAGTTGAACGGATAAAATTTTACTAAGTCCAAATGATTTCATGCGGCCAAGTGTGCATGCGGTCCAGAAGAGCATGCGGCCTAGTCGACCATGCGACCCAGAAGAGCATGCGGCCTAGTCGACCATGCGGCCAAGAGCTATGCGTCCCACTCTTTCTGAACGCATAACTTCTGACTGACTCAGCACGACTTTTCATAATTTGTCTTTTCTTCTGACACTCTTTTATTGTTTGTCACATCAGTCACTTTTTTGACTTGACTTGCATTTATTATTTATCACATCACACATTTTTCGAAGATTGGAATTTACTTTGTCTATGCGGCCTTGACTTTATGGTACCTTGACTTTATGCAACCTTGACCCTATGCGGCCTCGACGTTATGCGGTACCTTGCTATGCGCCTTTGCTCCTATGCGCCTATTATTTCTTGCACACTTTGGACACTTGCTTGGTCTAATGTGGATATTGATTGAATGATTGTGATGCTATGTGTTAACTTAGAAATAACTTGTATGACCCAGATGTGACCACGTGCTAAATGACTAAGCACCTGACATGAGCCTGTAGATATGGCCCTACATGTACTTACTTAATGATTAGGCTACTTTCTCTGGATCACCTTATTATACGTTGAACAAAATAAGGGGCATAGTTCAACTTGAGGGAGGGTCTGCAATCCCAGTCCTTGTTTGGTTTAAGGATTGTGGATCAGATCTCGAGGGGTTCTCGCACTACTCTTATTTTCTCTATCGATATAATAAAATGGTAAATTATTGTGATCATCATTTTCTTGTCCATAACCTTGATATTAGAACTTGTTCCTACCCGGGCTATTGTATCTGTGCTGATACACTTGATCGCACCAAGAGTGCTACTCAATATATAGTGAGTCATCGAGCCACATACACTTACTACACTGTCATAGATACTTTTGATCGTGTATTTGGCATATCACTCGTATTTGCTAGATATCTAGAATATTCTGATGTGGCATTGAGGATGCCCTACTGCTTATTCTGAAATATTTTATTTTAGTACTATTTATTTGAATGATTGAGATATATAAGTTTTTGACCCTAGGAGACTTGATTGTAGCATGCACCCCCTGTCTCTAGACAACCTTAACACAATATGGGTTGCTTCGGTATTCCATAAGGTATGGTTGGCTGAGTCGTTCCCACGCTCTCCAGTATTCTAGATATGATGCGTGACAATATTTTAGTGGTTGTCCATGCAGGTCCATTTTTCAGACTTGTGGGGTAGCCTGATTATAGGAAATCTCAATCAAACATGTTCCTCCTTGAAATCCTGAATCTGCTTTCTCGAACTCATCTTGACTTATGTACCATTGATTTCGATCCTTTCTTGTCATGTTCTTGATTTATCTTGTGTCCTTTTCTTTAGGGCTTCTCCAGAATTGGTGGTTGGAGCACCAGTAGTTTCAGCAGGACAAGGATCCGTTGGCCCACAACGAGAGATATCACATGTTCCTGGAGGGATCATGGTAGAACCCGTAGAGGAACACGAGGAACAACATGTGTCAGAAGTTCCAGTACCCCCGGTTGTACTAGCAGTGCCAGTAGCACTTGATACACCAATATTGCTAGAGATTATTCGGGTGTAATCCCCCTGATTTACAAGAATTGATAATTAGGGATTTTTCCCAATTTACTGTAATTTTCTGTTTTTTTTGGAATTAAAATCAAAGTATTTGGTAATTAAAGGATTTTTTAAATGTTATTAAATAAATATTATGAAAATAATATTTTATGGTGTAAAATGAAAAACTAGACATAGGGTAATTTTTCGAGAATTTATTGGACCCCGGAAGCATTTTAAAAGCCCTAAAAACTAATTATTTAATTAAACCAAAATAAACCGGGTTTATTTAAAATAAACCAAACAAATTTCTGAACCGGTTCAATTAAACCAAATCCTTAGCGGGTCGGATCCGGGTCTAACCCAGACCCGACCCACTAGCCCAGACCCGCCTTCAATTATTGGATTGGGCCGGATCCGTTAGACCCGACCCGACCCATCGGACCCGCGAACCCGCTAGCATTCTCTTCCCCAAACGCTCAGCAGCCGACTCTTCTCCTCCCCTCCGCCGGCCGCCGTCGCCGGTTCGCTGCCCCGCGCCGCTCCCTATTCCTCTCCCTCACCGGACCCTCTTCCTCTCTCCCTCACCGTCCGCCTCTCCTCCTCCCTCGCCTTCCTATAAAACCCGCCCGACTCCCATCGCCTCCGCCATTCTTCCCCCGCCCCTGACTTCGCCGCTGCCAGCCGCCCGCCCTCCGCCGACCAGAACCCGGCCGTCCTCGACCTCGTCGGCCTCCCCATACCCCGACGCCCAGCCCAGCTCCTCCGGCCGGCTCCCCAGACCCCGCACCTCCAGAACTCAACTCCGGCACCTCCCCGCCTCGCCCCAGCCTCCAGACCTCGCCGCCCGGCCACCCTTCCCTCCGCGAGCCCTCGCCGAGCAGCTTGCCCCGCCGTGGCCAGCCAACTCCGGCGACACCCAGCAAGCAGATGCCCTAGGCAGGACACGGACACAACCCTAACTCTAGACGCGACACGGACACGTGTCGGACACGAGAAACGCAGTTTCCCGGAGCCCTGTCCAGGTACTCGTATCTTTCACCTCGTAGCTCTGTTTTCGATTCCGTTTGTTGCATCGCGACTCCTGCGTGACCCTCTCGGTGCCCGTGTAACCCGCTCGGTGCATCGCGTCCTGTGGTGATCGTGAACCGCGATCCAAAAACAGGAAAACCTACGCCCTATTTCACCCCGGAACTGAGTACTCCCCGCCAAACGGGACGACTTGGTCGCGTGCGGCCTTTATCGATACGTGCGCGTCATTGATACGGACGTGCGGGATTTTGCAGAAGTTGATTCGGATGTGCGTGCACACCGGAATCAATGCGTATCCGCGGACACCGTCCCGTATCCGACCTTTCTAAACCTCGCTGTAACTTAGTGTACACACGTCGGATCGAGACAAAACTTGCGCCATCGGACTCGTAGCAATACGCTGGTCCTGTGATCCAAGTTTGGTTCGATTCTGAGAACGTTGACAGAATCGTGTGTCGTGGGCCCCACAGGCTCTACTTGACGGGCGATTTTGAGAACGGCTCATCGGAATCCAATTCTGGAAGTTCCGTTGGGTTCGTATCATCGTTCCTGACATGTTGACACTAAGTTGGACTAATTTGGAGATCTTTGACCCTAACACGTTTTTCGGTGCAAAGCGGCCCACATATGGACCCCGTTTTGCCCTGAAATGTCATTTTTGTCCCTGTGTCCAAATTGGACTCAAGGATAGGCGTTTCTAACTGATTGATATTTTCTGGATCTGATGGTGATATCTGTTTCAGGAACCGGAGTACTGCCTGCAATCTCCACTGAAGTCAGAGCTACAATTGGAGATAGAACCCAGGCAAGTATACCTTGCCAAATCCTGCAGTCTTGTTACTTATCTCCTGGATTTATTTTTCATTGTCGTGCAAGATACTTGTACAATATTTGCATGCTTCCCTTTTCAGTTGTTACTTTCTTGTCATATATAGTTCTTGATGCGTTTGATTTATTCCTGCTGCTCTAGTCATATTTTCTCGTTTTGCGTGCATGTACATTATTGCTCTTTTCTTTGGATCACTATTTGTTCCATAGACATATTATGATGATATATGTTTAATCTATATTCCTTGAATTGACTTGACTGATTTCTTAGTTCCTAGATGATTGTTATTGGGCATTGACTACACTGGAGCATTCTCGTTTGTGAGTACCCATTGTGCTGCAATAGAGACTTGTTCATTTGATCACCTCATTCGTGAGCTCCCGTTGGGCTGCGAAAGAGCTATACTATAGATTGGGAGTCCCCATTGGACTACTTTCTATAGGATCGTGATCTCCCATTGAGATGCGGTTACCCCGATTACTTGTAGTCATGTCTGATAGCATCATTCGCATGCCACCGTCTTAGATGTAGTGATTTCTCGTGTCTTATTTGTTTATGTTTACTTTCTTCTCTAACTAGCATGTTCATTTACTGTATTTTGGCTCGTATTCTTTTGTATCTTGCTATGTCCCCTGAGGACCTGGTTTTGTTCTCCAGATTTAGCAGATGAGGAGTAACCGCAGCTTACGGATCGACACCAGACGAGGGTACGATAGCAGTTGATGGCCCTGCTTATACTTAGTTACTTTCTAGCATGTTTTAAGTTATATTTTCTTGTCTTTATTCTCTTGTTTATCGGTAGTGGATTTGTCTCCACCCGACTTAGTATTATTTCTTGCTGGATATTCGACAGTATCTGTACTTTCAGCATTTATTCCAGTTTGTTATTCAGTTCATGCTGTTCTGTGGATGAGATTAGTAATCCCTGAACATTGTAATACAGCTTAAGTATGCCCCGATGGATCCATTAAATTGGGTTTGTCCTTCGGTGCGTGCTGCTGGCCATTGCCGCGCATCCAGTCCCTCGATATTTTGGGTCTGGGGCGTGACATAGTTTTTGTGGTGGCCCATGCAGGTCAACGACTAAATTGTTCGGTTTCAACTTAGGGACCGAACAGGCCTGCAATAAGAATAGGAGAAGTTTTAGGATCTCATCCACTTGCTTGAAACGTTCTTGATATCTACATCGGATTCGAATTAAATTTCTTGCATCCTGCCTTGATTCTTATGCGCCTCTTATTGTTTATTTTGGATGCAGAGAAATGGATCTTCGAGTAAATGACGAGACTCCTGCAATATCACCACGAGATGCTGTGGAAACCAACGAAGATGAAGTAACACTAGTGGATGGAGGACAATCAGCTCAACAACATGCTTCGAGAGTCCAGCACGATGATATTCCACCATCGTATGTTTGTATTATTTATAACGTTTTTTTAGAAAAAAGTGATATATATGTACATAACATTTATGATGTTTTTAGAAAACATTTATAACACTGGCTTTTATAACGTCTGAGGACTTAAGAAAAAACGTTATAAAATGTTATTTATGACATTTTTTAGCCGTCATAAAAATGTATTTTTGTTGTAGTGACACTTTAATAGATTTATCACTGCTGCCACTGTATAGATACCCTCCTGAAACGACCAAGGCATCAACGCCACTGTAACACCAGCACCCCCATCAGAGGAGCAATTTTGTATGTTTAGCCTGGACAACACCCCCATCAGAGGATCATTATTGTATGTTGTCGGTTCAGGCTGCTCAAATATCCCTTTGGTTAGCAAAGTTTATCAGCAATAGCTGGAGGAAGGGAAGAGAACCCCTACTAAATACTTTCAATTAACTGCAACTCATAACTAATACATGACTCTCCCAATACGACATTCAACCTTTCACATGTATCATCTTGTCTCTTTTTAGTGACCTAAAAGCAGTCAGCAAGAAAGGAAATGGGCAGCTCATGTCAACTGCAACTAGCATGAAATTCAATGACTCAGAAACAGAATTTTAGAAAAATAATTCCTCATATTAGACATCAATATCTAAAGTCATCAGTATAGCAGGAAACAGAAGCCATCACCAACAGTAAAATAAAAAGTCAAATTATAGAAAGCAAACTATACATGGATTAAAACATCAAAAAATTGAATAAATTCATGATATTCTACTGAACTTGTAGCTACATTTGGAGAAAAATGAATAAATGAGATTTTATGCAGGAGGACAATTCCGAGATTAGGAACATGGTCATGGCATAATTCTTAGTGACTTCATTTCTCTAATTGCAATAATGCTACTTTCTTGATCCCCAAGACCCAAAAACTTTTGATAAATTGTTGTCTAAGTGGCAAACTGGCAACAGTTGTGACTCAACATTATTTTTGAAAAGAAGTAAAATTATGAGAACACAATTGTTTCTCTAATCGTAAGCCCGTAATAAACATGCTAGAGGGTCTTCATCAAATATGAAAGATGAGTAAAAAAGAACACAATTTTTTAGACTATTCTCACTACAAGAAAATTGGATTTCTGTGACATGTAAAGTTGTCACAAAAGCTGTAAAATTCGTCACATCACATCTTCTGTGATGAGTCCAGTAACGACGTACTTCCGTTGTGTATACTTCCGTAGCTAAAAATAAAGTGACGACTAAAACATGGTATCACAGAAAGTCTTCAACTTCATTGGATATATACTTGTCACAAACTACTTGTCACAGAACCCAGATTTCTTGTAGTATATGTACAATAGTCTTTCAAATAATTTAATATAAAACAATATAAAATTAAAAACCCAATTGAAACGTTATTGAAGGAACAAAATTTGACCAAACCTATTTACAACTCTAAAGAATGGCTTTGTCATTGTGGTTAATGTTGTCATACATAAATTGTGTTGTTGCTGTTGTAAAGAGATGCATATACACACACGAACATTCAAATTTTATGCAACCAAATGGCCCCAAGACGTTTAAAAGGTTGACCAGCCAGGATTATGGAAACCCTCTTATAACAAAATTGCTTCCTTAACTAACCAAATAATTACCAGGATGATGGTTGACGACGGACAATACCCGTCGCTATAAGCGTCAGCCAGATGACCAACTTTAGGTATTTCGGATTTTAATTATAAATGTGTCGTTGAGTCGTCGCCTAGTCGTTACCACTTTACACGATTAACTGTGAAAATAATACAAAAAAACTATGTGGTGGTCAAGCGACGCATGGTTGCTGTTATATTTTAGTTGGTGATGTATCATGACATCACCTGTCTCTTGTCCAATATTGCGTCCTAGTTAAAATAAGAAAGATGCCTGATCGAAAACATATTTTCAATCTATGTCTCTTTTTCTTTCTTTCTTTCTTTCTTTCTTTCTGTTTCTCTCTCTCTCTCTCTCTCTCTCTCTCTGCCCCATCATAGACTCCAACGTGCCCCTCCCGCTTCCGATGTGTCCCCTCTCGACTCATCCCGCCTCTCTCGTCTCCGACATGGTCGTGCCCCCATGCCCCTATCCCTCTCGGCTCCTCCATACCCCCTCCTCCTCACGACGAAGGTTCTTGTCAAGAACCGTACCATCAGAGCACGTAAATTGTTCTTGTTTACTTCAGCAACTTTCCTAATTAACTCCTCAACATTGTTGTTTCCCTTGGCATCAGGTCCCAACAGTCCCAACAGGAACAATTTTCATTCCATGCATTCCTACAATTGTTGGGTTCTTGCCATGAGCCGAGACTTGAATAATACAAACATTTCTATGACCATCCCCATATCCAAACCAATAACTTATTAGCAACCATATACATTTAATGTAAAAAACACTCACTTAACACTTTCTCTTTCACACCAACTAGCTAGTGCGCAATGAAGACCAAAGCAAGGCCCCCTCGTATTAAGACGCAGGGCTTAACCTATAATATTTAGAAAAGAGATATTCTTGCTATCTCACCACCGATCTTGGTCCCAACTAATACTAATATCATGGGATCATGCATAGCGATGAGATCTCTGATAATACATAGAAACTCGTTATTTCCTGCTCCACTTCCATAACATGATCTTTATGAGAAAAATAAAATGAATAAAGATTCGAAAAAAAAACCTATGAGCAGAAGTAACAACTAATAAAAGTAGAATGACTAACTATATGGTAAGCATGAATAACCATAAACCCTACATATTCTCCAGCAACACCAGCAATTGGTTGCAATGGCAGTGACTGTACACAAGATCACCCACTCCTTTGAACATTTCCCACAAAGAGATAATGGACAGAGAGCTTCTGCCACTGTCTGTTGGTTTGCTTTGTTTTCCAAAAACTCAAGTTCCTCTTCCTTTCTTTAGTCCCACATCGGATGGGCCAAAGCACTCTTGTGTTCATATATTAGTTTCTCTTCTTTGCTCTATTAAGTTGTTGTGTGGGGAACCCCTTGGGCCACACGCGCGCCGCCGCCGCTCGGCCCAGTCCGGCCCGGCGCGCGTAACGTATGCGGGTTCGCGCCTACATCTGCGGGCGCTGAATGCCGATTCGATTTCCTCTTCGGGTTCGGACTGGGACCCTAAAATTCTTTTTGCTCCTCTTCATTTTATTTAACTTTCTAAACGTTAGAAAATTAAATTTCTGAACGTTTCATTGTTTCTGAACCGTTTTGTGTCCAGATTCATTATTTATTTCGTGTAACGGCTAAATTAATAGGAGAATTAATTCAGACCGTTACATATGAGTATTATATATATCAGTCTGATTTCTTTGTAAAATCCATCAGAAAATTCTTACTCCAAACTTCTGTCAACATTCTGTTCAATCTTCTTCATCTCCAAGCTCTGGGCAGAGCTAAGTCCTGGTCGTTCTCTCCAAGTCGTGTGCGGCAACGAGATACCGGTAGTGCGGAGTTTTTACCATTAGGAGCTTCGGGAACGTCTGCATACAGATCCCGAATAAACTCTTAGGGCAGTGCTTCGTGCACGACTTCCCCAGAGGCCGGTAACATCTAATTTTATTTGTTGTATTCTCAAGTATTTTCCAATAAGAAAAATACAACAATTCTAACAATCTAAGACTTTATTATTTGTTAGAATTTAAATAGTTACTAATAAATACTTACTGTTGATTTATGTACAAAATAGCTACTGTTGAATTTGACTGTAACATTTTGTTCACAACTCGTTACACTGATAAAACACTTCTTTTTATTCACAACTTGTAACAGTTAGTGTAACATAGTTACTGTAACATTTAAATAGAGAAGAAAATAGTTACTGTAACATTTTGTATTCACAACTTGATATTTTTGTAGAAATTTGTATTCTAAAGAATTGAATATAATCAACAGCACTTAGTATTTTTGAAATTTCTAACCAATAGTTACTGTTACTTCAAGCTAATCGTTTATTTATTCTTTCATAGCAAAATATACAAGTTGATTTATTCCCTTCATAGTTACTGTTACTTCTAACTAATAGTTACTGTAACATACAATTTGCTTTTCACTATTTGTTATAATTGTTTTATTCTAAAAAAAAATTGATAGTTACAATGAAAAGAAAATAGTTTGTCAATTTGTCAATTGCAATTGCAATTTTGTCTATTTGTCAATTGCAATTTTTATCACAAAATTTCTTTCAGTTGTAACATACAATTTGCTTCATTTTTAATCACTTAGTATTTTTGAAAGCAATCTAGGACCAAAAGAAAATAGTTTAGTAAAAGGAAATTGCAAATAAAATCTTCAAGTCTAAAGTTTCAAAGTAGAGACAAACTCGGGCACAAGCCGAAAGGGTCCTTCTGTCAACCGGGTGTAAATAACCCTAAGCGACACGGTATTTAAGAGTTTTCGGACCACCGCTAGCTGGGAACCGCCCCCTACAACTAACCTGAGTTGATCAACACTTGAAAAACTAAAGATTTAAGATTAATTAGCAAAGACCACCTAAACAATTATCTTAGACATTGTTATTAAATAAATTTATATTTTTCAGACTGCAATCATGACTGGTAAGGAGGAATCCTCTACTGCAAAACCTGCTAAGTTTGATGGCTCATTCTTTAAGAGATGGCAGAGCCAAATAAAATTTTGGCTCACGACCTTAGGACTTATTTCTGCCATTGATGGATCCACACGCATCACAAATGATTCTGATGAAACTGAGTCTGACATAGGAGTGTCCACCTCATCGAAACCAAAAACCCCTAAAGAGATAGACTTCCACTGCTTTCATAGAATTCTAAGCGCATTATCTGAATCCTTGTATGATATTTTTTTTGAATACAAGAGTGCTAAAGAACTCTGGAAAGCCTTGGAAGATGAATACGGCTGTGATGATGCCGGAATAGAAAGGTTTAATTCCTCAACCTTTAATAGGTATTTCATGGTAGATGACAAACTAATGAATGACCAGCTCCATGAATTCCAAGAATACCTTAGACATATTCAAGCCAAAGAGACATCTTTCTCCAATGAACATAAAATAGCATGCCTAATAGACAAGCTACCTCCCTCTTGGTCTGATATGGCTAAGGATCTTATCCATACACAAGGAGATCTTACCTACAATCAAGTCCTAAAGAAAATTAGAACTGAAGAACAAATTAGATTGAGGTCTAAGCCTAAGGCTGAATCTAAAGCTAAGGTAAACCTTGTAGAAGGCCAAGGAAAACCCAAGTCTAATTTTTCTTATAAACCCAAAAAGAATTTCTTCAAGAAGAAGAAAAATTTTCAGCCTAACCACCAGACCATCATCACCAAAACCAAAAACCTAGAAACTTCAGTCAGACTCAGGATCAAAAGAGATTTTGTTTTGTGTGTGGTAAAATAAACCATATGGCCATCAACTGCTACCATAGGAAAAAGGAAGCTGTCCAGACCTCCTACAAAGAAAAGGGCTCAGTTAGACCAGAAGCGAACATGCTTCACAAAGGTTCTTCGAGTTCCTTCAGGTCTGTAAGCTTTCAACCCCTTATTAACCTCTCTTACCATTCTGATGATTGGTGGTTGGATTCTGGAGCTAATATTCATGTTTCGTTTGATCGCTCCTGTTTTTCAAACTATCAGGAATCAAGTGGAGGAGGTGTGACCCTAGGAGATGGCTCAACGGCACAAATTATTGGAAGAGGAAAAGTTAACCTGAAGATGACATCAGGAAAAACCTTAACTCTTCATGATGTTCTTCATGTGCCGTCTGTCAGGAGAAACCTAGTTAGTGGATCCCTTATTGTAGCCTCAGGATACAAAATTGTAATGGAGACTAATAAAGTAGTTTTTTCTAAGCATGACTCCTTTATAGGAAAAGGCTTTGTAAAAGACGGTCTGTTCATTTTAAGTACAATGAATAAAATGTTTGATTGTTCTCTCTTTGTCTCTAATATAGAATCTTCAAATGTTTGGCATGGCAGACTAGGTCATGTGAACCTAGGTTCCATTAAAAGGATGATGACCTTAGATCTTATTCCCAAGACTCCAATAGAAGACAAACACAAATGTAAGATTTGTGTTCAAGCCAAACACACTAGATTACCTTTCAATCTGTAGAAAAAAATTCTGACCTTCTAGAACTTATCCATAGTGATGTATGTGACTCAAATAGGATTTTGACCAGAGGCGGTAGAAAATACTTTGTTACATTTATAGATGATTATTCAAAGTATTGTTATATCTACCTTCTCAAAACCAAAGATGAAGTTCTAGATAGATTTAAGGTCTACAAATCTGATGCTGAGAATCAATTAGATAGGAAAATTAAGATCCTTAGATCTGATCGTGGTGAAGAATATACCTCAAACGAAATGATTAAATTCTGTGAAGAACATGGAATAATTCATGAGGTAACTGCTCTTTATTCACCTCAGTCTAATGGAGTTGCTGAACGTAAGAACCGCACTCTGTTAGATATGATGAATGCCATGCTTCTCAGCTCTGGTGCTCCTGATAACTTGTGGGGAGAAGCTCTTTTAACTTCCTGTTACATTCTTAATAGGATTCCTAGTAAGACAAAAGATAAGACTCCCTATGAGCTGTGGAAAGGTAGAGCTCCTAGGATTAATTACCTTAGAGTTTGGGGATGCCTTGCTAAAGTCGGAATTCCTGAACCTAAAAAGAGGAAGATTGGTCCCAAGACTGTAGACGCTGTTTTCATAGGATATGCCTTAGACAGCTATGCCAATAGATTTCTAGTGACTCACTCAGAAGTAAATGAAATCTCTAACAATACTATTATAGAAGCAAGAGATGCAGTTTACTTTGAAAACATATTTCCTTTTAAGGATAGAAGTTCAATTTCTTCCTCTATACCCTCTACTAGTTCTCAAGTCCAAATACCTAGCTCTCAATCTGAACAAGACTTAGAACCAAGACGGAGTAAAAGGAATAGGATTGAGAAAAATTTAGGAGAAGGATTCTTCACCTTTTTGATAGAGGGTGATCCCTCAACTTATGAAGAAGCAATGTCGTCTCCTGATGCTCTCTTCTGAAAAGAAGCCATTAACAGTGGATACAACTCCATCATGGAGAATAACACTTGGTTTCTAACAGATCTACCTTTAGGAAATAAACCAATAGGCTGTAAATGGATTTTCAAGAAGAAACTCAGAGCCGATGGTACTATAGAGAAATACAAAGCTAGATTAGTTGCTAAGGGTTTTACCCAGAAGAAAGGGTTAGATTATTTTGATACCTACTCTCCTGTAGCTAGGATCACATCCATTAGAACTCTCTTGGCCTTAGCATCCATTCATGATATGCTAATCCATCAAATGGATGTAAAGACAGCATTTTTGAATGGAGATCTAGAGGAAGAACTTTATATGGACCAACCTGAAGGTTTCATAGCTAAAGGTCAAGAAAAGAAAGTCTGCAGACTAGTAAAATCCCTCTATGGCTTGAAACAAGCTCCCAAACAATGGCACAATAAATTTGACAAAGTAATTTGTGAATATGGTTTCTTGTCAAATGAGTATGACAAATGTATATACTCTAAAGGTACATGTAAAAGTTGTGTCATTTTATGCTTGTATGTAGATGACATCCTTATCCTAGGTTCATCACTGGAATTGATAAATATTACAAAGAACTATTTATCTAGCCAGTTTGATATGAAAGACCTAGGAGAAGCCAACTTAATTTTAGGAATGCAAGTGACCAAAGACAAAGAGGGTTATACTCTATCTTTAGCACATTCAATTGAAAAAATGCTAAAAGGATTTGAGTTATTTGATAAGAAACCTGTCCTTACTCCTTATGACAGTAGTATTGTACTGAAAAAGAATAAAGGATCACCTTTGGAACAACATAAATATTCACAGATGATAGGCTCCCTTATGTATATAACAAACAGGACAAGACCTGATATTGCATTTGCTATTGGGAGACTAAGTAGATATACCAGTAACCCAAATCAGTCACATTGGACTGCCTTGGATATGGTATTTAGATATCTCAAGGGCACCCTAGATTACAAACTTTATTTTACTAGGCACCCTGATATCATAGAAGGTTATTCAGATGCAAACTGGGTAACCGACTCACATGATATAAAATCTACTACTGGATATGTATTTACTCTAGGAGGAGCTGCAATCTCCTGGAGCTCTTGTAAACAAACTATCATAGCTAGGAGTACAATGGACTCCGAAATGATAGCTTTAGATATAACTTGCACAGAAGCTGAATGGCTTAAAAATCTTATTATGCATATACCTGTTTCTCTTAGTCCTGTTCCTGCAATTTCTATAAATTATGATAATAAATCTGTTATTGAACTACTAAAGCATGATTCTGTGAATGCTAAGATGAACAGGCACCTGCAGCTGCGCTTCAAGTCAATAAAAAGCCTACTAGGCAAATATGTGGTTCTTGACTATATAAAGTCAGAAAATAACCTTGCAGATCACTTGACGAAGGGTCTGTCTAGGACTTTGATCCTAGAATCATCGAGGGGGATGGGGTTAAGCCTATAAGTTAGTTACCAGCAGTGGCAACCCAACCGAGTCTGACTGGAGATCCCAAGAAGCCGGTTCAATGGGTAGAAACAAGCTGAACTTAGGTGACTTTATGGAACACTGACTCGAGATTAAAGTCTCATTAAAATTAAGCCCAAGCGGCTGTACATGTGTACAATGACTCCCCATCCCTATGGTGACAGTGTTCCTGTGTGATATGGTTAGGATGAGGTTAAACTCTTAATAAGTCCAAGCTGTAATGCTAGGTTGATTCATATCACCAACCATTAAGGACTTACCTATATGAGAGGTCGTGAAGGCCGCGACTATGGGACAGGGCGATCCCAGACAACTCTCATGAATGTGGAAAGTGCGCATGGCCAGTTAAAAGTGCCACCCGATAGACCAAGGACCTCTAGCGTACTATGTGTGCTATTTTTCTAAATTTGGTTCAAGAAGTATGATTCAAGGCATAGTCCATCAAGCACTTCTTCAGATTAAGGTAATAGTCACTACGTGAGATTCAAGGCTGTAGTCCATCTCATCTATGCATAGTATTGTACTGCCCAGATGCTCTCTCTCTCTCTCTCTCTCTCCTTTTACTTCACTCTTATCTCTGTTTCGGAACTTGACTTTTTGGGGGGGATTGTTGGTTTGCTTTGTTTTCCAAAAACTCAAGTTCCTCTTCCTTTCTTTAGTCCCACATCGGATGGGCCAAAGCACTCTTGTGTTCATATATTAGTTTCTCTCCTTTGCTCTATTAAGTTGTTGTGTGGGGAACCCCTTGGGCCACACGCGCGTGCCGCCGCCGCAGTCCGGCCCGGCTCGGTTCGGTTCGGCGCGCGTAACATGTGCGGGTTCGCGCGCACATCTGCGGACGCCGAATGCCGATTCGATTTCCTCTTCGGGTTCGGGCTGGGACCCTAAAATTCTTTTTGCTCCTCTTCATTTTATTTAATTTTCTAAACGTTCAAAAATTAAATTTCTGAACGTTTCATTGTTTCTGAACCGTTTTGTGTCCAGATTCATTATTTATTTTGTATAATGGCTGAATTAATAGGAGAATTAATTCAGACCGTTACATATGAGTATTATATATATCAGTCTGATTTCTTTGTAAAATCCATCAGAAAATTCTTACTCCAAACTTCTGTCAACATTCTGTTCAATCTTCTTCATCTCCAAGCTCTGGGCAGAGCTAAGTCCTGGTCGTTCTCTCCAAGTCGTGTGCGGCAACGAGATACCGGTAGTACGGGGTTTTTACCACTAGGAGCTTCGGGAACGTCTGTACACAGATCCCGAATAAACTCTTAGGGCAGTGCTTCGTGTACGACTTCCCCAGAGGCCGGTAACATCTAATTTTATTTGTTGTATTCTCAAGTATTTTCCAATAAGAAAAATACAATAATTCTAACACTGTCTATTTATGGTAGTTGATCATTCATTAAAGGAAACCCTTGTTTCAACCATGTCGGAATATACATATAGGACCCCTATTGATAGCTGATAGATATTGTTTATGAGAGGCAACATTTAAAATGTTGCTCCTAGCTCGGATAAGAATGGCCAATATGAAGAAAACAACCAAGAAGGAGAGCTGTGAAACCCTTACTCCATCAGCTGAAGAACAATATATAAATGATTGGTGAACTCATGCTTATAACTTGCAAAGAGAGCTTTATATAACTCCTGTGAACTAACTGAAACCATTAGCTATAAGGAGCACCTTCACTAGGAGTAGATAGGATCCCTCCTAGTCACTGATAGAACGTGGTGAAAAACCACCATTTTAACTTCGGTATGTCGAACCCTTGAAACTTTTTAGCTGTGGTGTGTATGTTAAGCATGGCCATCCTTCAAACCTCACCTAGTTATGTATGGGATGTGTGTAGCTAGTGTGTGCACAAGTAAAGACAGGGAATATAGACATGGCATTTATGCAAAGGAACCTTGATGTCTTCCCAACGAAGGAAGCGAGTATGGTACAAGAAATAGGTTAGCTTGGCATTGATATTCTTTCAGTTGAAGCTGAATATATGGAACATGAGAAAGGGAACTGTGGAACATGAGGATTCCATGGAAACCATTCTTATTAGAGCCATAAGCATCTGTAGTTGATTGAAAAGAGACACTCCTTTAGCTAATTGAGTATAGCCTTGTACTAATTGAGTATAGCCTTGTACACTTAAAAGTTTTTCCTCCAAACTGCTGTAGAATATGGTATTTCTGTTTAGAAAGTTCCCTTTACGTCTCATATTAGTCCGCAATTGTGATAATTAAAATCTTTCCGTAGCAGCTGTATTCCAATTTTTAGCTTTTGTTACTTACAAATAAAGTATAGAGAGTCCTTAGTTTGCCACCAAGTTTTATTAGAAAACCCTTTATACATCTCATGTCATGAAAACCTTAGGGACTTTCCTACTAACTGTTATGTCAGATTCATTATAAACTCCACCATCTATTATATGCTAGTTGTTCATTGAGGAACCCCTGTTTCAACTGCCTCTCGAAATACCTATATAAGATACCTACTGGTAGCCATTGTGTATATATGTGACAGGCTTGTGGAATGGTGATCCTAGTTGAAATGTATGAACAACAAAAGTATTTTTACCTAGAGGAGTTAGGTTTCCTATTTTAGCTAAATGCATGGCATGCCACTTCCTCTTCCCGCTAGTAGTATATGTGAGTGGGCACAATGGAAAATAATGTTAACATGTGAAATTTTTGTCGAGGAAGTGTAATGGAAACACCAGAAGGTTATAGGCATGGCCAAGCTAAGTGATATATTGATGGGAACGGGGTCCATCACCATGATAAAATAATATGGATTTGATCCATGGAAATCGGTCACTCATGGTTGGGTTCGGCCAAGTACTTAGCCAATTTTTCTGGGTGTAGTTTCTGTGACAAGATTCAATTTTGGGAGGCTATTTTGGATATGTTGAAGTCATTTTTTGGCTCGGTCTTCAATACGAATATTGTTAAGGAAAGTTTTCTCTTTCATCCAAGCTTTGAACCAGATCATTTGGAGGTGTATTGAAGAAGTTATGACTATCTGAAGTAGCTTATCTATTCATATTCTGCATACATTCAGCTTGTATGCAACATTGATATGGATGAACGAATATTGGGAGAAGAAACGAATCTGCCTTTTGGACTTCTCCATGCAACGAATGTGATGTACCTAAGAGGCATATCCTCCCTATAAATAGAAGGAAGATGGTGAAGGTTTTTGATTCGGAAGCTTGTCAATCTCAAGTTCAAGGAAGGTGATTCCATATCTAAACATTTGAATAAAATTCAAAGTATTGTTAATCAGCTTGCAGCTATGAAGATGGTGTTGGACGACGAGCTTGAAGCCTTTCTTCGGTTTAGCTCGTTACCGAATAGTTGGGAGACTCTGGTGGTGCCTCTTAGTAACTCCGCACCTGACGGAGTTGTATCCATGAACCAAGTTACAAGCAGCCTTATGAATGAAGAAATCTGGAAGAAGTCATCCGAATTCTCCCATTCTCATGCCCTTGTCACCGAGAATATGTAGAGGAACAAAAGCCGACAACCTTAAAACCGAGACAAGTCGAGAGAAAAATTAAAGACCAGGAAGGACATTAGTTGCTTTCACTGTGAAAAATTGGACACATAAAACGAAATGCCGCAAGCTCAAACGAGAACATAAGGAATGACCAATGAGAAACAAAAAAAGAATGAAAGTGCAGTCGTTGTCACTGACAATGAAATCGTGCTTTTCTCGGCATATGAAGAAGACTATAAAAATCTCATTTGCCAAGACTCAGAATGTGTGATTAATTCTGGTACCTCCTACCATGCTACTCCCCGGAAGGACTACTTCACTTCGCTTTGTGAAGGTAACCTCGAAACGGTAAAAATGGATAACAAAAATACTTCTCAAATTCTTGGCATTGAAAATATTTGTGTTACCACTAACCTTGGTGTCATGCCCCAGTCCCAAAATATCAAGGGACTGGACACGTGGCAATGGCCAGCAGCACACACCGATGGACAAACCCAATTTAATGGATCCATCGGGCGTACTTAAGCTGTAATACAACAGTCAGGGTATACTATTCTCATCCACAGAAAGAATATATCAAAAGCACAATAGGAAATAAAACCATCATCAAGTCACAACTACATAAATCAGGGAACAAGCCCGGTACAAGTCTGATACAACTGTCAGATACAAGAATATGATAACCATAGAAAAATACTGAGTATAGAAACAGTATATACTCAGAAGATACCGTAGAAGTCAATCGACTGCTGGATCTGGTACTGCTCCAGTGCCTGCTCCTGATAATGCTTCTGCTCCTGTTAATGCTTTTGTCCGGTACACCTCAGGGTAAATCTCGTCTGTAATATCTGGGGACATAATCCGGATCCAGGTCCTCAGGGGACATAGCAAGGTACAGATAAACAAGCCAAAATATGCAGTGCAGAAATAAAGGAAGCAATGGGGTAAAAATAAATAACCAGCTAAGTGATATGCAAGATAAGAGTAACACTAGAACTCAGGCTGAAACCACTACAAGCTCGGTGTCGGGGAGCCGGGTAGCAGTGATATCATGTGGTTGTCTATCTCGTAGTGAGATTAAGACGCCGGCATAATATATAATCAACCTGTAGTTTGTGTGACTCTCCCCACCCAATGTAATCATGCATCTCATGTCCACGACGTCTCATGTCCATGCCATACAGGATCATAACTAATGCATCAAGTCATAATCTAAGAATAATCTATGTCCATCCTGTATCCTACACAGAATCACCTTGAATATCTCAGGAAGATTCTGTCAATGTATGTGTCAGGTGTCCTGGGTTATTGTACTTGATAAAGCAAGTACTAGAATGTAAAGGGTCACGAATGTCCATCTCTAATGACATACACAACTCCGCGTACGGAGTTGGCACCCGACTGTAATCGGACACTAAGTATGCCACACGGCCCTAGGTTTGAGCAAGTACAGGAAAATCAAGCAAGAGCAAAATGAATTTAATAAACTGCAATTTATGGCAAGGTACACTTGCCTGGATTTCCGGTTCCAATTGTGGCTCTGACTTCCGTGGGTTCTGCAGGCAGTACTCCGGTTGCTGAAACAAACATCACCATCAGAATCAGAAAATGTCAATCAGCTAGAAACGCCTGTCCTTGAGTCCAGTTTGGAGACAAGGGCAAAAACGTCATTTTCGGGTCAAGGCGGGGTCCAGATGTGGGCCGCTTTGCACCGAAAAACGCGTCAGGGTCAAAGGTCTCAAAAACAGTCCAACTTAGTGTCAACAGGTCAGGAAAGATGATACGAACCCAACGGAACTTCCAGAATTGGATTCCGATGAGCCGTTCTCAAAATCGCCCGTCAAGTGGAGCCTGTGGGGCCCACGACATGCGATTTTTCCAACGTTCTCAGAATCGAACCAAACTTGACCCACAGGACCAGCGTATTGCTACGAGTCCGATGGCGCAAGTTTCGTCTCGATCTGACTTGTGTACACTAAGTTACAGCGAGAATCAGAATGGTCGGATACGGGCCGGTGTCCGCGGATACGCACTGATTCTGGTGTGCACGCACATCCAAATCAGCTTCTGCGAAATCTCGCACGTCCGTATCAACGACGCTGACGTATCGGTAAAGACCGCACGTGACCAAGTCGTCCCGTTTGGCGGGGCGTACTCGATTCCGGGGTGAAACAGGGTCGTTAATTTTTCCTGTTTTGGATCGCGGTGTGCGATCGCCACAGGACGCGATGCCCCGAGCAGTTTGCACGGGCACCGAGAGGGTCATACAGGCTACGCAACGCAAAAGACGGAATTGAAAACGGGTAACCAAGCAGAGAGTTACAGTTACCTGAACAGAGTCAGAAAAACCCGAATTAATTCCGTGTCCGACACGCGTCAAGGTTCTGTTCAAGCCGTGTCCGTATCCAGCGTCTAGGGTTAGGGCTTGGGTTTTGGACACGGAGACGGCGGCTCTGCGGCAGCTCTGCGACGGGGAGGCCGACCGGGCTTGGGCGGTGAGGCACACGACGGCGCTGAGGCGGCACGGGCTCGGCGGAGCGCTGCGGGGAGAGTCGAGCACGGTGGGGTGGCGCCGAGTTTTGGGCAGCGGAGAGGGTTGGATGCGGTGGAGGAGCTAGGCGAGGGTTCTGGTGTCGGAGAGTGGTCGAGGGAGCCGGGCGGAGGGTGGCTGGGAGTGGAGGCGATCACCGGAGAAGGAGATGTCGAAGGGGGTTTTCCGGCCGGCTGCTGAGGCTTTTATAGGGGAATTGGGGATGGGAATCGGCCGGACGTTGGCTGGAAGAGGAAGGGAGGAGGTCGCCGGGTGCGGGGAAGCCGAACCGAGGGGTCAGGGAAGATGGAGAGTGGCGGCGGCGGGCGGTTGCCGGAAGTCGGAGGGTCGCCGGCGGGGATTCGAGCAGTCGTCGGTTTACAGAGAAAGGGGATTCGGGCTAGCGGGTTCACGGGTGCGGGTTGGGCTGACCCGCCCGACCCGTTAAGGCCAAATGGGTAGGCTGGGCCGGTTGGGCCGAGGGAATGGGCCGGGCCGGTGGGCTGGGGGTTTAGGGTTATAAATAATCTATTAATTAATAAATAAATAACTAAATAAATAAATAGCTTTTTAGGTGATTAAAAATCCACCCGGGGTCCAATAGATTCCCGAAAAAAAATATCCTATGTCTAGTTTTCATTTTACACCATAAAATATTATTTTCATAATATTTTAATAATATTTATTATCATTTAAAAAATCATTGAATAATTAAAACACTGGTATTTAATTACAGGAAAATTCCAGAAATCTCAGAAAATTGTGATAAATTCCAAATTAAAATTCTTAAAAAAAATCTGGGGGATTACAATATACCCCCCTTAAGAGGATTGCGTCCTCGCAATCAAAGATTAACCGGTCAACAGAGATGACACGGTTGCAACCATTGTTCGAAACATATCAAAATCAAGGAGCACCTAGGAAAAATTATTTTCCTAAGCATTAAAAGGTATACAATTTCCCAAATGTGGGAAATCTAGAAAATTACAGTTTTAGAAAACCAGGTTATCTTTCAAAACTTATCAGGTTAAAAATTCTAGGTTATTATCAAGTTCAAAATTTTTTTTTTTTTAAGTTAACACTATTTTATCACTTATTAACAGGTTAAAATTATCAGGTTAAGTCTGGGGTCACGAACCAGCAGGCACGAACTACTAGGAACAAGATAACTACGAATCACTTACTCGCATTAGCAACTCCATGAATCTGCGCGTTCTCCAAGGTCATCGTCAGGGCTTGTCCCCGTCCTTGTCGTCGATTCCTCTGCTGCTGCTGAGCCTGCTGGAAGAGCAGTGCCTGGGGTATCAATGGTGGCCTCGGCTGATACCCTCCTGGAGCTGGTGGTAGGTCTTCTTGAACTTCCGTTTGTGGTGCTTCCAATGTTGGATAGGTTGGCCTCGGTACTGGTAACGCTTGTTGTTTTACCCTTGGGGCTTTGTCTCGACGCTCAGGGCATTCCTTCAATAAATGCAGATTAGATCCGCAAACTATGCATAATCTCTTCTTTCGTCTACACTCGTCCTCAGTATGGCCTCGCTTGCGACAATATGGACAGACAGGTATTGTCTGTGGAGATGCTTCTGGTGGCTGGTGTACGTGAGGTCTTTTTGCAACTTTTTCTTGTGGTGCTCCGGCTAGTGCTGATGTGGATGACCTCTTCAGACTGGTCTCTCTCCTGATGACGCGCTCAATGCGTCGCGCTGCAGCAAGGATGTCCGAGTATGAAGTAGGTGCAATGGATCCAATTAGTTTCTGTAGCTCAAAGTTTAGTCCGTCGAAGAATTTCTCAGCCTTCTCTTCTTCTGTCGAGATCAAAGTAGGGGCAAAACGACTCAGACGAATGAACTCCGCGTTGTACTCTTCCACTGTCAGGTTGTCCTGAGTGAGACGATTGAACTTGTCCCGAAGTTCTGATCGAGCAATGGCTGGAATGTACATCTCTTGAAAGAGTCTAGAAAACTCTTCCCAAGTGACTCGGTCTGGTCCGAGCCGTGCTTCCTCAGATAGCCACCAGTGATGTGCATTGTCCGTTAACTGCATTCTGACAGCAGTCATCCAACGTTCCTTTGGAAGCTCCGCTGCTTCTAATTGATGCTGAGTGTTGGTGAGCCATTCATGAACTTCTGTGGGCTCTTCTTTTCCTGAGAAGGTACGAGGCTTCAGCTGGCGAAAATCGGCGATAGAGCCCGTCATTGGCCGTCGTACTGGTAAATTTGCCTGCTCCAGTGTGCTTACTAGGCTGCTCCTCAAGTTCTCTGCCTCCTGATGCAGAGCCTCTTGTTGAATTTGTTGTTGAGCTTGCATCATTGCATAGATCATTTGTAATATCTGATGCCTGTCCATATCCTGCCCTGGTGGAATTACGGGCAATTGCGTCGATGGTGGAATGTCGTCTTGTTGATTCGCTTGACTGTGCTGTTGAGCGGATGGACCTTCTTCTACTGGTGTTTCTTCCTCTTCATTGGTTACCAAAGCATCCCGTGGTGATATTGCAGGAGTCTCGTCGTTTGCTGGTGAATCCATAACTCTGCAACCAAAATAAACAATAAGAGGCGTACAGGAATCAAGACAGGATGCAAGTCAAGAATTAATTCGAAACCGATATAGATATCAAGAACGTTTCAAGCAAGTGGATGAGATCCTAAAAATTCTCCTATTCTTATTGCAGGCCTGTTCGGTCCCTAAGTTGAAACCGAACAATTTAGTCGTTGACCTGCATGGGCCACCACAAAAACCATGTCATGCCCCAGTCCCAAAATATCAAGGGACTGGACACGTGGCAATGGCCAGCAGCACACACCGATGGACAAACCCAATTTAATGGATCCATCGGGCGTACTTAAGCTGTAATACAACAGTCAGGGTATACTATTCTCATCCACAGAAAGAATATATCAAAAGCACAATAGGAAATAAAACCATCATCAAGTCACAACTACATAAATCAGGGAACAAGCCCGGTACAAGTCTGATACAACTGTCAGATACAAGAATATGATAACCATAGAAAAATACTGAGTATAGAAACAGTATATACTCAGAAGATACCGTAGAAGTCAATCGACTGCTGGATCTGGTACTGCTCCAGTGCCTGCTCCTGATAATGCTTCTGCTCCTGTTAATGCTTTTGTCCGGTACACCTCAGGGTAAATCTCGTCTGTAATATCTGGGGACATAATCCGGATCCAGGTCCTCAGGGGACATAGCAAGGTACAGATAAACAAGCCAAAATATGCAGTGCAGAAATAAAGGAAGCAATGGGGTAAAAATAAATAACCAGCTAAGTGATATGCAAGATAAGAGTAACACTAGAACTCAGGCTGAAACCACTACAAGCTCGGTGTCGGGGAGCCGGTAGCAGTGATATCATGTGGTTGTCTATCTCGTAGTGAGATTAAGACGCCGGCATAATATATAATCAACCTGTAGTTTGTGTGACTCTCCCCACCCAATGTAATCATGCATCTCATGTCCACGACGTCTCATGTCCATGCCATACAGGATCATAACTAATGCATCAAGTCATAATCTAAGAATAATCTATGTCCATCCTGTATCCTACACAGAATCACCTTGAATATCTCAGGAAGATTCTGTCAATGTATGTGTCAGGTGTCCTGGGTTATTGTACTTGATAAAGCAAGTACTAGAATGTAAAGGGTCACGAATGTCCATCTCTAATGACATACACAACTCCGCGTACGGAGTTGGCACCCGACTGTAATCGGACACTAAGTATGCCACACGGCCCTAGGTTTGAGCAAGTACAGGAAAATCAAGCAAGAGCAAAATGAATTTAATAAACTGCAATTTATGGCAAGGTACACTTGCCTGGATTTCCGGTTCCAATTGTGGCTCTGACTTCCGTGGGTTCTGCAGGCAGTACTCCGGTTGCTGAAACAAACATCACCATCAGAATCAGAAAATGTCAATCAGCTAGAAACGCCTGTCCTTGAGTCCAGTTTGGAGACAAGGGCAAAAACGTCATTTTCGGGTCAAGGCGGGGTCCAGATGTGGGCCGCTTTGCACCGAAAAACGCGTCAGGGTCAAAGGTCTCAAAAACAGTCCAACTTAGTGTCAACAGGTCAGGAAAGATGATACGAACCCAACGGAACTTCCAGAATTGGATTCCGATGAGCCGTTCTCAAAATCGCCCGTCAAGTGGAGCCTGTGGGGCCCACGACATGCGATTTTTCCAACGTTCTCAGAATCGAACCAAACTTGACCCACAGGACCAGCGTATTGCTACGAGTCCGATGGCGCAAGTTTCGTCTCGATCTGACTTGTGTACACTAAGTTACAGCGAGAATCAGAATGGTCGGATACGGGCCGGTGTCCGCGGATACGCACTGATTCTGGTGTGCACGCACATCCAAATCAGCTTCTGCGATATCTCGCACGTCCGTATCAACGACGCTGACGTATCGGTAAAGACCGCACGTGACCAAGTCGTCCCGTTTGGCGGGGCGTACTCGATTCCGGGGTGAAACAGGGTCGTTAATTTTTCCTGTTTTGGATCGCGGTGTGCGATCGCCACAGGACGCGATGCCCCGAGCAGTTTGCACGGGCACCGAGAGGGTCATACAGGCTACGCAACGCAAAAGACGGAATTGAAAACGGGTAACCAAGCAGAGAGTTACAGTTACCTGAACAGAGTCAGAAAAACCCGAATTAATTCCGTGTCCGACACGCGTCAAGGTTCTGTTCAAGCCGTGTCCGTATCCAGCGTCTAGGGTTAGGGCTTGGGTTTTGGACACGGAGACGGCGGCTCTGCGGCAGCTCTGCGACGGGGAGGCCGACCGGGCTTGGGCGGTGAGGCACACGGCGGCGCTGAGGCGGCACGGGCTCGGCGGAGCGCTGCGGGAAGAGTCGAGCACGGTGGGGTGGCGCCGAGTTCTGGGCAGCGGAGAGGGTTGGATGCGGTGGAGGAGCTAGGCGAGGGTTCTGGTGTCGGAGAGTGGTCGAGGGAGCCGGGCGGAGGGTGGCTGGGAGTGGAGGCGATCACCGGAGAAGGAGATGTCGAAGGGGGTTTTCCGGCCGGCTGCTGAGGCTTTTATAGGGGAATTGGGGATGGGAATCGGCCGGACGTTGGCTGGAAGAGGAAGGGAGGAGGTCGCCGGGTGCGGGGAAGCCGAACCGAGGGGTCGGGGAAGATGGAGAGTGGCGGCGGCGGGCGGTTGCCGGAAGTCGGAGGGTCGCCGGCGGGGATTCGAGCAGTCGTCGGTTTACAGAGAAAGGGGATTCGGGCTAGCGGGTTCACGGGTGCGGGTTGGGCTGACCCGCCCGACCCGTTAAGGCCAAATGGGTAGGCTGGGCCGGTTGGGCCGAGGGAATGGGCCGGGCCGGTGGGCTGGGGGTTTAGGGTTATAAATAATCTATTAATTAATAAATAAATAACTAAATAAATAAATAGCTTTTTAGGTGATTAAAAATCCACCCGGGGTCCAATAGATTCCCGAAAAAAAATATCCTATGTCTAGTTTTCATTTTACACCATAAAATATTATTTTTATAATATTTTAACAATATTTATTATCATTTAAAAAATCATTGAATAATTAAAACACTGGTATTTAATTACAGGAAAATTCCAGAAATCTCAGAAAATTGTGATAAATTCCAAATTAAAATTCTTAAAAAAAATCTGGGGGATTACACTTGGAACAAAGATGGTTCTAAAAGATGTTAGATTTGTGCCCGATCTTCGTCTTAATCTTCTCTCCACCGGCAAGCTTGATGAAGAAGGATACACAAGCAGCTTTGGTAAAGGATGCTGGAAGCTTACTAAATGATCACTTGTACTGGCGAGAGAAAAGAAGTGTTGCACTCTCTACAAGACTCGGTCCCACTTAGAGAATGATGAACTTGGAACAATGGAAGGTGCCTCTATGGATTTGTGGCACAAGCGGCTTGGCCACATGAGTGAGAAAGGGATACAAACTCTCACAAGAAGACAACTACTTCCATCCATGCAAGGTACAACACGATCCCACTGTGATCATTGCTTGATTGGAAAACAACACCGGGTAGCTTTTGTTCAAAATTACAACAATAAAAAACCCAGCATATTGGACTTAGTCTATTCAGATGTGTGCAGACCCATAAATGTAAAAATCTTTAGTGGTGCCTCATACTTCATGACTTTCATAGATGATGCATCTAGAAAGGTGTGAGTATATGTCCTAAAGGCCAAATATCAAGTCTTTGAAGTTTTCAAAGACTTCCATAACAAAGTTGAAAGAGAAACCAGGAAGCTCTTGAAGTATATTCACACGGATAATGGTGGTGAGTATACTTCAAGGATATTTGAAGATTATTTCTCTAAATATATCATTAGACACCAAAAGACCGCCTCACATACACAACACAATGGGGTTGCAGAAAGAATGAATCACACAATTGTGGAAAGGATAAGGAGTATGATATCCTTAGCTAAATTACCAAAAATATTTTGGAGAGAAGCAGTGCGAACGACCTGCTGCTTGATAAATTTGTCCCCCTCGGTTCCTTTGGATGAAGATATTCCAGAAAGGATTTGGAGTGGAAAGGATATTTCCTATTCCCACTTGTGTGTGTTCGGGTACAAGGCATTTATACATGTACCTAAGGAGAAAAGAAAAAAAAAACTTGATGATAAAGCCATTCCATGCATCTTCTTAGGATATGAAAATGATGAATTTAGATATAGGTTGTGGGATCCTATAAACAAGAAAATTGTGAGGAGCAGGGATATTGTATTTGTGAAGATAAATACTTGTTGATTTTGAAAAAGAAGAAGAGCCAAAAAACACTCACATTGTCCCAGATCCAATCTTCACACATATTGTTATTCCTTCTCCTATGCCAGAAAATAATAATTTTTAAGATGTACAGGAAGAAAAAAAAATTACAGGTTCTCCAGGTTCTGATAAGGGGTAGCATGAGCATGTAGACCTGCCACATATGGATCAACCACCAGCACCTTAGTTGAGACGGTCGGAGAAAGAACGATAACCCTCAACTAGATATCATGTTTCAGAATATACTATGGTGACAGATGCAGGTGATCCAGAAAGTTTTCATGAAGCACAAGTTCATAAAGATCGTGCCAAGCGGAAGAAAGCTATACAAGAGGAGATATATTCCTTGCATAAGAACCACACTTATGACTTGGTGGAGCTACCGAAGAACAAAAAAGCCTTGAAGAACAAATGGGTATTCAAAATCAAGAATGAAAAAATGGCCAAGTCATGTACAAAGCTCGTCTCGTGGTAAAAGTTTTCAGTTAGAAACAAGGTATTGACTATGAAGAAATATTTACTCCAGTTGTGAAAATATCTTTTATTCGGGTTATTCTTGGTCTTGTTGCTTTCCAAGATCTTAAAGTTGAGCAGTTAGATGTGAAGACTGCATTCCTCCATAGTAATTTGGTGGAAGAAATATATATGGAGCAGCCAAAGGGTTTCAAGGTAAAGGACAAAGAACACTTGGTTTGCAAATTGAAGAAGAGCTTGTACGGGCTCAAGCAGGCACCACGATAGTGGTATAAAAGGTTTGATTATTTTATGCTTGACCATGGGTACAAAAGAACATCTACAGATTATTGTATTTATATTCAGAGGTTCTCTGATGATGATTTCATTATTCTCTCTCTATATATTGATGATATGCTTGTTGTTGGAAAAGATATGTCTAAGATTGACAGGTTAAAAAAGGAGTTGAGCAAGTCCTTTGACATGAAGGACTTAGGAGCAGCACGAAATATATTGGGAATAAAGATCTCTCGAGACAGAAGTGCGAGAAAGGTGTGGCTATCCCAAGAGAGATACAATGGATGTGTTCTGGAGAGGTTTAATATGTTGAACTCAAAGCTAGTCAACATACCGCTAACAACTCATTTTAAGCTAAGTCCACAACAAAGCCCTTCAAGTGAGAAGGAGAAGGAGGAGATGAAGAGCATTCTATTTTCCTCGGCCGTCGAAAGTTTGATGTACTCAATGGTTTGTACAAGACCCGACATAGCACATGTAGTTGGAGTGATAAGTCATTTTCTTGCCAATCCTGGTAAAGCACATTAGGAAGCAGTAAAGTGGATCCTAAGATATGTTAGAGGAACCTCTAAATATTCTTTATGTTTTGGAGATGGAAAACCTATCTTGGAAGGTTACACTGATTCTAACATGACAGGTGACTTGGACAAAAGAAATTCTACATCGGGATACTTATTTACCTTTGCAGGGAGAGCCGTATCTTGGCAATCAAAGCTGCAAAAGTATATCGCTCTATCCATCACAGAAGCTGAATATATCACTACTACAGAAGACAGCAATGATCTCTTGTAGATGAAGAATTTTCTGAAGGAGTTATCTCTCAAGCAAGAGAAGTACACACAGGGAATTAAAACTAGGACTGTCAAGATTTTGACAGTCCTAATAGCTTATGGGACTTTCATAATCCTGACAGTCCTAGTTTTATATATATATGCAGAGACAAGGGATTAAAACTAGGACCGTCAAGATTTTGACAGTCCTAATAGCTTATGGGACTGCCAAAATCCTAACAGTCCTAGTTTTATATAACAGGGGATTAAAACTAGGACTGTCAAGATTTTGACAGTCCTAATAGCTTATGGGACTGCCATAATCCTGACAGTCCTAGTTTTATATATGTGCAGAGACAGGAGATTAAAACTAGGACTGTCAAGATTTTGACAGTCCTAATAGCTGATGGGACTGCCAAAATCCTGACAGTCCTAGTTTTATATATATGTGCAGAGACAGGGAATTAAAACTAGGACTGTCAAGATTTTGACAGTCCTAATAACTAATGTGACTGCCATAATCTTGACAGTCCTACTTTCAACATATATATATATATATATATATATATATATATATATATATATGTTAGAAAAGATACCAAAGCTCAACATACATGACTCATTGCACAACATACAATACTTCATTTTATTTCTTTCATAGTCACTATCTATTGCACTATCACGCTACAAAAGAACAAGATATTATATTACATTTCTATCGCATACAAAATTACAAAATGATACAAAAGTTTAGGATGTATCAATCGATTAGAATATCAAAGTAGTCCTTAGGCAAGATTTTGGGATCCTCCATCTTCATCATCTTCTTATAGCCAGCAATTGCATTAATGTAGGGTATCGTCCATGCGATCGCTTCCTCCGGTGCGTGTTTATACCAAAGCGTAGAAGGTGGAGGAATAGGAGAATGATCGATCAACCTTGGAAAGATAAAGTATTGTCCGACAAGCCCTATTGAACATAAATTAGATAGTCTGTGTTCGGCCGAGGGAGCGCACATTAGAAAGAAAGTATTGTTAATGCCTTTTGAGATAATTACAATAGGTATCTTATACCTATTAGAGAATACGTATGCAGCAGACGGGACATCCATGTAATGGTCTGGTCCGATAACTGTGTCCGTACAAGGTATGCTTGGCAACAAATCTTCAATAATTTCTTCGTCGAGTATCTGCCTATAGAAGGGTAGATGAGACTCCAACTCCTCGTACAGCTCTTCCCTAATCAGTCTCCATCCTGCTTCAACTGAATAGCCAAGATGTCTTGCGAGTGCATAAAATCCACAATGGTCATCCTTAGGAACATCAATAATAGACCAAATGAAATCCCGTATCTCAGGTAGAAAATTTTGAATGTATAGACTATATGAATCAGAGAAGTTATCTAAACCCTCCGCCGTGACTGCATCATTCGTTTTCTGTTTCTTCCCCCTTCGAATAGTAAGCTTACTATTTCTCTTCGAAATTACCACACTTTCGATAACCGACTTTAACTCAACTTGCTCTAAATTGCATTCAATATGTTCAAACAAGGATGGATCTCTTTTAGTTGACTCAATCTCCTTTTTTTGTTTTCTACTGATTCTTGAGTGTGGTCTTCCCTTAGGAGTTCGAATAACAGATAGCTCTTGCAATCGAGTTGTTGCCGGGACTACAATTTCTTGGATTTTAACCTGAATGGATTTTCTCTCCGGTTTTGATGCGACACACCACCTTGCGTGAAGGAGTTTCACTTGTGGCAAAGAAAAGAAATCATCGTAAACTTCCACTGTCGGCACGATCGACAACTATCTCCAACGTTGATCAACAACATCTATTAGAATAGGTATAGATTGACGATGATATTCCTTAATCTCATGTGCACAAGGAAGGCCGAGTGAATGTCGATATGAATAACCGCAAACCTTGGGATCATAACCAACGAACTTCGACCTACCAATCTCCTCAAACAATAAGCCCAAGGCCTTGTGAGATACTACATGGATTAAAGCATCCAAGAGGTGTTCATGCTTGTATTCATGCTTTGCAATATTGAGGCCCATCTCAAATGATGCTACAATCTTGTTCACCGTGGAAATAATCATCAAATGAATCAATTTCCAAACGGAGACAAAATTACCGACCGATGACCGTAGATATCTTTTTAAACTTGAGTGTGATCCTTCGACCCGGTTCGTAGTGATTGTGCCATAATGCTTCACTATATTCATCCATGCTAAGATAAATTATTCTTTATGTAGTTCTAACCAAGTATCTTTGATATAAGAAATGCATGTCGGGTTACTCGTCTTCCACTTTTGTTTGAACATGTACCATGTTGTGTCGTAGCTGTCTTTAGTACTTGCTCACCATACAAGACTCCAATTACTGTAGAATTTTTTGAAGCGAAGCTTGTCGATTTTACCGTCCATATTTTCAAATTTTCTCTTGCATTGAGCTTGGATATTTCGATTTATATGCCAAGTGCATAGTAGTTTATGCACATGAGAAAATATAATAACTATAGCATTTATCAGCGTAATATTCTCTGTCGGTAACAAAAACAGAGGGCTCTTTATATCATGTGTAAAGGGATTGTAGTTTTCTCAGCGCCCAAGTGTAATCCTCAATTGTCTCACTCTTCATAAAACAAAAAGTGACTGAAAATATTTTTTTCGTAGATGTAAACCCAACAATGTGAAAAAGAGGCATCTTGAACTTGTTAGTCTTATATGTACAATCAAGGGCCAATACGTCTGTGAAGGACCTAACCAAGTGTGTGCAATCATGATGAGCCCAAAATAATGAAAGGAGTTCATCATTTTGTGGATGTCTTTTATGGTACTCCACATAGTGATTCTCTCCAAGCAACTTCAATACTTGCTGCATCGCCATTCTTCCTTTCATACTATTATATTTCGCTCTAGTTAAAGTACTATAGATCGTCCTCATGGTTGACTTGTTCTCATCTTCTTTTTGTCGCACGACAGAATAAATTTGTTTGGATGCAACTCCGGAAAGGAACAATTCTTCAACCAACTTTCTCTCATCCTTGTTCAACCGTGTCACGTAGGCATGACCCGTAAGTGTCTCTGGAATATGATGATTGTGTATTCCATTCTTAACTTCGACTATCCACTTCACATCTTCTACTTTTACAATCACCACCTTAAATGGACAACCACATTTTCTCGTCCCAACATTTTTCTTAGGAATTTTTTTTTCAACAATAATTTTTTTTCGATGTTGCCTGAACACACCTCCTCTTTCGCAGCCTAGCTCTAAATATTTTTGGCCCGGCCGAGATCTGATCGATCTTGCAATGACAATGACTATGTTATGTCATCTTCCAACTTCTCTACACCAATCTAATGCTTCTTCGTGGGATGCAAATCTAATATTTGTTGAGAATACATTCTCCACATCAACCCCAATAGCAGGATGTACCACAGCATTTGTACGAGGTTGGTCCTATAACCAATATAAAATAATATAAAAATTAATAACTTTAAATAATTGGCAGTCCAAATTAGGACTGTCATAATTTGTACAGACTAATGTATTGAGTAAACTGTCAAAATTTTTACAGTCTTGAAGAAAATATGTTGGTCAGCATTTTATCTTCAGGACTGTCAGTATTTTGACAGTCCACATAGTCTATAGGACTATCGAAATTATGACTGTCGTAGTTTATACAGTCCTTACACGATGACTGTTGACTATCGAAATAGGGTTGTCATTTTACGTATCGTAGGTGTTTTGGAACAACCGACATGTTCTTCGGAAGGAGCGAAGTGCATATTTAATGGATTGCATGATTCGACTTCTTCATCGAAGTGAAAGTTACGGCTGCTACTTTGCGGCGGTGGAGCACGGCGGTCCGGCGGCTGACGAGGGCGGCGATGGTCGGGATTGAGAGAGGGGTTGATGGTGGTTGTCACCACCCCATTTCCAGAGCCGGGTATTTTTTTTTTATATTTTAATTTAGTTAATTGTGTATTATTTATAATTAATTATATTTATATTTTAATTAGTGGTTGTATTATTTTTTTATTGATTGTTTTAGGATTTTGGCTAGCCTGGACCCATGTCAGACCCTAGTGGACCCATGTTCGACTCAGCCCACACCCCTGTGAGACTTATTTTTGGGTTTAGAATATTTATTATATTTTTAGTGGGTTAGTTGGAGAGATTTGGAGTTAGTTTGAGTGCTTTTGGAACCCCGAAATCCAAAACCCAAGTTAGGAGGGCATTTTGGGTATTTTGGACTTTGTAACCCTTTATTTCATGTTGAGACTCGACCCCTCTCCCCATTCCAGCCCGTGCACCAGCAGCCCTCTTCTTCCCCACTCCTCTTCTTCATTCTTTTTCTTCTTCTTCTCCATTCTCCACTCTTCCTTCTTCTTTTCTTCTTCCCACTTTCAAGTAAGCTTCTATTTCTCTTCTTTCTTCTTCTATTCTTCTTTATGATTAACCCTAACCCTACATTTCTTTCTAACCTAGGTGGGTAGAGCCTAGATTTGGTGTTGGAGCTTGGATTGGGAGCTTGGAAGCTAGGTGTGGTGGATTTGGAGTTTTTTGGAGATTTTGGCTTGGGATTCCAACTTCCAAGAGGTAAACCCTAATTTTCTCTCTTGTAATTACTCTTTTATAGTGTAATTAATCGTTTAGAACCTTCCTAGACCCTTAGGCTATCCGTGGGAGGAAGTTGGAACTAGTTTGGTAGTGTTTGGAGACTTTAACACTAGGTTTTGTGTCAATTTCGGGTGGAATCCGAATTTGGCCAAATTTTGGATGATGCCCTAGTTTAGACGGATCTAGGTAGACGTTGTCGGGTGTCTTGAGGGTGAGTGCGTATCTCCGTTCGGACACGGGAAGCCGTGTCACGGAGAAACGGGCGTTTCGGGCGAATTTGGGGTTTTCGTCATCGCCGATTCTAAGTGCATGCGCATTTTCGCCACGGGCCTAGAATCGACGTGGTAGTATTTTTTCTAGGATCTAAACATCGTTTAGGACCCGTGGGTAAATTTTGGGCCGATTCCGATTCCGAGTTCGTTTGGTGTGCGTTTCAGGAGGTTTTCCGAACCGCGCACCACGTGTTCGTCGAAATGACCGAACGGCCATTTCGGCGTAGTTTTCTAGTTTCGGGCTTGTGCGCGCGTTGGGTTAGCATCGGAGAGTGTGTGCTAGAATTTTTGGGCTATATTTTATATATTTATGGGTGTTTGTGCGTGTCGGGGTCGTTGGGCGTGCGTAGGTGGGACGTTGTGGGCGTTGTGTGCATTGTTGTGTGTAGTATTGTGTTTGTGTATATATGTCTCTCTATATATATATTTATATGTATGTGTGTCCCTATATATATATATTTATAGATATGTGTTAGTGAGTGCTTGTGTGAGTGTGTTAGTGAGTGCTTGTGTGAGTGTGTTGGTGCTAGTGTATGTGTGTAGGTGAGTGTGAGTGTTTATATATCTATATGTATATGAGTGAGTGTGCATATATGTATATATATTTATATATATATGTATGAGTATTGTGTGTGTGTGGTTGTGTGTTTGTGAGAGTGTGTGAGAGTGTGTGTGAGAGTGTGTGTGCTAGTGTGTGTGAGAGTGAGTGTGTGTGAGTGAGGATATGTATATATATGTTTGAGTGTGTGAGTGTGTGTGTGTATATATATATATATATATATATATATATATATATATATATATTAGTGTATATATATATAGATATATGTGTATATATATATATATATATATATATATATATATATATATATATATATATATATATATATATATATATATATATATATATATATAGATGTGTGTTTATATATATATAGATAAATGTATATAATTATATGTGTGTGTGTGTGTGTGTGCTTGTGTTTGAGTGTGTGTGTGTGTTAGATTATATATAAGTTAGTATGTATATATATCTATAGAGTTATATATATGTATATATATGTATGTATATATATATAGTGATATATATAGGTATATAGGAGTGTGTGTGTGTGTGTGTATGAGAGAAGGGGGGGACAGCAAACTGGAACAGCAGCAGCAGCATGCTGCTGCTAGAGCAGCAGCCACAGCAGAAATAGGAGCAGCAGTAGCAGCATAAGGCAGCAGCTGCAGCAGCAAATTCAGCAGCAGCAAAGTGAGGAGCAGGGGCAGCAGAGCAGCAATGCGAGGGAGAGAGAGAGAGGTATATATATATATATATATATATATATATATATATATATATATATATATATATATATATATATATATATATATATATATATATATATATATATATTGATATATAGTTAGATAAATAGGTTCATAGGTAGGTAGATGTATAGATAGTTAGAGAGATACATAGTTAGATAAATGGATAAATAGATAGATAGATAGATACCTAGATAGATGCATAAGATAGATAGATATATAGATAATAGATGGGTAAATTGATAGATAGACATATAGATAGATAGGTAATAGAAAGATAGATAGATATATAGTTATATAGCTAGTTAGATAGATAGATACATAGATAGGTAAATATTTAGATAGATAGATTAGATTGATAGATAGCTAGATAGTTATTTAGATAGATAGATAGATAGGTATTAGATAGTTGGATAGATAGATTAAACAAATAGCTAGATAGATAGACATATAGATAACTAGATAGATTGATAGATAGGAAGATGGATATAGTTAGATATCCAGATAGATAGATAGTTAGATTGGTAGATAGATATATGAGATAGATATATAAATAGATAGTTTGATAGATATTGGATATAGATAGATGGATAGGTAGATAGTTAGATATAGTTAGATATCTATATCTATATCTATATCTATATCTATATCTATATGCATAGATATATATATAGATATATACATAGCTAGATAGATAGTTAGATATCTAGGTAAGCTAATATATATGTAAGGTATGTGTAAGGTAAGGTATATATGTAAGGTATGTGAGATATATATGTAGATACCTATGTATATGCCTATATGTATTAGATATCTATATTTTAGCCTAGATTATAGCTAGGTATATATGTTTATGCATAGTTAGTTAGCTAGAGGAGTAGTCGGGTTGAGTTTAGAGCGGTATCTCAATACCTTGAGATAACCAAGGTATTGAGTTTCGAGCGGGATTTTTGAGCAATAGCCTAGGAATAGTATTTGAGTGATTTTTATATGTATATGTGTATATATTTACGCATGCTAGCATAGGTTTTAGCGGGTATAGGCGGGGCGTATAGCGTAGGGTGAGGTATCGGATACCGAGGGTATCCCGGTATCTCAATGAGGCGAGTTTGAGAGTTTTCTAGCTTAATGAGCTCGGTTTGACCTAGAATTTTAGGAACACCCTAGTTTGACCCAGACTTGACCGTAGTTGACTCGGTTGACCGCCAAAGTCAACTTTTGACCTAGAGTTGACTTTTTGACCTAGATTTCACCGGTTTGACCCGTTTGACCTAGAACGACCCTATAAGCCTGTTTTTAGTTATTTTATATCTGTTTAACTCATTAGAAATCTGTTTAACCTTGCTTTTTGCAATAGGTCCTTGCGACACCGGTTCGGATCGCCAGTTGCTCAGGACGTCAGGCGAGTACATTCTCGGATAGTTTTTATTATCTGATATTTATTATGATTCAGCTTCTAGTATAGTATCATCTGATTATTCTGGCATAACACGGGACACTGACTGGTATTTCTGGATTCATTTACTTGTGACACGTACATTTCATGTTTCTGGCCTCTATTCTGGAATCACTACTGGCATCACCTACAGGCATCACTCATGTTCAGGCTGGACTCATCTTGATTTACGTATCGGGTCTTGGATCCACTTGTATTAGTCGGGGCGGAGAAATACTCGAGTAGACATGTAAATATTCCTATCTGGCATCATCAGAAATCACTCCCTCTGGTCTAATATGGAATGATAGCAGCCGCGCACCCAGTGCGCGGTGAGCCGTACTTACCCCTAGCCGTTTACATGTCGAAACAAGTATTTGAAAGACACCGAGTTCATTCTTTATAGTCTGGACTCACTTGCATTTCTTGTTGGTCTCACTTACATGTTCTGGACCTGACTCACAATATGTATTTCATGCTGGACCCACTACACGTTCATGTGCACGGACTTGATCTTAGTTTAGATTTCTTGTAGCTTACAGTTATTACTATCTTGTTTCTGATATTCCTGCATCTTTATCTTTATGCACCAGTGACATATATATATTTCTTGTCTCATACTTGCTTCATTCTTCTTGCTACTTGCTATAACTGTTTTATAGTTTTTATCATTTAAATAGAACTGCTGTTAGAGATGTACTTGCTCCAGTCCTGACTGGACATATTTTTCCAGAGTATCCGGAGGATTGGTGTCCGACGTTCTATGGACCTGAGCCTGTCGATGGTGCAGACAGGGACCCTCTAGTTTAGGAGTGATTTCCGGGTTGGTAGCCGGGATCACTAGGACCTTGTTGTTGTTTTATTAGCTTTTAGCACCGGATTTGTCTCCGGTTTTTGATTGAGACCTTGTATTGTATATTATTTTGGATGATTTGGATGATGTATTATTATTATTATTGATGTTGTGGTTGATGTTGTAGTTATTGTTGGTTAGACTTGGTAGTTGTTAGTCTTCTTTGCTATCTTATCGTGCTTAGATTCGTGATTGAGTACTTGAGGTTATCATTATGATATTGCTCCTCCGTTTGGAGTTGAGATCTTGACAGGTTTATATATTGATTGCGTGGTTGCCCTCCTTTTGGAGAGGTCATGGCAGATTTTTGTGTGAGATTGTTCTAGATAGTTGACCTAGACAGCGTTCTACCGTCGATGCTGCGGCGTAGGCTGAACGTACCCACGACTCATGCCCGATTTTTCGGATGCGGGTCGTGACACGTTTTTGGTGGCGGCCCCATGCAGGTCTCGATTCATAATTAGTGCGATGTCGTGGTGGTACAACAACTTAGTTGTACTGCTGCGAGCCTGCTATAGGATGTAGGATCTAAGATGAGAGTGTACTCAATCACGACTAGGAACAATTCCATTCTAATTATTCTGAAATTGTTTTCTTTTGAAATATTACTGTCCTTCTTTGATGATATCGTATCTTGCGCCGTATTGATTTCTTTTGATCTGTGTTCAGGATGCCTCCAAAGACACGATCTCATCATACCGTTCCAGCAGTTGCCACTGAGAGGTCTGCTACCTCTCGTCCAGCTCGTATTCAGGCAGCTGCTACTGTTCCACTCACCACTCCTGCGGTTGAGGAAGCTTCTGTTTCTCTCAGGGATCCTCCTTCACCTGTCGATCCGAGGACTACCCCAGTCGTTCCGGTGGTTCCTCCACCACTTCCTGCTCCAGTAGATGCCGCGAAGTTGTTTGCGTTCTTCAGGGAGATGATGGACGCGCAGCACCGTCAGGTGGATGTGATGAGGCTGGGCATTGAGAACGCCCACCAGGTGGCTATGACAGCAGTGGATAGGATGGCACAGATTCAGCCACAGGCAGATCAGATTCAGCGTCCGAGGCCGGGCAGTATTATCGACTTTCAGAGGATGCGGCCCAAGGAGTTCCGTGGTACAGAAGGGATCCTGTACGCGGATGACTGGATAGAGCAGATTGAGGGCATCTTCCGGCTGGCGCAGATTCCAGATAGCATACAGATAGAGGCAGCGGGCAGTCAGATATTCGACCTCGCTTTGACGTGGTATCGCACAGATACGAGGATTGCAGCGCCAGGGCTTACTTGGGAGGCTTTCAAGAGACTTTTTAAGGAGAAATTTTTCCCAGATGTGGCGCTTAGTGCTTTGGAGAGCCAGTTTGAGGCACTCGTCTAGGGGAGCATGACGGTGGACGAGTACGCAGCGGAGTTCTGCCGTCTGGGCAGATTTGTAGATGGCTTGAGTGAAGCAGCAAAGGCGAGAAAGTTTCGCAAGGGCTTGGTTATGGCGGTCAAGTCTTTGACCAGGAGCGACCGCGAGACAACTTTTGAGCAGATAGTAGGAGATGCTCAGAGAGCAGAGGATGACTTGGAGCTCAAGTCCAAGAGAGGCAGGGATGATTCAGGCAGTGCGAGTGGCAGTACGGGACCAGCTAAGCGTCCCTATGTGCAGAAGGCAGCACAACAGGGTCAGGATCAGAGGGTGCCCACTTGTACCTACTGCAGGAAGGCAGGACACACTTGGGATATTTGTAGGAGGAGGCTGAAGGTGTGTTTGTTTTGTGGATCCGCTGCTCACCAGATGAGAGATTGCCCCACTGCACCTCCATTGGGTGGAGCACAGGATCAGAGAGTTGGAGCTAGGCCATCTGTGGCACAACATCATGCCCCGCACCAGCAGAGGGATACACCCCAGCAGGGCAGGGCTTATGCGTTGACGGTCGAGGAGGCCGATTCTATGGGTGTCGGGTTAGCAGGTCTGTCTCTTTGTTCTTCTTCTTGTCCTTTTCTATTCCTTGTGGTGTGCTTCATTAGTACCTGTTAGACTTTTTTTTGTGTTGTGGTAGATAGTGTAGTTACCCTAATTGAGACTGTGATAACACGACCAGTAGGACCCTGATCTTGCATGTTGTTTAGGTAGAATTTCTTGACTGTGATTGTTGGGGGTTTGACCTAGAGGGAGTGCGATTGACTTTACATTTCGAGGACAAAATTTTCTAAGGAGGATAGGATTGTCACCACCCCATTTCCAGAGCCGGATATTTTTTTTTATATTTTAATTTAGTTAATTGTGTATTATTTATAATTAATTATATTTATATTTTAATTAGTGGTTGTATTATTTTTTTATTGATTGTTTTAGGATTTTGGCTAGCCTGGACCCATGTCAGACCCTAGTGGACCCATGTTCGACCCAGCCCACACCCCTGTGAGGCTTATTTTTGGGTTTAGAATATTATTATATTTTTAGTGGGTTAGTTGGAGAGATTTGGAGTTAATTTGAGTGCTTTTGGAACCCCGAAATCCAAAACCCAAGTTAGGAGGGTATTTTGGGTATTTTGGACTTTGTAACCCTTTATTTCATGTTGAGACCCGAACCCTCTCCCCATTCCAGCCCGTGCACCAGCAGCCCTCTTCTTCCCCACTCCTCTTCTTCATTCTTCTTCTTCTTCTTCTTCTCCATTCTCCACTCTTCCTTCTTCTTTTCTTCTTCCCACTTTCAAGTAAGCTTCCATTTCTCTTCTTTCTTCTTCTATTCTTCTTTATAATTAACCCTAACCCTACATTTCTCTCTAGCCTAGGTGGGTAGAGCCTAGATTTGGTGTTGGAGCTTGGAAGCTAGGTGTGGTGGATTTGGAGCTTTTTGAAGATTTTGGCTTGGAATTCCAACTCCCAAGAGGTAAACCCTAATTTCCTCCCTTGTAATTACTCTTTTATAGTGTAATTAATCGTTTAGAACCTTTCTAGACCCTTAGGCTATCCGTGGGAGGAAGTTAGAACTAGTTTGGTAGTGTTTGGAGACTTTAACACTAGGTTTTGTGTCAATTTTGGGTGGAATCCGAATTTGGCCCAATTTTGGGTGATGCCCTAGGTTAGACGGACCTAGGTAGACGTTGTCGGGTATCTTAAGGGTGAGTGCGTGTCTCCGTTCGGACACGGGAAGCCGTGTCGCGGAGAAACGGGCGTTTCGGACGAATTTAGGGTTTTCGTCGTCGCCGATTCTAAGTGCGTGCGCGTTTTCACCATGGGCCTAGAATCGACGTGATAGTATTTTTTTAGGATCTAGACATCGTTTAGGACCCGTAGATAAATTTTGGGCCGATTTCGAGTTCGTTTGGTATACGTTTCAGGAGGTTTTCTGAACCGCGCACCACGTGTTCGTCGAAATGACCGAACGGCCATTTCGGTGTAGTTTTCTAGTTTTGGGCTTGTGCGCACGTTGGGTTAGCATCGGAGAGTGTGTGCTAGAATTCTTGGGCTATATTTTATATATTTATGGGTGTTTGTGCGTGTCGGGATCGTTGGGCATGCGTAGGTGGGGCGTTGTGGGCGTTGTGTGCATTGTTGTGTGTAGTGTTGTGTGTAGTGTTGTGTTTGTGTATATATGTCTCTCTCTCTATATATTTATATGTATGTGTGTCCCTATATATATATATATATATATATTTATTTATTTATTTATTTATAGATATGTGTTAGTGAGTGCTTGTGTGAGTGTGTTGGTGCTAGTGTATGTGTGTAGGTGAGTGTGTGTGTGAGTGTGAGTGAGAGTGAGTGTTTATATATCTATATGTATATGAGTGAGTGTGCATATATGTATATATATTTATATATATATGTATGAGTGTTGTGTGTGTGTGGTTGTGTGTTTGTGAGAGTGTGTGTGAGAGTGTGTGTGAGAGTGAGTGTGTGTGAGTGAGGATATGTATATATATGTTTGAGTGTGTGAGTGTGTATATATATATATATATATATATATATATACATATATATATATTAGTGTATATATATATAGATATATGTGTATATATATATATATATATAGATATAGATGTGTGTTTATATATATATAGATATATGTATATAATTATATGTGTGTGTGTGCTTGTGTTTGTGTGTGTGTGCTTGTGTTTGAGTGTGTGTGTGTTAGATTATATATAAGTTAGTATGTATATATATCTATAGAGTTATATATATGTATATATATGTATGTATATATATATAGTGATATATATAGGTATATAGGAGTGTGTGTGTGTGTATGAGAGAAAGGGGGGGGGGGACAGCAAACTGGAACAGCAGCAGCAGCATGCTGCTGCTAGAGCAGCAGCCACAGCAGAAATAGGAGCAGCAGTAGCAGCATAAGGCAGCAGCTGCAGCAGCAAATTCAGCAGCAGCAAGGTGAGGAGCAGGGGCAGCAGCAGCAGAGCAGCAATACGAGGGAGAGAGAGAGGTATATATACATATATATATAGATATAGATAGATTGATATATAGTTAGATAAATAGGTTCATAGATAGGTAGATGTATAGATAGTTAGAGAGATACATAGTTAGATAAATGGATAAATAGATAGATAGATAGATAGATACCTAGATAGATGCATAAGATAGATAGATATATAGATAATAGATGGGTAAATTGATAGATAGACATATAGATAGATAGGTAATAGAAAGATAGATAGATATATAGTTATATAGCTAGCTAGATAGATAGATACATAGATAGGTAAATATTTAGATAGATAGATTAGATTGATAGATAGCTAGATAGTTATTTAGATAGATAGATAGGTATTAGATAGTTGGATAGATAGATTAAACAAATAGCTAGATAGATAGACATATAGATAACTAGATAGATTGATAGATAGGAAGATGGATATAGTTAGATATCCAGATAGATAGATAGTTAGATTGGTAGATAGATATATGAGATAGATATATAAATAGATAGTTTGATAGATATTGGATATAGATAGATGGATAGGTAGATAGTTAGATATAGTTAGATATCTATATCTATATCTATATATATATCTATATCTATATGCATAGATATATATATAGATATATACATAGCTAGATAGATAGTTAGATATCTAGGTAAGCTAATATATATGTAAGGTATGTGTAAGGTAAGGTATATATGTAAGGTATGTGAGATATATTTGTAGATACCTAGGTATATGCCTATATGTATTAGATATCTATATTTTAGCCTAGATTATAGCTAGATATATATGTTTATGCATAGTTAGTTAGCTAGAGGAGTAGTCGGGTTGAGTTTAGAGCGGTATCTCAATACCTTGAGATAACCAAGGTATTGAGTTTCGAGCGGAGTTTTTGAGCAATAGCCTAGGAATAGTATTTGAGTAATTTTTATATGTATATGTGTATATATTTACGCGTGCTAGCATAGATTTTAGCGGGTATAGGCGGGGCGTATAGCGTAGGGTGAGGTATCGGATACCGAGGGTATCCCGGTATCTCAATGAGGCGAGTTTGAGAGTTTTCTAGCTTAATGAGCTCGGTTTGACCTAGAATTTCAGGAGCACCCTAGTTTGACCCAGACTTGACCGTAGTTGACTCAGTTGACCGCCAAAGTCAACTTTTGACCTAGTTTTGACCTAGAGTTGACTTTTTGGACATAGAGTTGACTTTTTGACCTAGATTTCACCGGTTTGACCCGTTTGACCTAGAACGACCCTAGAAGCCTGTTTTTAGTTATTTTATATCCGTTTAACTCATTAGAAACCTGTTTAACCTTGCTTTTCGCAATAGGTCCTTGCGACACCGGTTCGGATCGCCAGTTGCTCAGGACGTTAGACGAGTACATTCTCTGATAGTTTTTATTATCTGATATTTATTATGATTCAGCTTCTAGTATAGTATCATCTGATTATTCTGGCACAACATGGGACACTGACTGGTATTTCTGGATTCATTTACTTGCGACACGTACATTTCATGTTTCTGGCCTCTATTCTGAAATCACTACTGGCATCACCTACAGGCATCACCTACAGGCATCACTCATGTTCAGGCTGGACTCATCTTGATTTACGTGTCGGGTCTTGGATCCACTTGTATTAGTCGGGGCGGAAAAATACTCGAGTAGACATGTAAATATTCCTATCTGGCATCATCAGGAATCACTCCCTCTGGTCTAATCTGGAATGATAGCAGCCGCGCACCCAGTGCGCGGTGAGCCGTACTTACCCCTAGCCGTTTACATGTCGAAACAAGTATTTGAAAGACACCGAGTTCATTCTTTATAGTCTGGACTCACTTGCATTTCTTGTTGGTCTCACTTACATGTTTCTGGACTTGACTCACAATATGTATTTCATGCTGGACCCACTACACGTTCATGTGCACGGACTTGATCTTAGTTTAGATTTCTTGCAGCTTACAGTTATTACTATCTTGTTTCTGATATTCCTGCATCTTTATCTTTATGCACCAGTGACATATATATATTTCTTGTCTCATACTTGCTTCATTCTTCTTGCTACTTGCTATAACTGTTTTATAGTTTTTATCATTTAAATGGAACTGCTGTTAGAGATGTACTTGCTCCAGTCCTGACTGGACATATTTTTCCAGAGTATCCGGAGGATTGGTGTCCGACGTTCTATGGACCTGAGCCTGTCGATGGTGCAGACAGGGACCCTCTAGTTTAGGAGTAATTTCCGGGTTGGTAGCCGGGATCACTAGGACCTTGTTGTTGTTTTATTAGCTTTTAGCACCGGATTTGTCTCCGGTTTTGGATTGAGACCTTGTATTGTATATTATTTTGGATGATTTGGATGATGTATTATTATTATTGATGTTGTGGTTGATGTTGTAGTTGTTGTTGGTTAGACTTGGTAGTTGTTAGTCTTCTTTGCTATCTTATCGTGCTTAGATTCGTGATTGAGTACTTGAGGTTATCATTATGATATTGCTCCTCCGTTTGGAGTTGAGATCTTGACAGGTTTATATATTGATTGCGTGGTTGCCCTCCTTTTGGAGAGGTCATGGCAGATTTTTGTGTGAGATTGTTCTAGATAGTTGACCTAGACAGCGTTCTACCGCCGATGCTGCGGCGTAGGCTGGACGTACCCACGACTCATGTCCGATTTTCCGAATGCGGGTCGTGACAGTGGTGGGGATGGTCTAAGCTAGGGATTTTATAGGCTGTCGAGGTGGAAGTTACGGAGAGCTGAAGTGGTCGGTCGACGGCAATTTTGGGGGAGGGGAAGGGAGGAGTTGGGGGAAGTTTCTGAAGGTGAAGGGACGTGTCGGGTTTTGGATCTGCGGGTATGATCCGGGTCCGATTTTGTATGGGTTGGTTTGGGTTGGTTTAGGTTGGTTTAATTATAACAATTCAATTAGCTATAGTTTTGTAGGCCAATAAATTCCAGAAAAATTATACAATGTTCTATTATTAATTATACACCCAAAAATATAATTTTTGCACTATTTTAATAATTCATTTGAAGGTGAAAAAGAAAGAAGAGAAATAATTTTTAGTTATATAGGTTGGTGTGGACAGTCCTAAGTAAGTTTGAGGAGTGGTAAACTTTTAATTTTTAGGAAATAAATTTATGGACAGTCCTAAATGTTTTTTATAGTGCCTTTATCACGAACTTTTTCTTTTTCTCAGTTCAAACCGAACAAAAAAAACCAATTAAATAATTTAGAAAGAATAGAACCCCTAAAGAGTAATTTTACCCCACCACAGTCACAAGAGAAGAGAAAGAGAAATAGCCGTTCTCTCCACCCCCTCCCCCCCCCCCCGCTATCCTCCCCCAGTTTCTTCCTCTCCCTCTTGCGGCGGCGATGGGCACCGAGTCGAGCGACGCGGCCGAGATCGAGAATCTTTACGAGTTCGGCGAGCGCCTGAACGAGGCCAAGGACAAGACTCAGGTTACTTCTCCTCCTCATTCTAGAAGAATTCGATTTATAGGGTTTCGGCGAAACTAGGGTTTTTTCTTCCGATTGACGAGTTCTTATTGTTGTTGCGGGAACAGAACGTGAGCGACTACGAGGGGATAATGATGGCGGTGAAGGGAGGCAGCGTGAAGGCGAAGCAGCTCGCTGCGCAGCTCATCCCCCGCTTCTTCAGGTTCTTCCCCGACCTCGCCTTCCAGGCGCTAACCGCGCTGTTCGATCTCATCGAGGAAGACGAGATTGCGGTGAGTCGCTTTCTGCATCCCCTCTCCTCCCATTTTCTTAAATTAGGGTTTCGTGAGTGCAGGTGTATTGTCGCTCGCGATAGACACTATCTACTGCTTCCAAATTGATTCGTGTAAGAAAGTAGCAAGTTCGAGATTTTTGTTCCGCACATACACCAATACGACACGGACACGGCATTGGTTTTGGCGTGTCCGAGTGCAGCGCTTGGTTAACAAAATATATCCTTAAAGAAACTTTATTAGCAGTTTGTCTACTTATTGTGAATTTGGATATATTGGGTATTTGTTGTGACCTTTTTCTAGTTATATGCGGTGGTTTGTTTTTTGTACAATTACTAGAAAAGACAAACCCATGGGAAGTCTTGGCTTAAGCATGACACTTAAGCCAATTGCACAAGCGGAGGCCAGTTTTGCTGCTGCAACTCATTATAACCTACTTCAACTTGCTTCCCCCTCTCTTGACAATTTTGTTGAAGTTTAGTATACACCACTCCCTTCGTGGAAAGATCTTTCAGTCATTTACATACGTTGGCGATGTGTTGGTTGCTTGATGTGATGCAAATTGCAAATTATTTGATGAGTCGTGCTTTACTCTGGATAACTTTCAACTGTATTAGTTGAGTCGAAATATAAAAGATTTTAACTTTGCAAATATCTGGGTCTAATAAGAGATTATTCTATCCTTTTTGCTCTACTTTGTGATTTCCATCCCTTTTTAGTGATTGAACATGTTTGGTTGTTTCTATGTGCACTGCTCCATTATGTGTACACTTGTTCTAGCGGAAAGAATTAGGTTCGTCCATGTGCACGCCGCTCGCTCCTGTTTAGTTTTCTCGTCTCTTTTCCTCCGCTAATCCATTGTAGTATTCTCTTGAGAAGGAAGTGAGATAGTTGCTCATGAGGTTTCATCTTTATCAGGGATTCTTGTTTCTTCCCTTCCTATTGCACTTTAGAGACATGTATTTCGTTTGGAATTTTAGTTGGGTATATTTTAATATCCAAATGCTATTTTGGATGTTATCTCCACAATCTTAGAAGTATATTCATATTCTGGGAGCTTGATAACTTGGTTCAAGTGTTGGTGAAACCCAGTCTTCTGTTTTATTGTTTTAATATGGGAGTAAGCTGAAACTTGATCTAGATATCAATTTCAGTCAGTCAGTCAGTACCGTGAAAAGTGCAAAGGAAAAGCTTGTAATAGCCATAGTCACACACATGGTCAAAAGAAACACACTCCTGAATTCTGCTATTATTAGAAATGCAATCGAACTTTCAAGTCAAATTGTCTGCAATTAAATTGTCATAAACAATGTAGCATGTAAGGAACATGCCATCTAACATATACAATGTTGATATTCATACACAATACCATAATAAAGTTACTTAAACATATAAGCTCAAGGTTAATTTGACATTTGTGTGTGATATTCCTTCGGAAGTGGTACTCAATGACATAGAATCTGCATTCACTAAAAAAGTTAATTTAGAATTTGTACTCTCCAAAAATTACTTTATATTTTGCACTATGAAGCTTGTTCTAAAGTCTAAACTCTTATTTCTCTCTGAACCGAATTAATGAAGAATTTATACTTGAGATCATTGGACTAGCTAGTAAGATTCATGGTTTCAAGGAGGAAGAATTAGAGGGAGGGACGAAAAGGAAGATAGAGGAGAGAGGTTTACATTTTTGGTTAAATTAAATAAAGCCTTTCCATGTCCAGTTAGTTTCTATAGAAACAAACCACGGCTGAAACTCAAGACTAAACAGTCAAAATCCGGAACTGTTGGAGAGGGGACTGAGACCGGTAGGAAAAAAAATGAGTTTCAGGACACTGCTTAAAAAGCATAGTTTTCTGCTGAAATTGTTCCATTTCTTTACTTTATTTGTAAAAACGCTTCTATCAAATAGTAATTTGATATATTCTGAAATGCCATCATTCTTACCATAATTGAAAATTAAGCTGAAACCAAATATCCTCCAGTAATTTGATATATTCTGAACCACCAGTGCGTATGCCTACTTAGATAGGCGTGTCCACATAGGTGTGGTGGAGTGACTGGTTTATCAACTTACATTTAACATCGTTGTAGATAATCAAATATCCTCTCTATTTGAGTTCAAGAGAATATATCAAATCAAATTTCTTACAGAGAACCAACTTTCCATTTTTTATTATATAATTGAAAATTATAGGTTGGATAAAAAATGTTAAGACCTTCAAATGGTAAACCATGTATGTAATTTTAATGTAAGAAAAATCATTTTCATTCAACAACATCCATAGCCTGTCAAAGGGCAGTGGACCAAATAGTTGGTGCAGAGAGAAGTAATCTTTAAAGGGATCTTGGGTTTGGATGCTCGCGGGTGCAGGGGAGAGCATGAAAAGATACCGTTCCTTTACATAGTACTTGATTAAATATACTGGAAGCCTCTAGGTAGGGTTATCATACTATAAATTTATTTAAGTGTCTTAAAAAATTAAACGTCTAAAGTTCCATGTTAGTTTTCTTTCTATTTCGTAATATAAAAAGGAAGAAATTGATATGCACAACTTTAGGTATATGAATTGCAGATAATCAAGTATGGGGTTACTGTCAACCGACTTAATTTATTTGGTAGCTAGTCCAAACGACCTTGACCAAGATACCTTCTCTCACAATGGTGTCAGAAATTAGCGATTTCTGTATGTATTGAAAAATCTGGAAAAGCTATAGACGCGATAATATCCCTATTGTGCTTTGACAATGCTTAAGGGACAAATATTCGACAGGGCTAACTAATGTATTTTACCAAGTTCTATGGACTCTGTCCTTTATTTTGGTCTTATAAATGGTGAATGGCCAAAACTGATTAACGGATTCCAGTCCAAGCAACCAGAAGGCCCTTATTACTTCTACCTGATTATTATCTTTTTCATTCAAACTTTTTCATCATGCAAATATCAGCAACTATGGAGCTGTCATAGTTTGTCAGGTTGTGGAAAAAGTAGACATATATCTTTCTTTATCTATCATCACTGACCTGCATTCTCCTACCTATAACATCAGCAGTTGCTGTTTATAGTTTTCCTTGCAGTTTTGAAAAGCAAAATATTTTCTTATAAATTACTAATGGTTACATATGAGGATACATACAATTTGTGGGCTCCCTCTTGTCTGCAAAGACAATCCAGTATATGTCTCTAAGATTGTGGATGTTCTTGGTCAACTACTGACATCCGGTACTTCCTGCTTCCAGATTTATTCTGGGCAACTTTTGTATGTTCTATTCTTGTAGATTTGACCTTCGTTCTTTTATGCACTAGTAGAAAGCATGGAGCGTGATGCGGTGCATAAGGCACTCATGTCTCTTTTGAGGCAGGATGTGAAAGGTAAGTCCAATTAAATGCATCAGTTTATCATGAATGTTATTGTTCTGCCTTGTATCAATTTCAAAATTTCATTAACATGTCAGATTGCCCTTACAATAGTTTTATGACTGACAACTGTCAACCCTTTATGTTGTCAAATTTATAGCCAAGTAATGAGCAAGAGAGGGCCTTGCTATAGAATCTTTGTGCTCAGTTCAAGAAAAACAATAGCTTTAAATTAATTGGGTTGGGAATCCCAGAAGGTTTCAATACTAAATGATCCCAATACTGCCTACGAGAGAAACCCTTCAGGAGATTAGTTTGGAATTCTAGTGAGTGATCAGACAGTGCGTCGTCCAGACCGCCTGCCAATATTCCTATCAAACCTTCTGAAGATTCTTTGGATACAAAATTCTTAAATCACTAATCAAAATACTATCTTACTTCATGAGCTGTTAATACCCTTGATATATCTTCTAAACTGTAGATTCATGGAAGCCTCCAAAACCGGGGTTCTAGATTCATAAAGCCTAGAATATTGAGGTTGTAAGGCATGAAAGACAAAAGAGTCAAAATTTCTTTGTAGAACAATTTTAACATTAGCATGGAAAAAAGGACGCAATATTTTTAATAGTTGGCACAGCTTATGGCAACAATAGTTAAAAGGATGGTTAATTTTAAGGTTTTGGATTTCAAAGATTACCAACTAGCTTCCTCTGATCGTTATTCACATATAGAAGTAAATGTTAAGAATCAGATCAGTCTACGAGTTGACCATCTTTTTTTGGATAAAAGGAGGTTTGATTTCCATGTTTGAAATAATATAGTGTAATTCAGGAAGGCATCACCAAGTGACTTGAGCTCCAATAGATGTTATCATGTTATTTGTTCCTTCAAGCGAGTTATGTAAGGAGCCTCTCCCTTAAACCTTTTTACTTGGATGTACGCCCCCATCCACCCCCACTGAATAAGCTGCACATAGTAGAAACATTTCTTCATAAATTTCCACCACTGTGCCTACCACTAAACTTAACCATGAAATCCATCTGAGTAATGATGTATCTTACATTGAGAAGCCCGACCTTTAAACTACAGTCCACTACATATAAACTTTCCATCAGAAATCAGTGAACTGCTATATGCCAAGAATTCCTTTTGAGTAAATAGTATAAACTTCCTTAAAGGAACCTACTTTAAAGGAAACAAGCTTCGCAAAATAGTAGCTTTAATTTGGACTTCATGCGTTCCATTTTAGGGGAGACATCATACTAGAAACATGTGGATGTTTGATAGGAAGATCAGTGGTGGCACTTGTTCATTGGGACTACAAGGGTAACTGAAGGAGATGTTTATCGAGATCTTGTTTTATGCTTAATCGGTGCATCGATTGGGTCACCACATGCCCAAACCTTGTCCGAACATCTTCAATATATCATCATATTCTCATTCGGCACCTCTTGCAACCAACCTTCAATGAACTTGTTTCTTGTTCTATCTTATAAATTACTATGTAATTAACACCCATATGAACATCCTCAATTCAAGCTACACCTGTAATTTGAACTTGTTTATTTTTAATTGAATTAACATTACTATCTGATGAGTTTTCAGATCCTATTTCTTTTTACTGGGTCACAGCACTCATATAGTCCCATATATTGAATAAAGTATCAGAATATTTTAGGCTTATATATGAATGCTTGAACATCATGCGTACATCCGGATTAACCATTTTGACAAGTGGATAACCATTAACCAAGTGGTAATGCACATTAAGCCCTATGCATGGGTCATATTCCTGGCGAGCTCATGGGCATGGGCATGACAAATGGTATCAGAGCTACCTAGGTGATTGGTGTTCCATTGTGCTAAGACTGCGCCATTTACATGATTTGCAACGAGAACATCATGCCTTTCAGTGGGGTAGATAGAATCCCAAATAGTCCAATGCTTATATATAAATCCTTTATTGTCATGTGTACCTAACCATTTTGGGAAGTGGTGATACACATTGAGGCACATGCATGAGTCATGTCCTGGCAGGCCCATGGGCCCGGGCGTGACCACACTTGCATGGAGTAGTCTCACCGCCGTGCTATCCTTTATTTATATTTGTGATGATTGTGACTTATCATTTTATGTATTTCATTCTGTTACTACAGGAATACTTACCAAGGAAAAAGAAGAGGCAAATTTGAATTATGTTGAATGCTTATTATACACCTTTCACCACTTATCCCACAAGGTTGTCAATCCCTTCCTTTTTGCTGCTATTCATCATTCATGTATGAATTTCTTGGCCTCTTTATGCTGAACTGTATGTCTTGCAGACTCCAAACTCTACAAACAGTCTTTGTGGTTACAAGATAGTCACAGGCCAACCGTCAGACAGGCTTGGAGAGGATTTTTCAGAAAATTATAAAGATTTCACTGAGAGGTATTGCTTCTTTCTCCTGTACTTTTTGGTCCTTTTCTAATTCAAATACGATATATCATGACGGTTTCTATAATACATTGAATAAGTATATCTTCTTAGAGTAATTCTAAGTTCCATATTACTTACAGCTGGAAATCCAGAGAGCTTTTCTATCCCATACGCGTCAATTGATTACTTTCTCTTTTAAATTTGATGTTTCTAATTCAAGTGCTTCTAACGTCAATTAACTTCTTTTTCCATCTTCATACTTGCCTGACATGAACCACATATATCTCAGAGAAGACATATATAGCAATAAACTATTTTTCTTTATTAAAGGCATCATTTTTAAGATGATCTCAAACTTGAATTGAGAGACCGGTGGGGTAAAAACCCAATGAAAAACCCAATATGACGTAAAGGCAAAAACTTCCATGAATTCATGCAGAAACATGGGCAGCAGAAGACTACCACTGGGTTGCGTCTCTGCAACAATATAATATCCATGGCACAGGTGAGAAGAAGGTTTGGATAGGGCTGTTCTACCAATGCAGACGTCCTGTTCAACTTATAATGATTTGTGATTCCTTTTTCAGCCATTGCATTCAAAATCCCCTACCTTTATTGGTGATAACAAAACCAAGCTATCATGGCTGGAGCCAGCAGAGGCACCACAAGCATCAGCTGGGTAAACATATGTCTATCTCCCGTCCTTTTGAGTTTTCTTGTCATGCATTCACTCAAAACTGAACTTCTTTGCCTTGTGCTTTGGCTGCAGGGCTAAGCGAGCTGCGCCTGCACCTGCACCTGCACCTGCCACAACTGTTTCTGTTAATAGTACAAAAAGGGGTCGAGGTGATGGGCCAGTCCAAAGTCAACTTGTGAACAGAGCATTTGAAGGTTTGTATCGTGGTGGTGGGAGAAACTTTGGCAGAGGGGGGAGGGGTTGGGGAGGTCGAGGAAGGGGTAGGGGTAGGGGTTACCGTTAATTCATCACTGTGCCTGAATTATTATCAAATGGATCCAGCTCTTCTGCTTGAGAGGCCTTTTACTTATTTCCGATTTATTTTGAAATCGAAGAGAAAGCTCATACGGTACTTTCAAGGCATGTTTACAGTCCTCACAGAGGTTTGTTTACTAGGAGCATCACAGTGGAAGCAAATCTCTGAACTCCTTGGATGGCAGTCAGTATATGTATTGTACCTACCATAAATGAGAACTATGTATGGAAAATGTAACGTTGGAGGTTGTATTCATTTGCAGGGGACGTATTCCTCATGTTTACAATGGGTTGGTTTTTTTGTTAATTGTATTCCTATGCTACTTTGATACAAGACAACCAGATTTTAGTTGCAAAAAGAAAAAGGTGACCAGGATTCTTTTTATGCTCGTCAGCCAGAAATGAGACTGGTGGATGGCTAATTTTGTATGACTGCAGAAATATGAAAATTTAGGGATAGAATTGATTGATAAGAGAATGAACTAATCGGTTGCTGCTGCTGCTCATTTTTCTCATCTACATTTGACAAATAATTGGTTTGACAAATAATTGGTACCTTAATTACTGGTTCTCAATGGATGAAAATAATTGTTTTTTGAACCCCTTGAACAATGTTGTGCCTATTTTTAAACTAGATAACTTGGTATTGTATATACATTATTTTATGAATTATATCATAGAAAATCTTCAAGATATACAAATTACGTTTGGAGGGACCAAATTGTTTCTTCCAAAAAGTAAATAAGTATAATAATTCAAGTATAAACCTATGCTTAAAGAATTTATGGTTAGCTCCCGTACCCGTGGATGAAGTAGTAACCATGAATAGTTTATAGATTAGATACAAACCAATCACATTGCTAGTACATTGCTTGATGGGCTGGGTGTTGATCGAAATTGATTTTGTAGATGTTCTATTTCGGTGTCACGCCTAGACATCAATGATGAACGTGAGGTGTCAGATTAGGATTGTCAAGTAGAACACTGAAATGGCTGATTCTGAAGAACCTAGACTTACCAAAACTTATCATTAACATTGACATGGAGATGCAGGAGCTTTCATGACATGACATGATCGAATAGACGGACCATTTTGTGATCGAGAGCGAGGGACCAGAAGCATACAAATGGCATTTGAAGGGGACTAGAGTAGGCCATTGGCATGTCTTATATATGCGAATCACTAGTTCAAAAAGTTGCATGGCAACAATTCAATTCAAGGAGATTGCACCCTCTATTTCTATGTCAATACATTTTGAACTCAAAAAAGACTCGGTAGAGGTATCATATTGACACATTGAATGATCATCATTCAGTTTCAATATTTTAACCTAAGGATCTTGATTGCACATCCTCTCTATTTCTATGTAACTATATTGTCAAGGTTTTGGTAAGCTACAAACACCTTTGCCCATTTCTCTCATTCCAATACAGGACTATTCTTCAAAGATGGACATAATGTAGAGATCACGATAATTGCCACGTCTTATTCATCCTATGTAATAGACTGCATGAGGTATTGAGATATCTTTAGGAGTTGGTAGCGAAAAATTATCAATATACGGGAGGACATTACGAAATTTTGGCACAGGGAGATCTAAATCCGTAGATGGATGAAAGCACACAATTTGGAAACGACTCTCATATTTGGCCCCAGAGCGGTTCACCGTTCACTATACATAAACATGAGACGAATCCACTCTAGTAGCTGACCAGGTCGATCAATATGATCTTTGTCAAATCCACTCTAGCAGCTGGTACACATTATTCTGGTCTTTGTGATGGTGAGGATGCGCCATAACAATCTCAACCAATGAAAATGTTGACAAATAAATCTTTCAATATTGTTGGTGAAGGAAAAAACATACAAATGCACACTCCCCTAATGAAAAATATATATCCTTGTGATGGTGGACTCTCTTTGAATTTTCTTAATGAACACACCCCAAAGAACAGTTCCCTTAGCCTTAAGGATAGGCTAAGAAACCCAAATTTGGGATTAGACTTTTTTTGAAATTAGCTCCAACCCAATCTTGATCATTCATACTCAATCCGACAGTCCAAAACTGTGCTAAAAATAACTAAATTGTACAAAATTCGTATACTATTAATTAATATACCCCCAGTATATTGTGTGGAAACTAATTTATGCACACAAAAGCTGTTAAAATTTTGGACAGTTTTCGATATACTACCAGTATACTGGTGTTGTTGTTTTTATTATGGTTTTTTTTGTTTTGTTTCGTCGCAACTCTGGTCGACTCTCCAGATGCACAACCACCAACAGTTGGATATGAATTTAGAGCAATAATAAACCTAAAGCTTATCTATCATACAGTAGGGAGGGGTCTCCTTCATCCATGAAAATATAGGGTTTTGGTGCTTGGTATATAGAATAGGCAGGTTTCTTCAAGGGGGTCTGAGAACCATCCTTTCCCTTTAATCTTGTACCCCCCTCAAAATGCATAGTATTAAATCCCCCAACCTCTGCTAGCCTTCCCTATCCTTTTTCCAGTTGCTACATATATAGTATGATGTCTTGGCCCATCCCCATTACTACCTCCACATACCACACCAAATAAAGGCAGTCTCTCTTTAAAACCTAATCCACTAAAGAGTTGGAAAAAAAGAAGTAAGAAGAAGCAATGAAGCCTCAACGGCTATAAATTAATGTAAGGGCTTTTCTTTTGCTCAAATGTTGAAGAGGAACAGATGAAACGAAAGGGAAAAGAAGAGGGGAGCAGGATTGTTGGAAAAGGAAACACACACATAACACATTCAAATAACAACCCAGATGCTTAGCTAGCTTGCTCAAGGCAGTCAAGCACTTGGGCTTGTAGATTTTCAGCACATTAGTTTAGTTTCATCCAATATTAAGTATATATATTATGAACATTTCTCCAAGATTATCTAGCTACTTAATCCTTGTGTAGTCCCCAAAGTATATATTTTTTTTCCGAAGAAGGTAAATAGTATTGATAAAGCCAAATTTTTTACAACAACTACAATCCTATCCAGAGCACAAAAGAATCATCTGGGTGCAAGAATCTTTATATCAGTTTCTATGTTTCTTTGTACAATATAACTACTAGTGGCAAGGCCTTCAAAGATACGTCTGTTACGTTCCTTACACACATGTCATACCAAGACCCCAAAGCCTAGGCATATCCGTCTATATGCTCTTGCTCATGTACCTTTTAAAACTTTGACTTCGTTCAGGACAGACGAATGATCCCTACTGTGCAAGTTCGGCAGGCCGAAGATGGCGTGTTGATGGTTCCAGATCTCCCAAACGTAGTCGCACCAGAAGAAGAGAAGATCCCTGGACTCGTCCATAAGGCCACACAAGCAACACTTTTTATTTGTGCAATCTATTCCAAAATAACTCAGGCGATTCCTGATAAGCAGGCGATTACGAATCATTTTATAAAGACATAAGGAGTTAGTATATATATATTGCTTAGTATATATCTACTATCTAGGCCAGTTAACTGGTTTTGCACAATCAGGAAGATGATCAGTTATAAGTTTTCTCAAGCTAGCCATGCCTCTGCAATTTTGAATTTTTGATTCCTGGATTAATTGTGAATACATAATATTGTTAGTGAGGTTGTGTCTAAATGGAATTAAAGGTGATGAGGCTACCAGCTTGCTACATATGTTGGAAATTCAAGTTAATTAATTTTGATCAGTGTCGTTATCGGACTATATATGTATCTTCTAGTCCTCACTAGACTACTATTCCTAAAGATGATCTTCTATAATGGTGACTAAAAAATCGCATTTTGGTCCATTTTGCATGAGATTGGATATGCGGCAACATGTGCTATGTTAGACTAATAGCTAGACCAACAGAAAGGTATGTGCATGGTTAGGCAAGTCAATGGCGCGCGCGATCAGAACATAAATTGAGCAACCATGCCCATTGTTGGGATGCATTAGTTAGTTTCTTGGTCCCTATCTATTCTAATTAATTCAACTGCATGCACTACTGCTGCTGCTCCGCTAGCTTGTGGGTGCTATAAGTGTCATCCCTATTCAAAGCATTTCCTGACCACATCGATCTTCCTTTCCTTTCCTTTCCTTTCCTTTCCTCTGCTCTCTCTGATGCTTCCACTAAACTCTTCTATTCTGCATGTTGCCTTCACTTCTGCTCTAACATAGCTCTTCTTCTTGTTTCATTTCCCACAGCCTGTCGTTGTAACCTCCTGCCTCCTCTCTCTCCCGTGATCCTTCTTGGACACCACATCAAATCTGTGTACCTTCTAATTCCTTCTTAGAATGGACTCTACAATTATTTTCTTGTCTAGGCTGCGGCTTCCATTTTCATGCAACACCACATTTTCCAACAAAACCCACTTAGCTGCTCACACCCGGAACCTAACAAATTTCAAATTTAATTTTGCTTTTTCACTGAGTTTTTCTTCTGACGACACTGCCTCTCATCTCTCCCTCTTTATATGTATACACTGTTCTCCCAAACCTAAAACCCTAGCCGACTTCTGTCTTCTCCATTCTTCCCATTTCTCTTCTCTCTGAAGGAGGGACGGACGGAGCACTACAGCGACGGAGACGCCTCGCGGTTCTTAGTTCTTCATCTAGCTCCTTCTTCATGAAAGGGTTTTTGATGGTCACCGGATTTGGAGTCAACCAACTGGATATCACCTCAGCATTTCCGGTATTTGGTAATGTAGAGAGCTTCACAATCCTTGAAGAATCCCATCCAGCAGCAGGAGATGGGTGTGCCATGATCGTATATGAAAACCGCTGCCACGGTAAGTAATAGTTCAATGATGTATAATTTATAAAAAAAAAATTCTTGATTTCCAAAATGTTTGTTTTGGTACTAGCTGAAATTGCTCTGAGTACTATGAACGGATTGAAAACGGTTGGAGGCCAGATGACGGTACAGTGGTCCTTGGGGGACCCAGAGCAGTCCTCATTCATTATTGTACAGGTAACAATAGTAGTACAATAACCATGCTAACATGAGTTATAGTAGGAAAGATACGTGTTAAATTTAATTAAAACATAATAGTAGTACAATAACCATGTGGAGTGTCACACACATGCATCTCTTGTCATTTATCAATTGTTTCATAAAAGAATGGTAGTCAAAACCCTCATCTTGTACAATAATCACAGAAAAATGAAAAAAAAAAAAATGCACTAGACATAAGCTTGTGGTATGTTGCTAACCATGTCAGGGGACAGTTTTGGATTTTTATACAAAAGCAATATCATAGTTATTAACAGTTGAGATTGTTGCATAGTTCTCTCTACTCTTTTTTGTGATTTTTGTGGTAGATATTTAGTTTCACTTTTATTCTGGATAAGTTTTTTCTGTAGTTGTGATTTTTTTTTTTATTTATTTATTTGGTTTTATTGAAGTCTGATTTATTTTATCAATTTCGTTCAAATTTTCATAATTATATATTTTTATTACAGAACTTTTTTATTACAGAACTTAGTACCAATAGAATCTAGAGAACAAATGGAGAGCAAGCTTGTCACAGCCTTCCAACATCACGGAACGGTACTTTCCGTTGAATTTCCCGCATGGACTCATGGTTGCAAGTATGATGTTACACTAGTGCAGATGGCTGACAAATGTGAAGTGAGAAGAGCTATAGAAGCTCTCCATGGCAGAGTGCTTCCAGGCACTTCTTTGGCTGCTGGTTTATTTGTTATGGATGCATCCGCATATTTTTGCGCATTATCTGTTCATTCACCGTACATAGGTAATTAATTCTTTAGTTCGGAATTTTTTTTTTATTCATATTTTACCTTATTCTTCTTTTCTCTGACTTGTTGTTTGCTACATGTTGCATGCAGTGTATGATGCGCCTCCAAAATGCTTTGGAGGCTGTATAACACCGCCCAGTAGAGTTTCTGTTTGCAAATATGTCTGGGCCTGTAGGAGATGTGCACTAAAATACAAATTGTGTCCAATATGTCACACAGAGTTCCGGCTTGGAATCCCACCCGCAGTTCCACCACCACGTCTATTCCTAAGAGTCAAAAGAAAACAGGATCCAAGTGGATATGTTGAGGACTAATTGTTGCTGATCCAACTTTTGGTAATAACCAAACCACACCAAAATTGCATTCTTTGGTAATACTATATACGCATAAAAAGATCTTATTCCATAAAAATGTAATTGCATTTTTTTTTCCTGGTCAAAGAAAATATAAATGTTTTCAAACCTCTATATGGATTTGTACAGTTTAGTTTATGCTTTCGAACCCCCCCCTCTCTCTCTCTCTCTCTCTCTCTCTCTCTCTCTCTCTCTCTATATATATATATATATATATATATATATATATATATATATATATATATGTATGGTATAATTGTAGAGTTCAAAAAAAAAATGGTATGTTAAATGTGATAATTTTGAATGGGGACATTGAAAATTTTGTGATACTTGCTGGGTTTGAAGAGATAAATTATCGGTGAGTATTTTGACTGGAAGACGACCCAGAAAGGTTCAACATATCATCAAACTTAGGAATGCTTGGGGAATTGAAGTTGGAATACTTACAGTCTGTAGATTGGGGAGCGGATGCACTATATAGAGTTCCGTAGAAATTATTTGCTACTGAACAAACTATAGATCATAATGTTAAGAGCTAACCATCAGGCTGTGGACTGAGGAATGAAGCAACCATGGGTAGGTAATGGAAGAGTGCAGCAACAAATTGTCAGAAAATTCACACAGCAGAAGCTTGGTATTTCGTTTGAAACTTCCTTCTTCAGTTTTTTTTTTTTTTTCATTTCTTTTCTAGCTTATGCTTAGTTTGCCTTACCTTAGTATTCTGTAGTTGGCAGTTAACTTGTATGTGAACTTTTTGGTTGTTTTGTGTCCTAATCTTGGGTATAATTATTTCAATTGTTTATTTTAGGATCATATGCCCTTTTGCCTTTGACTACAAATGTTGGGCTATGGTTATTTCTACTATATGTTGTAAGCATATAGCCTTTTGCTTTTAACTACACTGTATAAGATTGTTTGTACCTCCCATCTCGTTGCTTTTATGCCTACGTACTCTTTGTGCATTTAAATCATGTTAACCTGTGGTTGAGTTTATTTGTGTAAAATGAAACTAAACTTTGTTCTTGAGTTTATTTGTGTAAAATTAACAAAGTTTCTAACAGTTAGTTGTCCTGTGCAAGTAGTAGCTGAAGTGAATGGTCGCCAGTCTAGAAGTTGACATGTTGATTCAACAAGTGCAAAAGAATATTTTGTCATATTATTGCGCTTGTTTAATTTTGTTCTCTCTGTTAGCACAGTGAAACCCTTCATTATGGCTCAATCCAAGTATACTAGACTTTGTTCAAAGATAAATTACTTTCCGCTCTATTGTTCTGGGCATATTTGAGTTGTATACTCTTTTAATGTTGGATTAGCGATCCTGTTCTACTTTAATGACACTGGTGATGATGTTAACTTACTGAAGTAATGAACTTGGTAATGGTTTATTTTGGTAATTATGGCATGGCTTTATATTTATGGAAAGGATGAGTTGACCTTCTACTTATACTATGTTGGTGTTTGAAGATTTTGATACTTATTGTCTTGCGGAGTTGTGATGGTAAAATCTTGGTTTGATTTTTTTTTTTTGGACTTTCTAAAGTTGTCAGAAAGTTTGAACTTTCTAAGATTTTGATGCTTATTGTCTTGTACAAATTTAATTTTTAATATACTTCACCCCGTACGCCTCCATCTCCAAGTGGAAGAGCGACTACCTCGACCGCTCCACGCCTCACCGGTCAGTTGCTAGTCGATCCGGATATCGAGGCCCTCCCACCCGACGAGGGGCATTTACGAGTTCAACCCTTCTTCCGATGCCTCCCGGAGTTCAAGTTCGGGTATAAATCGTAAATTCCTTGGTTTCATTTTGATGAATGAATATATTTTTGAATCGTAGCTGGTGATAATTGCAATTTCAATTGGATTATGTATGTTCAGATTGGTGGCTTAGTTTAGAATTTCTTCACACTAGCTTAATTTGTGGATTTAACTTCAAATTTCTTAACTTCCCTAATTTTGGTTCAGATTGCGATTCCAACTGGATTCAGTTGGTCTGGAAACAAACTTGATCTGGGATGGGATCTAGAGTTTCTAAATTAAGTAGTTGTTGCGGTAGATCGCAGTTCAAAGGGGATGTTCTTGAAGCTCCCAATCCCGGTGAGATTGAGCTCTTGATTTTTTTTTCTTTGTTGCAAGCTAAAATCAGGTGGTACATTGTTGTGTTCCTTAGCAGTCATAGAACTTTTATGTGAAAATGGGTTTGCCTATTTAACTAAATTTCACTGATGTTTTTAATAAATTTGTTCCAGTCTTGAGCTGAATTAGAGGATGCAAATGGTTGTGTTGTGACCTAAATAGTATGTATTTTCTGTTCATACACAATTTATTACTTTGATTTTACACTAGAAAAGGCTTATTTGGTAACTATATATATTGTGCCACTATATACCCAATTAAATTTATTATTCTTTACAAGATTCCTCTGTAACCCAAATGAGCTTGAGTAACTGTAGAGAATGCAGGTCCACCTCTCATTCTAAATGAGATGAGATGTAGGCTGATATATTAGGTGTCTACCTCACATTCAAGTTATTATGTGATTTTAATGAATAGCTTCTAGGGCCTGTTTGGTTCATGGAAGTTGGCAAAGAACTTAGAGAACTTGGTAGATCTCCAAGTTGTCTTTGTTTGAGAAGTAGGAGTTTGGGGACAGGAATTGCCCATGCCACATAGACCTTAACTTGTCCAAGTTTCTTGGCGAACTTCCAAGCCAAAATGAACTTAGATAACTTCATTTTAGAGAGGGAAATGTGGGTACTTGCATCCAAAAAACTTGAGTTCTTTGGGTTCCAAGCTAATTTTCTTCTAACCAGACACAATAAGTCAATGGAGAGGAAACAAGAACTTGGAAGACTCGGAAATGGGGACCCACCATATAGTTTCTTGGATTTTTTGGCTTCTTCAATTTTCCTCAACTTCCATCTACCAAACAGGCCCTAGTAGGATATCTCCTGTTGACGTGCGCTTGCCTAGGCTGCAAAATTCAAAGATTGTATCTTCCAATATATATGGGTTCTTATGATCCAGGGCTAAGATATTGTACCAAATGCGAAATTTCTTTGCACCTTCCCTACACCAAAAGACACGAGTTAGTACATTGGTTGCTTCTTTCACTTATTTTTATATTCTCGGTTTAGAACTATGTATTTTCTTCTTTCAACGAATCAGTTTCTTTGGAAAAGTAAAACCTTCCTGTTGTTACAAGAACTTGCTTCCATTTTCATCTATTTTACTTAGGGTAAACTATTCATAGTTACTCTCTTCTTCTTTAACACAACAACCTGGTTGATGATTATGGAATGGTAGTTATGTTTACTATAGTAAATTGGAACTCAGGAGTATCTATCACTACTGGATGTTAAAAACCTTTACTAGTTAACTACAACAGGTTTTTCCCGTCGTCGTCGTAGTCGTAATATTGAGGAAGGGTTGATCGTCGTCATAAAAACAAAAACTTAGAAGCCCCAACTTTTTTTAAAAATAAATTAAAATTTTAAACTCATGCATGCATGTTAAGTTTTAAACGCATGCATGCTGTGTAATAAATCATACATTTTTTTGACTTTGATGCATGTGCATTTGCACACTCATAGATTCTTTAGTATTTAACTTTAATAAGCTTGAAGCTGTCGTAGTGTTGGTGAAGCCGTCGGAGTGTTGTCATAAAAATATAAAAATAAAGTAAATTTTTATATGCTAAGTTGTAAATTCATGCATGCATACTGTGTAATAAATCATATATTCTTTACTTTGATTCATGTGCATTTGCACGTGCATATATATCTAGTATATTTAACTCTGTAAACTGTAATGGTAAACAAGTTTGGTGTCTTAGGTTGTCATAACTTCCATTTTGCCCTGTTGCCTTACCAAATTTACCCAAACAACGAAACCTTTTTGCACAAACACCAATGCGGCATGACACGATTAGGATACAACAAGAGGGACACAACAATGATTTTAGTGTGCTCTAGTGTATTTTGTAGTATTGGTGTCGTGCCCGACATGATGAAACGACATTGACACGATACCGGTTTTTGGAGTTTCCGTGCTTCCTAGAATGAAACAGATATGACAACAACTATTCATCCATGATATGGGGTCTATTGACAAGCTAAAGGCGTACCGGTATCAGGTACTAGTACTCTTTAGGTACTCCTAGGTACTTATCGCAAAAGTACCCAAAATTTTATTTATTTGTATTTTTTATTCTAATTTTGGGTGCTTCATGAGTACTCTTTTGGTACTATGTGGTTACTTCCCTATACAAATCATTGTATATCTTTTAAAATATAGCTTTCACACTTTTTTCTTCTGAAATCAAGTTTCTTTATCTATATTAAAATCAAGTTATTAGAAGCAGGAAATGATTGACTGCGTCCCAAACAGTTCCTAGAGTCCCGATTCAGCAAATCATATGATGACAAACGACTTATGTTTGAAGATGAATACAGTAATATTGGTGAACTTCAAATTTGTATCATTATAGTTACCCAAGCCTTACTATGAAATTTGCTTGGCCTGTGGACCACAAATCCAAGATTTAGAATGCTTGATGGGAGACCTAACCAGTTTCTTATGACCTTAATTTGACATCAACTCAGTCTGGTGGCATCTCTACACAATAATTATTATATAGAGGCTTAAAGATTAGTAGTAGTTAGTTGCCAGGGCAACCAACATAAGGAATTCGAGAAGCTTTATACTATTATGACAAATTAGTTATTACTCTTATAGGTTGAAACATCTCATTAAAGATTGTAATAAAAAGTAATTCTTAAAAGTTACAAGAAATGAATTCTCTTCTAGATCTTAATTCCTGTTCATTTTATATCATTTTTTTAATTGTATAGAGAACAGAAATATACTTGCAATTCTAACTGCCTTGCTTTTAACTCAAGAGGTTCACATGGTTGCTGGTGAAGTGAATATTTTACAGTATCTTTCATTATTTGATTTTCAGCCAGTCGCCTCTATGAGAAAATGATAAGAAATATAATTTCATAAAGTGTAAACCCTTTCCTTGTTTCTAAAATTTGCAATAAATTTCCAAGTATTGTCTGCACAAGTGAACCCGGTTCAAATTAGGAAGCTCGGGCACTTCAAAACATGTCCTGTGTCTGTACCAGAAATGACCTGATCACTCCAAATTATACATTGATCTTCCAAATCCATTTTTTGTGTCTGTGTTGTGTCTGTATCTGTAATCATGTTATGTCGTTTCATGTACCTTGCCTTTTTCTTAAGCTTCACGTTATGTTAAAACATCAAGGCTCAAGCAGGAAAAATATTTATGTTTAGGACAATTCCTCTTATTGTATCATTTTATAATGTGTCTATCTGTCATCTGGATGAAGCCAAGCAAGATCGTTGTAACTTTGGAAATGTCGTCTGATTCAGGTAATACAGCTCTCGTATACCATCATGGAAAACTTCTGGCTTTGTCAGAAGCAGACAAACCTTGTAAGTCCTTTGATGAACTTCAATTAGTGGATCTTCTTAGTTCTTCTAGAATTCTTGTACAGTAACTTCTTGATTTTGCATATTTAGGTTCCTTATGAATTTGTTACTTCTCTATTAATTTATCAGTAGTAATAAATACTCTTAAACATAAATAAAGCCTCTTTGGCAATCAACTAAATGCTCATAAGGCATATATCCTTTGATCACTTATATATTTTGTAATACTCAATTTTAGGAATCATCTAATATTTGGTGCAGATGTTGTTAAAGTTTTAGAAGATGGAGACTTGCAGACTCTTGGGATGCTGGACTATGATAAGAGGTTGTCACATTCATCTCCGATACTCCACAAGTATCGAAGATGGAAACCACATCTAAGATGGGAACATGAGCAAGCTCTTTGTGGTGAGTAAATGTAGCTTAAATACAAGTTTTAAAATTAGGACAACATTTCTATTAAAAGTGTAGTAAAAAACGTAGATGACAACCACCACCACCTGCTTGAACTACAACATAGGTACATTAAGCTATTGCTGGACAACATCCAGTATCCTTTCAGTACATTCGATACTTTACAACAAGTATTTTATATAGTTGATAATGTGGATACCTCCCTCTATATATAGTTGGCATGTAGGTCTCATGCAAAAATTCATGTGTTTGCTTATGTGATTTTGAGTTAGATACAGATACCTGTTTGATAAAACATTCGTAACAAATTGGCTTTAAGATTTGGCATTGGCTATAAGATTCTACACAATTCTTCCGTACAGGCCCATATTCGTGTGTTGGAGACTACGCCTGAGAACAGAACTGAACTTCTTTTAGGTCTTGAATATTTGATAGGGATCTCTTATGTTGACGACATAGAGGTTTTCAAGTTAAATATACTATCTACTTATGACTACTCATTTTCACGGTAAATATACAATCTAGATTATATATATATATATATATATGCTGGCTTTTCCCTTCCCTTTATAGTTCAATCTGTTCTTTGATCATTGCTAGTTAAGTGTTTATGAACTAATCAGTCTGCAGATGAAACATGAACCAAAAATAACATGCATGCTTATGGAGATGAGTGGCCCAGAGCTTTATGAGAAGCAATTGCTGGCTGGCTGGCAAGGTTGAGTCTTGCATCTATATATGAGCCAAAATTGGCTATTGATTGTCAAGGAGGCAATCCAAGTTCCAAAGAGAAGAGTTGTTAAGGATAGAATATGGTAGTACTATGTATTTGGATTTGGGTCTTTTTTGGAAAAAATGTAAGATGGTGAAAAAATGTAAGATGATAGTAGTATCTATTTTTGGGACTGGATTGTATCTGTATGGATTGAATGATATGTTTAATTTGAAATGAATATTTAAAGCGTTTCTTAAATTGATATTGTATCTTGTTCAGATTCTTTTGAAATTGAGTAGTATTTGAGAAATTGAGTAGTATTTGAGTATTGCTTTCTATAACACCTTGAAAAGTGAGATATATGAGTATTACAATTATTCCAGCTTGAAAAATAAGTGTTATATATAGATTTTCTATTTATAACCCTTTGAAAATAAGTGTCATATTTATTAATCCTATTTATAAGTCTTTGATAAATCCTCCGCTCGACCAAACTCGACCCCGTCTTCGCCGATACGTTCACCACTTAACCCCCTTCCAATTCTGTATATTAGTTTACCTCATTCAGCGCGTAAACCTAGGCAAAAATAGCGCCCAAGTTGATATAATGACAACTTTTGGGAGCGCAAAAAACTGCGGTAAACTACCTATGTTTCCGGACTCGTATCTCCCACCCCAGAGATCCGAATTCGATTTTTCTTGTTGGTATGTGAAGACCACCTAACCTAGTTTATTTCCTGTTAAATACAATATTCTATTTGTTGCTATATGTAAAAATAAATTAGGTAGAAAAATCCAAAAACTTACTTTTTTCCAAATTCTAAAAATTGTGAAATGGAGCGCGCCCCGCCAAAAGGGACCGCCCCATCGTGTACCAAGTGTACCAAAAGGTGCGCGCAGTGTACCCAAACGTGTGAGATTTTGCGGAAACAGATTTGGAAGCGTGTGCGCGTCGGAATCAGCCCGTATCCGCAGTAAATTTTCGTGTCGCAACTTTTATAAAAGTCCTGCGCGCTTTGTGCACGCTCGTCAGAATACGACAAAACTTGCGCCACTGGACTCGTGGTATCGCGCCGGTCCTGTGATCCAATTTTTACGCAATTCTGAGACAGTTGACCAAGTCGCCAATTGGCGGGCCCAACGTTTGACTTTTTGGACAAAATTGTGTTCGGCTCATCAAAATTCATATATGGACATACCATTGAGTTCGTACTGACATTTAGAGTTTGTTTGACCTATAATTTGTCCCTTTTAGAGACCTTTACCCTTGGCACGCTTTTTGGTGCAAGGTGGCCCACATGTAGACTCCACTTTGGCCCAAAATTATCGTTTTGCCCTGTGTCCAAATTGGACGAAAGGGTAGTATTTTCTAGCTATTTTGCTTATTCTGGGAACGTTGGTGATGTTTATTTCAGCATCCGGAGACGTTCATTCTGAGGCCATAGTTTCTGATACTTGGTGTTTGATATCTGGACGTTATATTTTGTAGCTCTCTTGTCAGGCAAGTATACCTTGCCTTGTTGTACTGTTTAAATTCTGTATTATTAGTTGTATGTTTATATTATATAACTGTACGCATCCGAGAGAGACTCGGGTGCAGTCAACGAAGGCGTTGACGTTAGGACTTGTGTCTGACCTAGTATCTAGTAGACCCACCTAAAGTTGTGGAGTTATTGGCATGACTCCCCAGGCCTTGACACGTATCATTACATGTCACAGAGTGAGTTCATGTAGGGATGCATGCCTCATAATCGATTGGCCATCGACTTGAACAACACGTGTAACGGTATTTAGCTTAGTTGTGTATTTCTATAGAGACTTGCATTTTGTACGAGATGTCCACGTCGTGTTCGCGACTTATACATTTGTATTGGGCGGGGAGAACGACTAGTAGGCATATGGGACACCTACCTATTTTATACAGATACCGCACTCGACGGAGTGATACAAACGTATATATATTGCAGATACCACGTTCTTTAGAGTGTTGGGCGTCACTTATTATTTTTGCAGATACCACACTCTATAGAACGTTGGACGTTATACTATTTCAGATACCATGCTCCTCGAAGATGGACGATTGCAGAATACCCATGTTTAGGGGACATATGTGGCATATACTAGCCAGTCACGACGATTGGTAAATTACGTCAGCATATGTCTAGCCCACACTTTCCCAAACGTACTAAGTTATCCTCAAATTGTATTCACTTAGATGGTTAGAACACCCCCTTTATTTATTCAGTATTTACTTTATGGCATGCTTCTATGTATCTTGTTACGTCCCTCTGAGGACCTGGTCCCTTTTCAGGTGTAGATGTTCATGAGTATTCGCAGGAGCGCAGATCTGGACATGCTACTTATATTCGAGGAGGTCTTCTCTTCGAGCCTCGTGATTGTCAGATATTGTACTTATAGGGTATTTATCTTGTTCATTTTATATTCTAGTTCGACAGTGAATTTGTTTCCATCCGACTGTCATCTTTAGATACTTTATATTGAGATCTAGTTACATGGTTATTGGTTATTCATTTATATTTGATTTCTGTGGATGAGATTTAGATTATACCATGTGACTTGTGAAAGTTTTACCACTTGTGAATCATTGTTCATTATACAGCGTACGCGTGTATTATGGTTTCCATATATTGGAGTTGCCATATACATGCGGCTGGCATGCTTACGTGTCCTAGTCCTACGTATTTTGGGACTGGGACGTGACATATTTTTAGTGGTGGCCCATGCAGGTCAGAGCATATTGTCTCGGTTACGTTACTGTACCGAGCAAGCCTGCACCTAGGACTAGAATATAGGATCTCATCCACAATTGACTATGACTTATCTTTCTTTCAGTCTGTTCTATTTAAATAATTGCATCCTGCTTGATTCATGTGCTTCCCTAATAATTCCTTGAGTATAGCCCCTGCTAGAATATAGAAATCCCTCTTAATAGGATGATAATTAGGGTAACACTCCTATTAAGAATATAACTAGGGCATTGACACATCACTAAGTTTAGGATACTTAATGAACCCTAGCCTTCCGTATTACCTAATGAACCCTAGCATCACTTACCTATAGATTAATTTACCATTATCCCTTGATGTATTTAGGTATGACTTAAGAGTAATATAAACACTACTAGGATTAGTTTGAAATTTGACCATAGTGTTTGACCCTAGTATTGAGAAACCAATAGAATCCAAGGATAAACTTTAGGACTGAACCTAACTTTTCATGGTGAGATAGTACTAGAGAGCTACAACTTTAGCACCTTGTCTTATAGTAGCAGAACAGTATCTTAGAAAGCCACGAGAAATGGATAGAATATTCCCTTGGTCATACCTCGAACACAAAGATTAGCAACCACCTTCCCTCAAGAAACCATGACATTATCTAGAGTCTTCTATTTAGTTTTATGACTTGTTCCTCTGAACCCTTAGCGCTTGCTTTTGTGTGACGACTAAATTAGGTTCTTCTCTTCCTCATCTTTCGATTCGTGCCACCTAACCTTTCTGATTTTTGGCCAAGTAATTTTATTCTATGATAAGGATATATAGTTGCTAGGATTATAATTGTAATCTTGAACTTTGAAATTAGGTGCTTGGTAGCTAGAGCTTGATAGTTTGAGTTGTTCCTTTAGATTATGATATGATTATTCTTAGTTTAAATCACGTAAGTACCCCACCTCGATATGAGTTATATCCCTTTTTCCTTGAAGGCCAGTAACTTTTTCATTCTTACTATTGACACTTGTTCTATAAGCACAGTGATTAAGACTTGAGGTGACTATTACCTATATAATGCAATAGGAGACCTTAATGAGTACCAAGATCTTTTTTTCGTGTACCCTAATAAAAGTTCTACTTTATTTACCAGGACCAGGTTATTTTATAAGATCTCCTTTAAGGCAGTTACAGTATTAGTTTATTATTTTAAGTTGGGTAGTATGCCTCACAACCTAGTAACACATAGTCCTCTTGACTCATTATTGAAGTATAACTGAATGACATTAACTGTATACTAGCATAAGACGATAGTGTTTATTAAGACTGTAGAACTTAGAAGGCCATACCCTTATCTGGTCGACTAGCGACTTAGACAAGGAGTTAGAATAACAACTGTAGAGATTGTAGAATCTTATTTTTTTGTGAATTTAAATTATTTTGTAATTTCTCTCATCATAATCTAGCATACTTATATTTGATGTACTATATTGACTTATACTGCTATTATAGTCTGGTTTTGCAAGCTTATTCTTTATCAAGCTTGTTCATGATATATGTATTATTGGAGTACTACACTAATACATTTCAGAATTAGTGTATTACGGTCTGATCAACCATAGTGTGCTTGGTTCGCCATTCGCATAACTACTTTACGTGGATTGAGATATATAGTGATTAGTAGACGAATGTACTTGCCCTCCAGATATGCCTGAGCATATCGTATCAGTTACATAACTGTAATGATACGAGCATGTGAATAGGAATTACCAAAATAGGATTTCAATCCACAATTGCCTTGACAATTTCTATTTGAATTCTTTAAACCCCTTGATCCTCACACTTCTAATCTATTACCTCCCCCTTGAACTCTTGATTATTGTTTTCCGTCTTCCCTTAATTCGGAAAGACGAAACCTCGTGCTTAGTATAAGTACGAAAAGTGTATTGTTTCTGTAGCCATTTCTGTTTGTTTTCTGGAAAATTACCAAACTTTGTTATTAGATTTGATTTCAGTTTAAAACTGTGCTACATTTAGAATGACCCTTCACTACCTACCTACATTTTATTTTATTACTTTCCTGATACGTGCATCACTATGGCAGCATAAAATTTTTGCCTCGTAACTTTGGTCAAGTTCAGAACTCAAGTGTTTCGATGAAGAATGTATCATTTTGCTGTCAGGGGTCTAAATAGATTTTACTTGGATGGACAATTGACTGACTCCTAAATGGATTGCAGCACCTATGACTCGATTGACTTTTAGGTGTATTGGACTATTTGACGTGCTAGAAAGACTGGGAGAAGTGGCATATCGACTTGCACTACCATCTTCACTTGAGGGAGTACATGATGTATTCCATGTGTCGCAACTCAGGCGAAATATGGCAGACAGCAGTCATGTTCTCGACCATTCGGAGATCACCATTGGGCCAAACTTGTCATATCAAGAGCAACCCATGGGAATCCTTGATCGTCGAGAAAAAGTATTGAGGAACCAGTCTATTCCCTTGGTTTGCGTGGCATAGAAGCATGGTATGCCAGGAGAATCTACTTGGGAGCATGTGGACGACATACGCAAGCGTTTTTTGAACCTATTCGTAGACCAAGGTATGAATTTACTTCTTTGTAAATTTATTTCTTTTACCATCCTTGACTTTCTACCGTGACTTAGTTTTAATTTCGAGGACGAAATTCTTATAAGTTGGGTAGATTGTGAAACCCCAATTTCTAATAAGCCGTATTAGTTATTTTTAATTAATTATTTATTTTATTTCAATTATAGTAATTATGTGCTAAATAGAGAAAATAGATTTTTCTAATTTTTATTTGAGGTGTTTGTGCATTTAGAGGATTTATGGGCCATTATAAAAAATTTCCTAATTTATTCCATGTAGGAGAGCCGGTAGGCAGTTGCTAGCTTAATAGTATGCACAAATATAATTTTCTAGAATTTTCTAGGTATATATATATATATATATATATATATATATATATATATATATATATATATATATATATATATATATATATATATATATAGTTAATTAGAAAAGAAAAGGGAATAAGAAAAAGAAAAGAAAAGGAAGTGGGTTTGAATCCTTAATGTATTCAAACCCAAACCCGTAAACCCGCATACCTGACCCACCCCAACCAAAACCAAAACTAAGAATGAAAGAAAGAAAGAAAGAAAGAAAGAAAGAAAACAACAGCAACAAAACAAAGAAAGAAAGAAAGAATAAGAAAACAGCAACAACAACCACAGTATTCCCAACCCCCCCAGCGGGTTTTTTTCCCCCCTGTACCGCCTCTCTCTCCCTACTTATACTCTCTCAACTCTCCCAAACCCGAACCCTAATTCTCCTCTCCACCACTCCAGCCACCTAGTCGCGCCGCCGCCAGCCAGGGACCGCCCCAGCCGCGTTGGAGACCGCCGCAGCCGTCGCGCGCTCGCGAGCGTCGCCGCACAGGAATGGACAGCAATGTACCTGTGTTCCCGCTCCATTTCCTGTGCCCCCGCTCGACCAAACTCGACCCCATCTTTGCCGCTACGTTCACCACTTAACCCCTTCCAATCATGTATATTAGTTTACCTCGTTCAGCACGTAAACCTAGGCAAAAACAGCACCCAAGTTGACAAAAAATGATAACTTTTGGGAGCACAGAAAACTGCGGTAAACTACCTATGTTCCCGGACTCGTATCTCGGTTTTTCTTGTTGGTATGCGAAGACCACCTAACCTAGTTTATTTCCTGTTAAATATAATATTCTATTTGTTGCTATATGTAGAAATAAATTTGGTAGAAAAACCCTAAAACTTACTTTTTTCCAAATTCTAAAAATTGTGAAACGGAGCGCGCCCCGCCAAACGGGACCGTCCCGTCATGTACCAAGTGTACCAAAAGGTGCACGCAGTGTACCCGGACGTGTGAGATTTTGCGGAAACTGATTTGGACGCGTGTGCGCGTCGGAATCAGCCCGCATCCGCAACAAATTCTCGTATCGCAACTTTTGCAAAAGCCCTGCACGTTTTGTGCACGCTCGTCAGAATGCGATGAAACTTGCGCCACTAGACTCGTGGTATCGCGCCGGTCCTGTGACCCAATTTTTTGGCAATTCTGAGACAGTTGACCAAGTTGCCAATTGGCGGGCCCCACGGTTGACTTTTTGTGCAAAATTGTGTTCGGCTCATCAAAATCCACATCTGGACATACCGTTGAGTTCGTACTGACATTTAGAGTTTGTTTGACCTATAATTTGTCCCTTATAGAGACCTTTACCCTTGGCACGCTTTTTGGTGCAAGGTGGCCCACATGTAGACCATACTTTGGCCCGAAATTACCGTTTTGCTCCTGTGTCCAAATTGGTCAAAAGGGTAGTATTTTCTAGCTATTTCGCTTATTCTAGGAATGTTGGTGATGTTTATTTCAGCATCCGGAGACGTTCATTCTGAAGTCATAGTTTCTGATACTTGGTGTTTGACATCTGGATGTTACATTTTGCAGCTCTCTTGCCCGACAAGTATACCTTGCCTTGTTGTACTGTTTAAATTCTATATTATTAATTGTATGTTTATATTATATAACTGTGCACGTCCGAGAGAGACTCGGGTGCAGTCAACGAAGGCGTTGACGTTAGGACTTGTGTCTGACCTAGTGTCTAGTAGACCCACCTAAAGTTGTGGAGTTATTGGCATGACTCCCCAGGCCTTGACACGTATCATTATACGTCACAGAATGAGTTCATGTAGGGACGCGTGCCTCATAATCGACTGGCCATCGATGTGAACAACACGTGTAACGGTATTTATCTTAGTTGTGTATTTCTATAGAGACTTGCATTTTGTACGAGATGTCCACGTCGTGTTCGCGACTTGTACATTTGTATTAGGCGGGGAGAACGACTAGTAGGCGTATGGGACACCCACCTCTTTTATACAGATACCGCACTCGACGGAGTGATACAGACGTATATATATTGCAGATACCACGTTCTTTAGAGTGTTGGGCGTCACTTATTATTTTTGCAGATACCACACTCTATAGAACGTTGGACGTTATAATATTTCAGATACCATGCTCCTCGGAGATGGATGATTGCAGAATGCCCATGTTTAGGGGGCATATGTGGCATATACTAGCAAGTCACGACGATTGGTGAATTACGTCAGCATATGTCTAGCCCACACTTTTCCATACATACTAAGTTGTCCTCAAATTGCATTCACTTAGATGGTTAGCACACCTCCTTTATTTATTCAATATTTACTTTATGGCATGCTTCTATGTATCTTGTTACGTCCCTCTGAGGACCTGGTCCCTTTTCAGGTGTAGATGTTCATGAGTATTCGCAGGAGCGCAGATCTGGACAGGCTACTTATATTTTGAGGAGGTCTTCTCTTCGAGCCTCGTGATTGTCAGATGTTGTACTTATAGGGTATTTATCTTGTTTATTTTATATTCTAGTTTGGCAGTGGATTTGTTTCCATCCGACTGTCATCTTTAAATACTTTATATTGAGATCTAGTTACATGGTTATTGGTTATTCATTTATATTTGATTTATGTGGATGAGATTTAGATTATACCCTGTGACTTGTGATAGTTTTACCACTTGTGAATCATTGTTCATTATACAGCGTACGCATGGATTATGGTTTCCATATATTGGAGTTGCCATATACATGCGGTTGGCATGCTCACTTGTCCTAGTCCTACGTATTTTAGGACTGGGGCGTGACACTGCCTCTCGCCCATATCAGTCCAGCACACTAGGGAACGACACTTCTTGCCATACAACGCTTCAAATAGAGCCATATGAATGCTCGTCTGATAGCTATTGTTGTAGAAAAACTTGACCAAATGTAAATGGTCCTTCCATGATCCGCCAAAGTCAAGCATACATGCCCTCAACATGTCCTCCAGTATCTGAATGGTGCGCTCGGACTGGCCATCTGTCTGTGGTTGATATGATGTGCTGAACTTCAGACGGGTACCGAGACTCTCCTCTATACTCCGCCAAAAGTATGATATGAACCTCGTATCCCGTTAGACACTATGCTGACTGACACCCCATGCAGTCGCACGATCTCCCTCATATACATCTCTGCTAAGACCTCTGTCGACTGTCCAACTCTGAAGGGTAGAAAGTGAGCGAACTTGGTGACTCGGTCCATGATCACCCATACAGCATTACGACCACTAGGAATCCGCAGAAAGTTCGTAACAAAGTCTATTGTGATGTGCTCCTATTTCACTCAGGTATCGTGAGCAGTTTAAGTAACCCTGCAGATCTTTTGATGCTCAGCCTTGATTTTCTGACATACCAGGCACCTTACCACAAAGTGGGCTACTTCTCTCTTCATCCCTCACCACAAGTCTCTGCATATCTTTGTGCCACCTGGATGAATAGAGTATGTTGAACTGTGCGCCTCCGCCATCATCTTCTAATGAAACTCTCCATTCGGAACATATAGGCGATCTCCGTACCTCAAAGTTCTGTCCTCATGTATGTGCAAGCTGGTCTGTATCCAGGGCTCTGTCCTCTGTCAGAGTCTCTAAAATCTGGCATCTGGCGGCAAAGCAATATTGACCCTCTCAACCAATGTCGATTGTACCTGAAGACTCGACAACTGGATGTCTGCTCTTGGCATGATGACCTCTATACCCAACTTCTCCAGATCTCTCAATAGGTGTTGCTGGGTAGTCAGAAAGAATGCCATGGGCCTCCTGATTAATGCGTCAGCTACCACATTGGCCTTCCCCGGGTGGTACTGTAGCTCGATCTCAAAGTCTATCATCACCTTGAGCCAACGTCTTTGTCTCTGGTTCAGGTCCTTCTGAGTATAGACGTACTTCAGGCTTTTGTGATCTGTGAAGATCTTCACCCGCTCTCCGTATAGGTAGTGCCTCTAAAGCTTCAGGGCAAAGATCACTGCGACAAGCTCCAAATTATGTGTGGGATAGTTATTCTCATGGGTCTTCAACTGCCTAGAGGCATAGGCCACAACCTTCCCATGTTTTATTAAGACACCACCAAGTCCCTTCCCGGACGCATTACTATAGATCGCGAATCCTCCCGGTCCAGAAGGTATAGTCAAAATAGGTGTCGTAGTCAGACGCTTCTTTAGTACATCGAACGCCATCTGATACTCCTATGACCAAATGAACTCCTGCTCCTTGCGGGTCAAGCGGGTCATCGGCTCTGTGATTCTCGTAAAATTCTCTACGAACCTCCGGTAATATCCTGCAAGTCCTAGAAAACTCCTCACCTCTGAGACATTGGTAGGGGTCAGCCACGTCTCTACTGCTGCCATCTCCAGATATGACATATCCAAGGAAAGAGACATGATCTAGAAAGAACTCATATTTAATCAACTTGGCGTAGAGCCTCTCACACCTCAGCGTCTCCAATACTATCCTCAAGTGGTCCTCGTGCTCCTCGTGGCTCTTCGAATACACCATAATATCATCGATAAAGACTACCATGAACTTGTCCAAGTACTGGTGGAAGACTCTGTTCACCAGGTTCATGAATACAGCAGGCGTATTCGTCAATTCAAAAGGCATCACTAAGAACTCATAATGACCATAACGAGTCATAAATGTCATTTTTGGAATATCTTCTCTCCGCACCTTCAGTTGGTGGTATCCCGACCTCAAGTCGATCTTGGTGAACACCCTAGCTCCTGTCAGCTGGTCGAACAAGTCATCAATCTAAGACAAGGGGTACTTGTTCTTGATAGTCAAAGCATTGAGGGCTCTGCAATCAATACACATGCGGACTGTCCCATCTTTCTTTGGTACAAACAGCACTGGTACTCCCTAGGGTGATGCACTCAGGCAGAAAAATCCCTTATTCTGTAACTCCTCTAACTGTAGCTTCAGCTCATCCAGTTCTTTCTTCGTCAACCGGTACACATTAGAAGATACCAGCGCTGCTCCAGGTGCCAACTGGATGGTGAACTCCACTTCTCTATCTGGAGGTGTCACGACCCGCACCCGGTATAGGGGCACGAGAGCGTGGGTACGTCCAGCCTACGCCGCAGCATCGGCGTTAGAACGCTGTCTGGGTCACAATAACACTAACTAAATAAATACCTGTCAAAGATATACATCTCCATAATCTCACAATATAACTCAATCACCACAACTATAAGGCACGATAAGATAAAAGGAAATGACATAGTTAAATACCATGTCTCAAACATAAAGATAACTCACAGTCTAGCTGTCCAACACAAGTCTCCAATTAAACTTAACATAAGTCTAAACATAAACTGAATTAACCTCCATACGTCTCAAGCATAAATAAATATTATCTAAATAGCTGTAGGCAAAGTCTCATCTAGAAGCATGGTCTCCTCTAAGATCTCTGGTACATAGTCTGCATCTATACCTGGTCCGTAGTGCGTGGTACAGAAATCCTCAAGGTTCTCTGGAAAAAATATCCAGTCAGGATTGGAACGAAAATACACCTCTAACAGCAGTTCCACATATATTGATGAAAACTATAATACAGTGTAAAGAAATACAAGACAGATATAAAATAACTGACAATAAGAAATACTAGATAAAAGAAATGCTGGAATAAAGTACTGGAACATCATCATCATCAATAGGCATCTAACAATGAGTAAAACTACTAGTACACGCAAGAACAATGAACTGGTATATAAGTGTGTATAAGAACGATAACTAGAACATGTGGAAATACTAGATCAATCTATCAAGATACATGTCAAGAAATCATCTATCTAAGTGTGTGAAACATCAGTACATCATGTGATCGGCTTGGGCTATATGACTCATTACATGGATTAGCGATCATCCCCAACAGGTCAGGCTAACCAGAATGTAACAGCGATGAGGCATGTAAGGGTAAGGCTGCACCGACGTGAGATGTGGGTGAGCTAATGCTGCATGTAAGGGGTATGATCACATAACTACCAATACTTTCCCGTTTTCCCCAGCTAGCACGATGGATCTCAATCACGACTCCTCGTGACAGGTCTCAATGATGCCAACTCGTGTAAAGAACAGTGTCAGAGTCATGTACGCTATACAACAAGAATTATAGAGATAATCAACATAATGAAAACTGTCAGAGAATGTACTCGCCTGTGGTCCTTAGCTGGCAATACCACTGTCCAGGTTCCCAGGTACCATCTGAGTGATCCAACAGTCCTATAGATATACCATATAATAAAATACTTTATCAGACACTACTCTAGCTTACAATCAACATAATAATCTCAACAGACTATGCTAGGGGTGGTCACGTCTGTCGTTGTTGTGAATAACAGACAGTCAATGGTACGGTCTTGCCAGTACGTCAGTGTACATTTGGCAGTCTGTTATCATGCTACGGAAAACCTAGTACATGGGCATATGATGCCTAATATTGTTTATCATAAACATAAACATTACTAATTTTAATTTAATAGGTACGTGCTTTTAGTTACTTAATAGATTTACCTTCTGCATGTTCATATGCGTATATTGATACATACTAGTCAATTATACTATGTACATATATATACTATCAACTTGTACCAGGAATACAATTTATTAAGTAGATATACGAGGATACTTATAATACATATAGGGCACGTGTAGATATTATTTGAGAGCCAGGATATCTATATACCTATACGTATGCAACTACGTACATACATGCTCAACGAGGTTAGGTTCACGTTAAACCTGCGCGTGTGGACAGGGTGGTGATGACGAGCTGATCATCGTGCACGGGTGCACAGTCAGAAATGGCTCAGCGGAAATGCTGCTCCGGCGCTCCAGTCGGCTCGGCTTCGACAGTGGTACGGCGTTCAGTCCCGGCGCAGGGTGGTCGAGCAGTTGGGTCCAGTTCCTGCTTCCGTCGGCAGCAGCAGCGCTTGGCGGCTCGGTCGGTCTCCGGTTGACGTGGGCTTCAGCAATGGTGGCAGCGGCGCGTGCGGGTCTCCGGCTTCAGCGTTCGTGCTCGGGTGTTGGTCGGAACTGGTTCAGCGGTTAAGGCGAGAGCCCGTGGGTCGTGGGTGAGACTTCCGGCGTTCGGCGGCTCAGCGGTTTGCTCGACGTGGAGATGGGTAAGGGAAGGGGTCGGCTGAGGTTTTAGATTTAGGTTTAAGGGAAAAGGAAAAGTAATACTATGTATATATATATAGGTAGTAGGCTTGGGTTGACCTAGAGTTAAGTTTGGTCAAGGCCCTATTGCGATTGGGCTTGCCATGGATAATTTCGATGGTTAGGGTTTCAAATAAATTAAAAAATGAATTTCTAGAATGTATTGGTTCAGGGGTTTGAAGCTAGGGTTTCAAAGGGTTTGTTGTTAGATTACATATTCCCAAGAATCAGAATATAATGAGAAGGAAAAATGGGTTTAATGGATTTACGAAATTTTGCATGGAATAGGTTTATTGTTTGCTTAAATCAAATTAGATGCAAGGAGGTGTTCTACAATTTAATAGAAGTACAAGTGCTGGATTTACGTGGGACACAAGCATTAATTAATGGTCTGGCGTGTCTAGGACAAGGTGTGAATCTGATGGAAGGCAAGGCTAGCATCCTAGTTGTTGAATAATGATAAAGTGCACAATCAATTAAGGTCACTGTAAATTAAAGAAAATTGATTATCATAAAATCATTTACTCATTAATTACGAAAAGACGAAGATATCCCTAATTCCAAAAAGTGGGGGTGACAAGTCTACCCTCCTTTAAAGAATTTCGTCCTCGAAATTTAAAATGACTAACACAAGAATCAAGCAATCAATTTATGAATTATACCTCAAGTCTCGAAGAGATATGGATACCGCTCGCGCATTTCGTCCTCTCTCTCCCAAGTTAATTCTCCTGGGGAGTGATTTCTCCATGCGACACGAACCAAAGGAATAGTCTGATTTGGCAATATCTTCTCCCTACGATCCAAGATCTCCACCGGTTGTTCAGGATAGCTGAGTGTCGGTCCAACTTCGATCTTCGAGTGATCTAATACGTAACTAGGATCTGCCACGTACCGTCTCAGCTGCGACACGTGGAACACGTTATGTACTCCATCTAGAGCAGGCGGCAAGTCTAGTCTATAGGCCACTGCACCGACCCTTGCAAGAATACTGAAGGGCCCGATGTATCGTGGGCTAAGCTTTCCTCCTCTGCCGAAACGAATTATGCCCCGCGTTGGAGAAATCCGTAAGAACACCAAATCGCCAACCTAAAACAACGATCTTAACACGCAATCTAAACAAGGCAAACACAAACCAAGCAAAATAATCAAAACAATACCTGAAACTCTAGGGGTCTACGGTGGCTATCGGCCCAATGCCGCTGTCTGTCCTGTGCCACTCGCAGTCTGTCTCTGATAAGTTTCACCTTTTCTGCTGCATCCACGACCATTTTTGGTCCTAACAAGGCTATTTCCCCAACATCATCCCAAGATAAGGGTGTACGACACCTCCGTCCGTATAAGGCCTCGAATGGTGACATCTCAATGCTGGCTTGGTAGCTGTTGTTGTAAGCAAACTCTACCAAATGTAGATGATCCTTCCAAGAACCTCCGAGATCCAAGACGCAAGTGCGTAGCATGTCTTCAAGAGTCTGAATAGTCCTTTCAGACTGTCCGTCTGTTTGAGGGTGATAAGCGGTACTGAACTTGAGCTGAGTGCCCAAGCTAGACTGCAGGCTCTTCCAGAAATGGGAAGTGAAACGACTATCCCGATCTGAGACAATACTCACAGGAACTCCATGTAATCTGACAATCTGCTGTACGTACATCTCTGCTAGCTTCTCCGTCGAAGTACCCACTTTAAAAGGTAAGAAGTGGACTGATTTGGTCAACCTATCCACGATGACCCAAATTGCGTCTTTTCCTCCTGGAGAACGAGGAAGTCCCAAAACGAAGTCCATGGTCACGTGCTCCCACTTCCATTCTGGAATGGGTAAAGGTTGAAGCAATCCCCCTGGCCTCTGTCGATCTGCTTTCACCTGTTGGCACACTAAACATTGGGATACGAAGCGTGCTACTTCGCGCTTCATACCATACCACCATACATGCTTCCTCAAGTCCCGATACATCTTGTTGGCTCCGGGATGCATCGAGTACTGAGAGCGGTATGCCTCCTGTAAAACTTCTTCGCACAGTTCTCCATTCGGCACACACATCCTCGTGCCATGTCGTAAGGATCTATCATCCGCAATAGTGAAATCGTCTATCAATCTTGCCTGAACTTGTGCTCTAATATTCCGTAGAGTCTCATCATCGTACTGCGCAGCTTTAATTCTGTCTATCAGCTCTGATTGAATCTGCAGTCCCCACATCTGAATCTCCGTTCCTGAAACTAATACCTCAATTTCTAAGCTTTCAAGATCAGCTAATAAGTGTCTATCCGAAGTCAAACACATAGCCATTGGGTACCTGCTCAAGGCATCCGCGACTACGTTAGCTTTCCCTGGATGATACTGTAATGAGATATCAAAGTCTTTCATCAACTCTAACCACCTTCTCTGTCTCATATTCAGCTTCTTCTGTGTAAATACGTACTTTAAGCTCTTGTGGTCTGTGAAGATTTCCACACGCTCTCCGTACAGATAGTATTTTCACAGCTTTAGGGCAAAGATAACTGCTGCTAACTCCAGATCGTGAGTGGGGTAGTTCTTTTCATGATGGCGTAATTGTCTTGAAGCATAGGCAATCACTTTCCCATGTTGTTGAAGAACGCATCCCAACCCTTTTCCTGAAGCATCACTGTAGATAGTGAATCCACCTGTCCCTGATGGCAACGTCAAAACTGGTGCTGTCGTCAATCTCCTCTTCTGCTCATCGAATGCGGCTTGGCATTCTTCTGTCCAGACAAATTCCACATCCTTCTTGGTCAGCCTAGTCATTGGCTCTGCAATCTTAGAAAAGTCTTGTACAAATCTTCTGTAGTATCCTGCTAATCCAAGAAAGCTTCTGATTTCAGCTACCGTACTGGGGGTAGCCCATGACTTCACTGCCTCTATCTTCTTTGGGTTAACTGAAATTCCATCACCCGTTACCATGTGTCCAAGAAATTCAACCTTTTCAAGAAAGAACTCACACTTTGAAAGCTTCCCGTATAATTTCTCTCTCCTGAGAGTTTCTAAGACTATTCTCAAGTGCTCTTCATGCTCTTCTGGGGTTTTTGAATATACTAGAATGTCGTCAATAAACACTACTACGAACTTGTCAAGGTACTGGTGGAACACCTTGTTCATCAAGTTCATAAATACTGCTGGTGCATTGGTTAAACCAAACGGCATTACTGTAAATTCAAACTGGCCATATCTGGTTCGAAAGGCGGTCTTCGGTATGTCTTCTTTCTTCACTTTCACCTGGTGATAGCCTGACCTCAAGTCTATTTTTGAAAATACCTTCGCTCCGTTCAATTGATCGAAAAGATCATCTATCCTCGGCAACGGGTATTTGTTTTTGATAGTGAGGTTATTCAAGGCTCTATAATCGATACACATACGTACCGTGTCATCCTTCTTTGGTACAAATAATACCGGTGCTCCCCATGGCGATGAACTGGATCTAATAAAAACTTTGTCTTGCAGCTCCTCTACTTGTTTCTTTAGCTCTACCAATTCGTTGTTGTTAACTCTATAGACATGTTATGAAATAGGCTCTGCTCCTGGTATCAAGTCTATAGAGAATTCAACATCTCTGTCTGGCGGCAAACCTGGCAACTCCTCCAGAAATACATCCAGGAACTCTGCTATAAGTGGATGCGGTATTCCTTCTTCTTCCACTCTGGCTCCGCAAAAAGTGCCTTTGCTCCGCTCCTCTGCTCCTCTGGCAATCTCGAACTCTGGCTCTCCTGGTGGTCGAAATACTACTCTACCTCCACGACAATCTATAGAAGCATGGTGTTTACTCAGCCAGTCCATTCCGAGTACAATATCGTATTCAGGAAGTGGCATAACGAGTAAACTCACGCTCAACTCTCGGCCTTCCAATGACACTCTCCGATCCTTGCAACAATCTCAGACTAGGATAATGCCTCCTCCTGTCGTGATCTTGCAAGTCCTATCTAATGGTTCCGTTTCTAAATGATGCTTAAGGACATAAGATACAGATACGAAACTATGGAAAGCGCCAGAATCAAACAATGCAAGTGCTGAAATAGAATCGAGTAAAACTGAACCTGAAATCACGTCTCCAGCTGGCTCGGTCTCCACAGTGGTCATGGCGTAAGCTCGTCCTTGTGGTGCTCCTCTCTGTTGCTGCTGCTGCTGAGCAAACCTCTCCTGCTGTGATGGAAGTGGAGGTCCTCTCTGCTGGCCTCCTGGTACAATAGGTGCTCTGGCTGGTCCTCTCTGAGCTGCTCCTCCTCCTTGGCGAGTCTGAATAGCTGGGCAGTCCCTCAGCTGATGTGCTGCTGATCCACACGATAAGCAAGTGCCCAACCTTTTTCTGCAGATGTCTCGTGTATGTCCTATCTTTCCGTAATACGAACATGGGGTAACGAGTTGATTATGTCTTTGTGGTTGCTGTTGTTGAGCATGTCCTCGAACTGGTGCCTGTTGCTGGTGTTGCTGCTGGTGTTGTTGCTGGTGTTGCCTATGTTGTTGTTGAAAGTGCGGGCGCTTGGCTGGTCCTGTGTTACCTCCTGTTGCTCCAGATGTATCGCGTCCTCTCTTGGGCTTGAGGTCCAAGTCGTCTTCGGCAATCTGGGCATCCATCAGAATACCCACAAATGTAGCAGTACGTCGTCCCGAAGTACGAGACTTGATCTCCCTATTCAATCCTTTTCTGAATTTTTGAGCTCTATCTCCCGGGTCTCGAACCATCGATGGTGCAAATCGACTCAATCGACAAAACTCTGCAGCATATTCGTCAACTGACATGCCTCCTTGGACTAAGTCATGGAACTGGCTTTCTAATGCTCCCAAGGCTACGTCAGGAAAAAATTTCTCTTTGAAGAGTTCTTTAAAGTCCTCCCAAGTAAGTCCTTCAGCTGCGAGTCTCGGCTCTGTACGATACCACGTCAGTGCGATATCAAACATCTGGCTGCCAGCGGCCTCTATCTGAAGAATCTCCGGAATCTGTGATAAGCGCAGATTCCTCTCTATTTCTTCTAACCATTCGTCAGCATATAGTATTCCTTCTGTGCCTTTGAACTCTCGAGGCATCATCCTCTTAAAGTCCACTATGGTACCGGGCCTCTGTTGTTGCTGGCCTTGATGTTGCGGTTGTCGTGCTACTCTCTCCACAGCCTGGAGAGTCACCTGATGAGCATTCTCCATGCTCTCTCTCATCAGTTCGGTCTGCGCCTGGTGTGCTTCGGCTTGCATTCTCTGAGCCTCAGCTTGAACACGCTGAGCCTCTGCTGTTACTCTCTGGGCCTCTAGCATGCCTTGCATCAGTGCGAACATCTATGCCCCGTAAGCGGGCACTCCTCCGGGAATCGGTGTCGGTGGTGGTGGAAGGTTGTCTGTCATCGTTGGGGCAATCCTTTGTATAGGTGGAGTAGGAATCCCGTTAGTTGCAGACACTCCCACACGAACAGGAGATGTAGGAGAATCTCCAGGTATCTGTTCGTCAGGTTGAGAGGTGGCAGTCCTCTCTGAATTGGCTGCTCCCATTCTCATGGATCTAGTATTCGGCGACATCCTGAATACAGATCAAAGAATCAATTAAGGTGATAGATGTGATATTATCAAGGAAGGAACTACAGTGCTAAAGGAAGCAATCTATTGGAATAGCAATATAAAGTCCAGAATTTCCTAGTGTGATTGAGCATATTCTTATCCTAGATCCTATTTCCTATATCCTAGCACAGGCTCGCAGTATTACAACTAAGTGGTCGCACTACCACGATATCGCACAACTTGCGAAACTAGACCTGCATGGGCCACCACTAAAAACGTGTCATGACCCGCACCCAGTATAGGGGCACGAGAGCGTGGGTACGTCCAGCCTACGCTGCAGCATCGACGGTAGAACGCTGTCTGGGTCACAATAACACTAACTAAATAAACACCTGTCAAAGATATACATCTCCATAATCTCACAATATAACTCAATCACCACAACTATAAGGCACGATAAGATAAAAGGAAATGACATAGTTAAACACCATGTCTCAAACATAAAGATAACTCACAGTCTAGCTGTCCAACACAAGTCTCCAATTAAACTTAACATAAGTCTAAACATAAACTGAATTAACCTCCATACGTCTCAAGCATAAATAAATACTATCTAAATAGCTGTAGGCAAAGTCTCATCTAGAAGCATGGTCTCCTCTAAGATCTCTGGTACATAGTCTGCATCTATACCTGGTCCGTAGTGCGTGGTACAAAAATCCTCAAGGTTCTCTGGAAAAAAATATCCAGTCAGGATTGGAACAAAAATATAGCTCTAACAGCAGTTCCACATATATTGATGAAAACTATAATACAGTGTAAAGAAATACAAGACAGATATGAAATAACTGGCAATAAGAAATACTAGATAAAAGAAATGCTGGAATAAAGTACTGGAACATCATCATCATCAATAGGCATCTAACAATGAGTAAAACTACTAGTACACGCAAGAACAATAAACTGGTATATAAGTGTGTATAAGAACGATAACTAGAACATGTGGAAATATGAGATCAATCTATCAAGATACATATCAAGAAATCATCTATCTAAGTGTGTGAAATATCAGTACATCATGTGATCGACTTGGACTATATGACTCATTACATGGATTAGCGATCATCCCCAACAGGTCAGGCTAACCAGAATGTAACAGCGATGAGGCATGTAAGGGTAAGGCTGCACCGACGTGAGATGTGGGTGAGCTAATGCTGCATGTAAGGGGTATGATCACATAACTACTAATACTTCCTCGTTTTCCCCAGCTAGCACGATGGATCTCAATCACGACTCCTCGTGACAGGTCTCAATGATGCCAACTCGTGTAAAAAACAGTGTCAGAGTCATGTACGCTATACAACAAGAATTATAGAGATAATCAACATAATGGAAACTGTCAGAGAATGTACTCGCCTGTGGTCCTTAGCTGGCAATACCACTGTCCGGGTTCCCAGGTACCGTCTGAGTGATCCAACAGTCCTATAGACATACCATATAATAAAATACTTTATCAGACACTACTCTAGCTTACAATCAACATAATGATCTCAACAGACTATGCTAGGGGTGGTCACGTCTGTCGTTGTTGTGAATAACAGACAGTCAATGGTACGGTCTTGCCAGTACGTCAGTATACATTTGGCAGTCTGTTATCATGCTACGGAAAACCTAGTACATGGGCATATGATGCCTAATATTTTTTATCATAAACATCAACATTACTAATTTCAATTTAATAGGTACGTGCTTTTAGTTACTTAATAGATTTACCTTTTGCATGTTCATATGCGTATATTGATACATACTAGTCAATTATACTATGTACATATATATACTATCAACTTGTACCAGGAATACAATTTATTAAGTAGATATACGGGGATACTTATAATACATATAGGGCACGTGTAGATATTATTTGAGAGCCAGGATATCTATATACCTATACGTATGCAACTACGTACATACATGCTCAACGAGGTTAGGTTCACGTCAAACCTGCGCGTGTGGACAGGGTGGTGATGACGAGCTGATCGTCGTGCGCGGGTGCACAGTCGGAAATGGCTCAGCGGAAATGCTGCTCCGGCGCTCCAGTCGGCTCGGCTTCGGCAGTGGTACGGCGTTCAGTCCCGGCGCAGGGTGGTCGAGCAGTTGGGTCCAGTTGCTGCTTCAGTCGGCAGCAGCAGCGCTTGGCGGCTCGGTCGGTCTCCGGTTGACGTGGGCTTCAGCAATGGTGGCAGCGGCACGTGCGGGTCTCCGGCTTCAGCGTTTGTGCTCGGGTGTTGGTCGGAACTGGTTCAGCGGTTAAGGCTAGAGCCCGCGGGTCGTGGGTGAGACTTCCGGCGTTCGGCGGCTCAGCGGTTTGCTCGGCGTGGAGATGGGTAAGGGAAGGGGTCGGCTGAGGTTTTAGATTTAGGTTTAAGGGAAAAGGAAAAGTAATACTATGTATATATATATAGGTAGTAGGCTTAGGTTGACCTAGAGTTAAGTTTGGTCAAGGCCCTATTGCGATTGGGCTTGCCATGGATAATTTCGATGGTTAGGGTTTCAAATAAATTAAAAAATGAATTTCTAGAATGTATTGGTTTCGGGGTTTGAAGCTAGGGTTTCAAAGGGTTTGTTGTTAGATTACATATTCCCAAGAATCAGAATATAATGAGAAGGGAAAATGGGTTTAATGGATTTACGAAATTTTGCATGGAATAGGTTTATTGTTTGCTTAAATCAAATTAGATGCAAGAAGGTGTTCTACAATTTAATAGAAGTACAAGTGCTGGATTTACGTGGGACACAAGCATTAATTAATGGTCTGGCGTGTCTAGGACAAGGTGTGAATCTGATGGAAGGCAAGGCTAGCATCCTAGTTGTTGAATAATGATAAAGTGCACAATCAATTAAGGTCACTGTAAATTAAAGAAAATTGATTATCATGAAATTATTTACTCATTAATTACGAAAAGACGAAGATACCCCTAATCCCAAAAAGTGGGGGTGACAGGAGGTAGACCTGGCAACTCCTCCAGGAAGACATCCTCGAACTCAGCAACTATCTGCAGGGGCATTGTCTCCATATCCATATAAACTCTAGCTGTCTAGTCTACTCCTTGCTCGATGGTCCCCCGTATGTACTCGAACTCCGGGCAATCTGGCGGTCTGAAAATGATGCTACCCCTCCGGCAATCCAGTATGGCATGGTACTGGCTTAACTAGTCCATCCCTAGCGCCACTTCGAAGTTTGGCATCGAGAATTCCAAAAGTTGAGCTCTTACCTCTCGACTGCACACGACTACCGAGCACGTTCTAATAGTACTGGTAACCGGTACGATGCCTCCTCCGGTAAGAATATTCCAAGTCTTAGGTAAGGGGGAAGTGGCTACTCTATGCATCGCTACGAAACTACTATATATGAAAGATAGTGTAGCACCAGAATCAAACAATATGGTCACAGGTAATGAAGCAACTAAAATGGTACTTGTGATAGCCTTCCCCTCTGGTTCTTCCTCTGTCGCTGCTAGTGCAAAGGCCTGGCCTCGCCTTTATTCTCCCGCCTGCTGTCTGGCCCGATCAAATTGTGCCTCCTGTGGGGCCAGTGGTGGTCCCCTCTGAGATCCACTGGGTGCAGGTGGACACTAACCTTCCGCTGCCTGGTAAGGTGCCCTCTGGACTGGTGCAGCTGGCCTCTGTCCTACCTGCGGTGTTGTATCCCTGGGCTGTGGGCAATCTCGGACAATGTGCTGGTTTGCCCCACAGATCATATATAAGCCTATCTTCTTCCGACAATCTCTGATAATATGTCCCTTCTTACCATAATAGTGACAAGTTGGAACCTCCTTGTGCTAGTATGGTGCTGGCCTCTGCTGCATCTGCGCTCCTGGTCGACAGATTTGTCCTCATGATCCTTGATGTCCACCGGCTGGTGTGACTCAACTAGGGCACTTCTGATTCAGTGGTCCCTTGCCAATAGCCTCCTGGATCCTGGCCTCTGTCAGAACCTCATCGTAAGAGATCATCGACTGGGCGGTAGTGTACCTATGTAGCTCGCAAGTCAGACCATGATTGAATTTTCTAGCCGTCTCTAAATTATTTGGTATCAGGATGACACCAAATCTGCTAAGGCGACTGAACTCAGTGTCATACGCGTCTATAATCATATTCCCTTGCTCAAGATGCAGGAACTGAGAGTAGAGCGCATTCCTGACCGTAGTCGGGAAATACTTCTTATTGAAGTATTCTAAAAATACGCCCACGTCTGCTTCTTGCCGATGCTATGCTCTAAAGAATCCCACTAGTAATGGGCATTTTCTTTCAACTGGGATCTCACTGCGTCATCCATAGATCTAGAGATAGTTGAGAAGCCTCCAGTAGCATCTTCGTGTTGGCGACCCAATCAGAGATCTCCTCTGTAGTCTCGCTACCCGAAAAGGTATCCGGGACCATCTGATGAAACCCTCGAACCGTGCCCTCTGGCTGAGCAGGTACAGTTGTAGTTGCTGGTGTCACGTCCCGATCTCCCGCAGGAATCGGTCGTCCCCGCCGGGCATGAATTACCGTGCCATTGCTCCCGTGGGACGATCATTTCCATCGGGACATGATATCGTACGAGCCTGTGGTTATGCCCGCACAAGAAAACATCGTTAAAGTTGTGGCTATCATCGAATCGATCGAGTACGCAATGTAAGGATAGTATTGCAAACAATAATCCATCTGAGTATACGGGACAAATCATAAGGCACGAGGTTCTTTGAGTACAATGGCATCGTTCCATACATTATGTCCCTCTATACAAAAGCAACACAAAGCAATCGATACGGCTCAAGGCATCAAAACCAGATTTTTGGGTCCTAGGGATGAGGTACGGCTATCGCTTCCTCGGACGATCCAGCACCTGCGAACAAGCAAACTGTTGGTAGGTCAGCACTTTGGAGAAAGTACTGGTGAGTCTAAAATCAACGAACAGAAGCAACATTTTCTGAAACCAATACTAAGTAAGCATTTGGCAAAACATTAAAATACTAGTGATCTTTCTAGTTTTACCTAGGTTCGCTACATGCACTACAGGAACGGAGTCATATTACTTCTTTTTGAAAACATCTTTGAAATCAGAGTTCATGTTCGATATATAAGCAAGCAGGCAAGACAAGCAGTGCATGTACGATAAGCAGATTTATTTACTATCTCTGGTGTGCAGCGTGTCTCATGAGTCACATCATTTCTTTAAAGACTCTAGTAAGCATCTAGTGGACTATCTTCTTAGCATCTCTCCCTTACTTATCAATTAACATCTTATCGTGTGATCAAGATAGAAGCATATATGAAATAAAGACTTCTTTATGAAAACATCTAATACAAGAGAGCATATTCGATTGCATGAATATCACTTATTCAGTGATTCCACTAACAGAAAAAGTCAAATTAGCGATGTCCAAAAACGTCGCTAAATGACAAAAAAATGTCGCTAATCACGTTTAGCGACGTTTTACAGAAGTCGGTAATCATCACGTCGCTGAAAGGAAAAACGTCACTAAACGTCGCTCTACCGATGTTTTTTAGCGACTTAGACGTATCGCTAAATTAGCGACGTTTAGCGACTCAGAGTCACTAATTAGCGACGTAATAAAATATCGCTAAACGTCGCTAACTAACGACTTATATAGCGATGTAACAACGACGTCTTTAATGACCTGGCAGTACTGCCATGTCAGCAATTTGCAATGTACAGCGACGTATTTATCGACGTTTAGCGACGTCATTAGCGACGGCTATTAACGTCGCTAATTAGCGACTTATTTAGCGACGTAGAAAAATATCGCTAATTTTACAAAAAAAAATTACTGAATTGTTCCAAACTATTATTCCTGTAATTTATAAATTTCTAATTAAAAATAGATCCGGAGCAACCCTCCGTTGAATTCTCTGGGTTCCCCGACCCCTTCGATGGAACACTCAACACCGGTATATTAACATCATTTAATATAAATAAAAGTATCACAGTCATACAATTAATACACACAAATATTATAGACAGACCTGGAGCAACCATCCATTGAATTGTTTGCATACGAAATAACACAAAAAATATATAAAATATCACAGTCACACAATACACACAAAATAAAAGTATCACAGTCACACAAAATGCATAATATATAAGTATCACAGTCACAAAATGGGCATAATATATAAGTATCACAATCACACAATAACCACAATAAAAGTATATGAAATATCACAGTATCAATCTCCAGGATATCCAATACGCTGGGGCAGATACCAGTCCCTCAGATACTGTGCATAAACAGCGTTTATGTTATCAATCTTCGCTATGGGTGCTGGGTGACTGAAACTCCCCATCTGAGATACAGCAGGTGGTATCTCTTCCTCATTAACATTAGGAGGCATCACTTCCTCCTTAACAGTAGGAGGTGTCGCTCTCTTGGGTGCCATCTGGTAAGATAGATGAAAACAAAGAATATAATTGATAACATATATTACTTAAGGCATACCCTTAATAATGCGGAATGGAAGAATTAGATGACTCACAAAGAATTAGCTGTTTGTTGCAGTATAATAATGATAGTAATAATAAAACTACTTGGAAGAATTAGATGAATCACTTTCTCTTTTTTTATATTTCTTTAAATCTTCACCCCATGTCTGTTTAGGTCTAATTCTACTCCTAGCATCTCCCTTTAACTACTATCTTATTCCTCTTCCATACCATAATATCTATTGCTCAACATTTTGTCCTAACAATAAAAACACTATAAGATGTATCTAGTCAACCAACTAATATTTCTATTTAATTGATAGATCTTGTATAGGATGATGATGACAAAATGTATAGGATGATGACAATGATGATGTATAGGACGACGACGACGGCGATAACGGATACAAATCTATTGGTAGTGTTGATGATGGAGATGATAATACGAATGATGATGATTATTAGGGTTTTGTCAAGTCTTCTATTTTATTAGCCTGTGGTAGTTTCCTCTGAGTTTGATGATGGTTAACTCTTAGTTTTATCTTTAAGATTTTATTTATTTTCTTTAGTTCTAATTTGAGTTATTTAGTATTGGACTAGATTTGGAACTTTAGTTGGATTTAAGGAATCTTCGAAAACTCTAATTGAAATCTTCATTAACGAGGAATATTTAGTAAATGTTAAACTGGAATGTAGTTGTATATGTATATATATGGGAATGTACAGATACAAAGATGATACAAGAAAAGGTTTTGTACCTTTTTCTTGCATAATTATTCATACTAAGTTTCACTTTTGACACATTCATGTAGATTAAATGCCATAATGACAAGCATAGTCTCCTTTCAAGAGCATGACATAATGTAATCTATCCTACTATATATATATATATATATATATATATATATATATATATATATATACATGGATAAACGGGATATGAGCCATAGGGCTCATATTTCTACATGAGCCATGCACATGTGGACCAATAGAAATTGATTCATACATTTCATGTGCATCCATGTGCACTAGTACACTCCATTTATATTGGTCCACATGTGCATGACTCATGTAGGAATATGAGCCCTATGGCTCATATCCCGTTATATATATATATATATATATATATATATATATATATATATATATATATATATATATATATATATATATATATATATATATTGGTTTAGTATGGATGGGTTTTGTGGTTGTGGGGGTATGAATTTTGATGTAGGCATTATGGGAGTGTTATTCCTTTTGGCTTGAGGTGTCATAGAGATGAATGTATTTCCCTATAGAAAATTGTGTTTTCTTAGCTCTTCGTCTAGACTCTTGATAGGCTACGGAATTTGAAGGGTGCTCTTGGTTGCATGAATTTGAATTACTTAGTCAAAAGATAGGTCTACGTATCTGACAATTATGAGTCTAGGTTTTTTGACATGTTCCTCTCATGCTCATTAGCTATCTTGGCCAGAAATTTAGCACCGATATAGGTGGTTGCCATCAGGTATCAACCGATCATAATAATTGTCAATCTTTTGTGGAGCTTCCTTATGCTCCATAACTGTTCCCATTTTGATGGGATAAAGCTTTGGATGATGATCTTGATGCTTGCGAGAAATTTGATCAGTCTGTATGCTTTTTTTCATTTAGATCTAGGATGTGTATAAGCTTTGGATGTCTTGCTTGAAAGTCATAACTTGTCTACATTGTTTGAATGTTTTTATTTGCTCCTCTCTATATAGGTTATCTGGTTGCATTGCTACATGTTAATGTAATATTCTTCCAATTTGTTAATACCTGATACTTTGAAAATCATAATTTTTTTTGCAGAATTTGTGCCATGAAGGAGCATATATGCCACGGATTTCGTCTGGCTACGAGACAATTACTTTGTGTGACTATGAGATAATACCACCCCTTAAGATCGCAAGAGACTGAACCTGTAATTATGCATATGTGTATATTACATCCTTTTGTTTTTGTCAAATCTGGGATCATTGTGTAAACAAAAATTACGTTGGTAGAATATCTGACAATATTAAAGGATACCTACTTTTTGCATCCTATAATTATGCATGTGTATATTTACATCCTTTTCTCTATTTTGTGTGAAATGTTGGATCATTGGCATAAACATAAATTATGTTGGTAGAATATCTGAATATAAATTGCATATTACTACATCCTTTTCTTTCTTTGTGCCAAATATGGGATCATTACATAAAACATAAATTATGTTGGTACTATATCTGATAATATTAAACCGAAAAAGCTACCTACTTTTTCTTTCGGCAAGTGTGGTTATATGCATATATTTGGAACGTTTTTGTTTTCCATTCTGCTTTTGCCGTTATTTTTTATGGCCTCCATTTTCATACATAAGTAGATCAGTATTTGTGATGAAATTGACCTCAAAATTGTTTACTGGGGACCTAAATCTATTATTAATGTAGGCAAAAAGTTATAGTGGCCTGAGATTAAAGAATGCTGCTACACGAATCGAATGGGGGACCTTAGCCCGAAACCACATGGCGGTCTCCCATTTAAAGCACAGTTGCAGGCACATTGTACTGAATGATGATTATAATGATTAACCATATACTGTGTAAACTCCCTCGACCAGATTCCAGCACTTTAGGATTACTTTTAGCAATTTAGGATTTATGGCAATATTTTAATTTATTTTGCTTACATATCCTATTGATTTGTGCACCTGTCCATCACCTAAATATTTAGAGCGTTACACTGACTGTTATCCCCAAACAAAGTTCACATACCTCTCCTAGACATGTCAGTCTACTATCCTGCACTTTGTGCAACTCCCAGACATGCTGGCATGAGCCTCGTTTTAGTCGCACAAATATCGTTACAAACGTCCGTATTACTTATTAATTAAATTCCCAGATCTGTACCCATCCCTGTTCCAATAGAGATTAGAGGCCCAACAGTTACCTGTTTTGCCCAAAGAAAAATACGTTATTATTCTACATTGAGTATACTACATTTAGTATATTGACACCGTATTAAAATTATGGCCCTACCTGTCTCTAAATAATTAGAGAACACCGTGTGCATTAATTATTAATTAATTAATACGATGGCCCGTATCACCCAAGAAAACCAGGCCCAGCCCCTGCCCAGACTCACCCCCATCCCCTCAGGGCCTTCACACAGCCATTCCCCTCATTTCTGTACATTTTAACATTTTCAGGAATCGGGTATTTTTTCCAGACAATTACGAAATTGCGCAATTGTCCAAAATAGGACCTCCGTGCAATTTATAAAATTACAGGGACTTTTCTGTAAATTCTAGTGTGAATCTGCACCGTCCATTTGGAAGCGGAACCCACCTGAAAATATCCACAAATATCCTAAATGTGAATTTACCCATTTACCCCTAAAAAATAATTTCTATAAAAAGAAATCCCAATCCCTAACCCTAACCCTAGCCGTCAGCCGACCCCCCCCCCCCCGCCGGAGCAGCTCCGCCTTCCCCCGCGGCGAGCCGATCCCCCACCGTCCGAGCAGCTACAGCCGATCGCCTCCGCCACTCGCCACCCTCCACCACCAGCACCAACACCAACCCCTCTCCACCGTCTCCTCCCCTCGACCCGCTCGCCTCCGCCATCTCCCCGACTCCGGCTGCCACCACCACCCTCTATACCACAGCAGCAGCCCCGAGCCACCGTCCTCCGGCTGAACTCCCCTGAACCCCCATCACCTCTTCTCCTTCCTCCTCCCTGACTTCCTCCCCGACGATCCCCTTGTGGCCTCTCTCGTCCGGCCGGCTGAACCGCAGCAGCTCCTGTAATGCCCCGTTCCCCCTATTCGGGGAGCGCGGCCAAGGAATACTTACGACTGTCCGAACGGGACAGATTGAATTAAGATCCTTTCCTCGTTATGGATTGGTTTCTTCGGAATCAGGTCCCATATACGACGGACTGTGCCTCAAGGATGGACTCGGCGGCAGAGTCGAGAGGGGCCTTTCCGTTGCGTTGGTTTCTTGTCCGTTTTCGTGCCGCTTGGATGCTTTCTTGTTGGTTTTATGACTTGCATTTTCTTGAACGGTTTCAATGGATTTCATTGCTTTCGTTCTTAGGATTTCGCATTTCGTATCGACCCTTGGAGACCGAAGCAGGAGGTATTGATCATCCGTTGGTGCGTGCAGGTGATCGTGTAGACGACGCGCGAGCGGAGTCTTAGGGACCTCTCCTTCTTCTTCCTATTCAACAAACTTGTGAGTGGCTCTATTTCGATAAGCACCTTCTTTCCAAGGGCTCCGTTCATAATAAAACTGACTCAGTTGGGCATTCAATCAAACGATACCAATTAAGTAACAAGTTGGATAACAAGATAAGATAAGAAGTAGGCTTGGAACACCCATTGCTTGTCATACAAACCTTGCATAAATTTATTGATGCATGCATGTTCGTTGGGTGTTTAATGGGTTGGTATCTATTGATAGTTCAAAGTGTTCTTCTATAAACTGCTGCATGTTATTTCATATAACTGTTGGTTGATTATGATAGTACAGTAAAGCAGTTTCATACATGATGTTCTTTAAATGGCTAGTAAGTAAATCTATGAGGTAGAGTCATAGAAATGGTCATGGGAATTCTTGTGCACAAGGGATCCAGGTTCCTGCGAGCGGTGCCGGGGCACCGGGCCGTCTCGACCCGGGCGGAATCTACTTTCTTAGTCCTGGGAGCGGGGAATTGTAGCGGGGCTAGCTACCCGCGCTGCAAGCGTCGCCGCCAGCCCAGACTAAACCCATGATGGCTCCTAAACATCAAGAGAAAGATGTTGTGTATATTTAAACTGTGCAGACTAACTATGTCTTCGTGGCAGGGAAGGCTATGGTAAGTTGTACAGGTGGTTCAGACGAGACAGGTAAAGTCACCGAACGGTGGCATGGGAAGTTATGTTATTTTGTTCTTGCATATCTGCTAAATGAAATCTGATCTAGGCAAGAATAGAAACCCACCTAAGCAAATAATTGTAGCATACTCATTAGATCATATCTCTTGAGCTTGGTAAAGTTGAGCAGCTAGCCTTCACCAGTACTTTCCGAAGTACTGACCCTCGTTGTAGCAGGTTCCCCGGCGCAAGGCGACGCGGCGAGGAACTGAAGCTCACTCCGAACATTTTGGGATCCTTGACGGTTCGTGGCCAAGACTTTTGAAGGCTCAAGCTCGAAGCCTTTCACTCTCTCTCCGTTGCTGATTATCGCTAAGGCGATGGTGCTTACTCGCACCCAAGGTGGATTTTGTGTTTTTGAATCTATGTAAAGGGACATAATGTATGGGTCGGCTATCTCATTTTGCGTCCAAGTCTGTAAGCCCGTGGGCATTTTATACTTTTGAGTCAAGCAATGTAAAAAGATGTTCATTATGAATAAAAGAGAAACTTTTCTATGCCTCAACCTTGTGTTATCTTATATGTCTACTCTGTTGCATTGTTCTAAAAATATCCTTATGCCTAAGGCCTTGTGCACGCGCGCCCTACGCGTGCACGGCATCACGCCCGGGGGACGATTATCGAATAGCCGAAATCGGGGCGTGACATATTGGTATCAGAGCATGCTTCAGATCCTTTGATCTCACAAGAAAGTTTCTAAAGAGGACCTTGTTCCTTTCGAGTAGACCCTTGAAATCGCTTGGCCAAAATGAGATACGTTCCATACAGTGAGTCCATAATATACCTTGAGACTAATACAAGTTACTTTCCTTTCAAGGAACGACTTCCGAGCCGGGTGCACAAGCGCAGATGGTGGCGCAAGTGCAAGCGAGTAGTTCAGGCACCTCGGGCAGCTCTGGGAGTCCAGCTGCCGCACCCTCTGCCGATCCGTTCGAACGAATGATGCGTTTGATGGAGACGCAACAGAAACAAGCTGAACTACGGCAGAGTCAGTTTGAGTCACGGATTGAAGCTCAATTCGTGGCGCAGCGACTTCAGGCGGATACACAGCAGAAGCAGATGAATAGTCTGCAAACAATGGTGACGAATATGGTCGCCAACAATCATTCTGCATCCGCCCCCGCAACCGTGCCTATAGTTGCTGAAGCCACCGGACCGCAGAATTCTCAGGGTACCTTACCCTCAGGCGAGAACGGGTCAATCGTCTCAATATCAGAATTCAAGAAGATGTGCCGTGCAACGTTTAAAGGCACCGAGGACCCTTCCTTAGCGATGGACTGGCTGGTCGAGTTGGAGGACCACTTCGAAGCGCTGTGCCTAGACGAGACCAAGAAGGTAGCGTGTGCTCAGCTTCAGCTCCGACAAAATACACATGATTGGTGGGATGTGCACAAGCAAGCTATTCTGAGTGAAGGTGGCACAACGGCTATCTCCTGGTCCGTGTTTCGCAAGGCCTTCGTGGAGGAATACCTTCCACCCGCCGTCCGTCGCGAAAAGGAAGACGAGTTTGCCCTACTGAAGCAGGGGGACATGACGGTACGTCAATACGCTTCAGAATTCAACCGACTTGCAAAATTTGCCAAGTCTCAGCTCGCCGATGCCGAAAGTCGTGCAAGAAAGTTCGAGCTCGGACTGCGACCTTCTATCCGTGCTCACGTCGTAGTGACTCAATATCGTACCATGCGGGAGTCCCTGAATCATGCACTGTCCCTAGAGTCGCAGTATCCTCCAGTTAGCACCGGCGCTGTGCAAAATCACAATCACAAGCGTCCTGCCAACACAGGAGGAAACAACGCGCATAAGCGCCACAATAATAACGGCGGCTCCCAAGACTCGAATCAGGGAAAGAAGCAAGGACAAAAGTGTGCTTACTGCCGCAAGCCAGGACACCACATCAGCGAATGTCGCGCGAGCAAGAGAGGATGTTTCAGTTGTGGCAAGATGGGCCACATTGCTCGTAATTGTCCAACCCGTTCCAACGATCCATCTTCACACCGTCCGCAGCAGAATAATGACTCAGCTCAGGGTCAGGGGCAAACTCAACGAGCAAACCAGGCACCGCAAAACGCTCAGGGCCGAGTCTATGCCTTGACTCGGGATGAGGCACTCGCGTCAAACACGACGGTGTCAGGTATATTACTTTTTAATAATGTACCTGCTCGAGTATTGTTTGATTCTGGTGCAACACATAGCTTCATTTCGGCAGATTTTGTCGCCGAACACACATTCCCTATGACACCGCTAGGCTTAAACCTAAGTGTTAGCACTCCTTCGGGAGTAGATCTATCGGCTCGCTTAGTCTGTCGTGAAGGTAACATTTGCATCGGGGGACGGAGATTGTCATTAGATGCGATAGTTCTAGACATAAGGGACTACGATCTTATTCTGGGGATGGATTGGCTCGGCGCTTGTTCAGCTACAATCGACTGTGCGAAAAAGGAGGTAGTGTTTCGTTTGCCCGGCGAGACCGAGTTTTGCTTCACGTGCAGTCCTGAGTCGAAAGCGTCGAATGCCTGTATGGTGATCTCAGCAATGTCTGCTCGACGGATGATTCACTCCGGCTGCGAAGGGTACTTAGCGTCCGTTCGAGACACTCGGCAAGATTGCGCAAACGTTGAGTCTATCCCCGTTGTGGCGGATTTTCCTGATGTGTTCCCCGACGAGTTGCCAGGCATGCCGCCCGATCGAGAGACAGAGTTTACTATAGACACGTTCCCAGAAACTCGACCAATTTCCAAGACACCGTATCGAATGGCCCCGGCAGAACTGAAAAAGCTTAAAGTACAGTTGCAAGACTTGCTAGATCGAGGATACATTCGGCCTAGTGTATCTCCGTGGGGTGCCCCAGTACTATTCGTGAAGAAAAAGGATGGCTCATTGCGGCTCTGCATCGACTATCGAGAATTGAATAAAGCAACCATTCGTAACCAGTATCCTCTTCCAAGAATAGACGATCTTTTCGATCAGTTGCAGGCTGCCACGGTATTCTCTAAAATTGATCTCCGTTCGGGCTATCACCAACTAAAGATCAAGCAAGACGATGTGCCAAAGTCAGCTTTTCGAACTCGCTATGGCCATTATGAGTTCCTGGTGATGCCGTTCGGACTAACCAATGCCCCCGCTGCCTTTATGAGTTTGATGAACCTTGTGTTCCGGCCCTACCTCGATAAGTTTGTAGTAGTATTCATCGATGATATCTTGGTGTATTCGAAGAGTGAGGAAGAACATGCAGAGCACTTGCGGACCGTGCTACAAACTCTTCGGGACAACCAGCTATATGCTAAGCTGAGTAAGTGTGAATTCTGGCTAAGTAGTGTATCTTTCCTCGGGCACATCATTTCTGCGGGAGGCATCTCAGTCGATCCGAAGAAGGTGGAGGCCATTGTCGAGTGGAAGCGACCTGCATCCGTTAGCGAGATTCGAAGCTTCCTCGGGCTAGCGGGCTACTACAGACGGTTCGTGAAGGATTTTTCCAAACTTGCATTACCTCTGACTCGCCTCACACAAAAGGGAGTCGCGTTTGAGTGGTCCGCCGACTGCGAAGCTTCGTTTAAAGAGTTAAAGCATCGCCTCACCTCTGCCCCGTTACTTGCATTACCAGACGAGATCTCGGGATTCCAAATATTTAGCGACGCGTCGGGACAAGGTTTGGGGTGTGTACTTATGCAGCGAGATCGAGTGATAGCCTATGCCTCCAGGCAACTGAAGAAGCACGAGAAAAATTATCCTACACACGACCTGGAGTTAGCGGCAATTGTCTTTGCCCTGAAATTGTGGCGACACTACCTTTATGGAGTGCCTTGCCGAATTTATACTGATCACAAGAGCTTGAAGTACTTATTCACCCAGACGGACCTCAACCTTCGTCAGCGCCGTTGGCTAGAATTGATAAAAGATTACGACTTGACGATAGACTACACACCTGGAAAGGGGAACGTTGTAGCGGATGCTCTGAGTCGGATCTTCGTTGGGTCTCTGTCAGTCGATCGCAGGTTACGAAGGGACTTAGAAGAGTTGGGCATCGAACTCCGAATCCGATATCGTGGCGCGCGGGTCGCTCAAATGCGATTCGTACCCAACCTAATAGAGCGGGTCACATCTACTCAGAAAGACGACCCTTTCCTAAAGAAAATGCACGAGCAGATTCTAGCGGGGAAGGCGAAGGACTTTGCAGTTGATGAAAATGGGGCATTGCGGGTGAGAGGAAGGCTATGCGTCTCCGATGATTCAGAACTTAGAAAGGAGATCCTTGCGGAAGCTCATTACGCAGCCTATATGATCCATCCCGGGAGCACGAAGATGTATAAAAACCTCCGAACGACCTTCTGGTGGCAAGGCATGAAGAAAGATGTTGCACTCTTTGTGTCCCAATGCATAACCTGTCAAAGGGTGAAAGCAGAGCATCAGAGGCCGGGCGGAGAGATGCAAAATCTTGCTATCCCGGAATGGAAGTGGGAGCACATCTGCATGGATTTCATTGTTGGCCTGCCAAGGACGCAACGGGGGAACGACGCGATCTGGGTTATCGTCGACCGGTTAACCAAGTCTGCACACTTCCTTGCCATCAAAAGTACTTGGAGCGCCGATCGCCTCGCCCAGACCTACCTTGACGAGATAGTCCGGCTGCATGGAGTGCCAGTTTCTATAGTATCAGATCGGGACGGGCGATTCATCTCGCGTTTCTGGGAGAGCCTTCAGCTGGCGATGGGGACCAAGTTGAAGTTTAGCTCAGCCTATCATCCACAAACCGATGGTCAGACGGAACGAGTGAATCAGATACTAGAAGACATGTTGCGCCTCTGCGTGATCGATTCGAAGTCAAGTTGGGACGTCTACCTGCCGCTGGCGGAATTTGCATATAACAATAGTTATCAGTCCAGCATCGAGATGGCTCCGTACGAGGCTTTGTATGGGCGGAAGTGTAGGTCACCAATCTGCTGGGACGAAGTCGGAGAACGGCAAATCCTAGGGCCGGAGCTGGTTGAACAAACCGTACAAAAAGTTCGGTTGATTCGTGAACGGTTGAAAACAGCACAAAGCCGACAAAAGAGTTATGTCGATGCTCGACGTCGCCCCCTTGAATTCTTTGAAGGGGATCATGTGTTCTTGAAAGTCTCGCCTATGCGCGGAGTTATGCGATTCGGAGTAAAAGGAAAGTTAAGTCCAAGATTTGTTGGACCGTTTGAAATTCTCAAACGGGTTACTCCGGTCGCCTACCAAGTTGCTTTGCCGCCTGCCCTATCAGAAGTACACAATATTTTTCACGTTTCACAGCTGAGAAAGTTTGTACACGACCCGAACCACATAGTCGACTTGGGTCAGTTGAATCTGCAAGCGGACTTGTCGTACGCAGCAGAGCCTGTCCAAGTTTTGGATCGTAAAGAGAAGCAGTTGCGGAACCGAACCGTCTCGCTAGTGCGCGTCCTGTGGCGGAACCATTCGGTCGAGGAGTCGACCTGGGAACTTGAAGCTGATATGAGGGAAAGGTTCCCCTCATTATTCCTTAGGGGTAGGTTCTATTCCTAAGTTTCGGGACGAAACTTTCTTTTGGATGGTTATGATGTAATGCCCCGTTCCCCCTATTCGGGGAGCGCGGCCAAGGAATACTTACGACCGTCCGAACGGGACAGATTGAATTAAGATCCTTTCCTCGTTATGGATTGGTTTCTTCGGAATCAGGTCCCATATACGACGGACTGTGCCTCAAGGATGGACTCGGCGGCAGAGTCGAGAGGGGCCTTTCCGTTGCGTTGGTTTCTTGTCCGTTTTCGTGCCGCTTGGATGCTTTCTTGTTGGTTTTATGACTTGCGTTTTCTTGAACGGTTTCAATGGATTTCATTGCTTTCGTTCTTAGGATTTCGCATTTCGTATCGACCCTTGGAGACCGAAGCAGGAGGTATTGATCATCCGTTGGTGCGTGCAGGTGATCGTGTAGACGACGCGCGAGCGGAGTCTTAGGGACCTCTCCTTCTTCTTCCTATTCAACAAACTTGTGAGTGGCTCTATTTCGATAAGCACCTTCTTTCCAAGGGCTCCGTTCATAATAAAACTGACTCAGTTGGGCATTCAATCAAACGATACTAATTAAGTAACAAGTTGGATAACAAGATAAGATAAGAAGTAGGCTTGGAACACCCATTGCTTGTCATACAAACCTTGCATAAATTTATTGATGCATGCATGTTCGTTGGGTGTTTAATGGGTTGGTATCTATTGATAGTTCAAAGTGTTCTTCTATAAACTGCTGCATGTTATTTCATATAACTGTTGGTTGATTATGATAGTACAGTAAAGCAGTTTCATACATGATGTTCTTTAAATGGCTAGTAAGTAAATCTATGAGGTAGAGTCATAGAAATGGTCATGGGAATTCTTGTGCACAAGGGATCCAGGTTCCTGCGAGCGGTGCCGGGGCACCGGGCCGTCTCGACCCGGGCGGAATCTACTTTCTTAGTCCTGGGAGCGGGGAATTGTAGCGGGGCTAGCTACCCGCGCTGCAAGCGTCGCCGCCAGCCCAGACTAAACCCATGATGGCTCCTAAACATCAAGAGAAAGATGTTGTGTATATTTAAACTGTGCAGACTAACTATGTCTTCGTGGCAGGGAAGGCTATGGTAAGTTGTACAGGTGGTTCAGACGAGACAGGTAAAGTCACCGAACGGTGGCATGGGAAGTTATGTTATTTTGTTCTTGCATATCTGCTAAATGAAATCTGATCTAGGCAAGAATAGAAACCCACCTAAGCAAATAATTGTAGCATACTCATTAGATCATATCTCTTGAGCTTGGTAAAGTTGAGCAGCTAGCCTTCACCAGTACTTTCCGAAGTACTGACCCTCGTTGTAGCAGGTTCCCCGGCGCAAGGCGACGCGGCGAGGAACTGAAGCTCACTCCGAACATTTTGGGATCCTTGACGGTTCGTGGCCAAGACTTTTGAAGGCTCAAGCTCGAAGCCTTTCACTCTCTCTCCGTTGCTGATTATCGCTAAGGCGATGGTGCTTACTCGCACCCAAGGTGGATTTTGTGTTTTTGAATCTATGTAAAGGGACATAATGTATGGGTCGGCTATCTCATTTTGCGTCCAAGTCTGTAAGCCCGTGGGCATTTTATACTTTTGAGTCAAGCAATGTAAAAAGATGTTCATTATGAATAAAAGAGAAACTTTTCTATGCCTCAACCTTGTGTTATCTTATATGTCTACTCTGTTGCATTGTTCTAAAAATATCCTTATGCCTAAGGCCTTGTGCACGCGCGCCCTACGCGTGCACGGCATCACGCCCGGGGGACGATTATCGAATAGCCGAAATCGGGGCGTGACAGCTCCGGACCACCCCGCAACGACCCCGACTCGAGCAGTACCGAAAACGGTGCAGTACCGGACACGACAGTACTGGATACAGCCCGGACATAGCCCGGACACTGTGTCGTGTTGTGTCAAGACGACTCGCGGACATAGAAAAATTCATTCTACGGAGCCCTGTTCAGGTAACCCGTTCTCTCTCCTCGTTGTTCCGTTTTTTATTCTGTCAGTTGTGACACATAGGCTATGTAACTCTCTCGATGTCCGTACAACCCGCTCGGTGCATCGCGTCCTATGGCGATCGCGAACCGCGATCCAAATACAGGAAAAACAATACCCCGTTTCACCCCGGAACTGAGTACGCCCCGCCAAACGGGACGACTTGGTCGCACGCGGTCTTCACCGAAACGTGCGTGCCGTTGATACGGACGTGCGGGATTTCACAGAAGTTGATTTGGATGTGCGTGCACACCGGAATCAACGCGTATCCGCCGACAACGTCCCGTATCTGCTTGTTCTGGAACACGTTGTAACTTTGTGTACACACGTCGGATCGAAACGAAACTTGCTCCATCGGACTCGTACCAATACGCTGGTCCTGTGACCCAAGTTTGGTTCGATTCTGAGAACGTTGACAAAATCCCGTATCGTGGGCCCTACGGCTCCACTTGACGGACGATTTTGTGACCGGCTCATCGGAATCCAATTCTGGAAGTTTCGTTGGGTTCGTATCATCGTTCTGGACTTGTTGACACTAAGTTTGATAAATTTGGAGAATATTGTCCCTGACACATTTTTTGGTGCAAGACGGGCCCACTTGTGGACCCCGTATTGACCAAAAACTGTATTTTTGCCCTGTGTCCAAATTGGACGAAAGGGGTAGTATTTTCTAACTATTTCACTTATTCTGGGAACGTTGGTGATATTTATTTCAGCATCCGAAGACGTTCATTCTGAGGCCATAGTTCTGGCTTTTGGCATTTGACATCTGGACGTTATATTTTTGCAGCTCTCTTGCCAGGCAAGTATACCTTGCCTTGTTGTACTGTTTAAATTCAGTTATTGTTAGTTATATATTTATTTATTTAATATTATATAAATGTGCGCGTCCGAGAAAACTTGGGTGCAGTCAACGAAGGCGTTGACGTTAGGATTTGTATCTGACCTAGTGTCTAGTAGACCCACCTAAAGTTGTGAAGTTATTGGTATGACTTCTCAGGCCTTTACACGTATCATTACACGTCACAGAGTGAGTTCATGTAGGGACGCGTGCCTCATACTCGACTGGCCATCGGTATGAGCAACACGTGTAACGGTATTTAGCTTAGTTGATTATTTCTATAGAGACTTGCATCATAGTTCGAGATGTCCACGTCGTTTTCACGACTTGTATATCTACATTGGGCGGGGAAGACATCTAGTAGGCGTATGGGACACCCCCTCCTTATATATATTCCTGTTACCATGCTCCGAGGAGATGGGGTATTGTAGTATATTCCTGTTACCATGCTCCTCGGAGATGGGGTATTGTAGTATATTCCTGTTACCATGCTCCTCGGAGATGGGGTATTGTAGTATATTCCCGTTACCATGCTCCGAGGAGATGGGGTATTGCAGAGTACCCTTGAATGGGGGCATATGTGGCATATACTAGCCAGTCCCGATGATTGGTGAATTACGTCAGCATATGTCAAGCCTACACATTCCCATGCGTACTATAAGGTCTTCAAATTGCATTCACTTAGATGGTTAGCACACCCCATTTATTTATTCAGTATTTACATTATGACATGCTTCTATGTATCTTGTTATGTCCCTCTGAGGACCTGGTCCTTTTCCAGGTGTAGATGTTCCTGAGCATTCGTGGGAGCGCAGATCCGGACAGGCTACTTATATTTCGAGGAGATCTTCGACCTTCGTGATGGTTAGATGTTGTAATTATATAGGGTTTATCTTGTTCATTTTATATTCTATTTTGGCAGTGGATTTGTTTTCATCCGACTGTCATTCTTTAGATATTATGTATTGAGATCTAGTTACCTGGTTATTGGTTACTCATGTATATTTGATTTCTGTGGATGAGATTTAGATTATACCCTGTGACTTGTGATAGTTTTACCACTTATGAATTGTTGTTCATTATACAGCGTACGCTCGTATTATGGTTTCCATACATTGGAGTTGCCATATATACAGGCGGCTGGCATATTTACGTATCCTGGTCCTACGTATTTTGGGACTGGGACGTGACATACTGAAAATGATCAAACGAAATAAAGAACCACTGGAACTCCTACCTCAAGAAGAAAGCAAATCCTTATTCATCCTCCAATTCTCAAGAATCGAGTACCAACCATGTCCTCGTCGACGCCGTCGTCGGACATGAATCACCATCGCTCGTCGACTAGGGCCAGTCGGCCCTAACCCTAACCCTAACCCTAACCCCATGTCAAAAAAACCTAACCCTAACCCTAGGTCCTTATCAGTGTCTGTGTCAGTATGTGTGTGTGTGTGTGTGCCGTGTCAGTGTCTGTGTCACTGTCTGTGTGTGTGTGTCGTGTCTGTATTAGTGTCACATGTATTCTGTGTGAGAGAGAGAGAGAGAGAGTTAGGGTTTACCTAGAGCTCGAGGAGGAGGAGGGGGATGCCGGAGTAGCCGTGGTGGAGAGGCGGTCGACGGAGCGGGGGGGGCGGGGGAAATTTTTTTCTTTTTAAAATTTTGACAGATGGAGAAAAACGAAACCAAGCCCTAATTAACCAAATTTTAGCGACGTTTAGCGACGTCCAATAAAAATTTCGCTAAATTAAATTTTAGCGACGTTAAGGACGTCGCTAAATATGTTGCTAAATATTTTTAATATAAACGTCGCTATATACGTCGCTAAACTTTGCTAACTTAGACATATTAGCGACGTTTAGCGACCTTAATTGAACTTATAGCGATTTATCTTTTAAAATCTTAATAAAAGTCGCTAAACGTTGCTAAATATCGTCATTTAGCGACGTCTAGCGACGTTTTTATAATGAGTCGCTAATTTATATATAATTAGCGACGTTTCTTTTGACGTTGCTAAAATACGTCGCTAATCCCGCTTTTTCTTGTAGTGTTCTTTCCCTTTCATCGAACAATTATCCCTGCAGCAAACATACAAGTTAGCAACATTTGTATATATATGAATAAGGTTATCTTTTTCTGTCCATCTCTGTATCAAACAGTTAGGTAAGCAAGAAGGCTGAATCCTAGCATGCGACCTAACTATATGATGGTCCATGAGTCTACTTCCTCATGATTGGTAGCGGTGTTATCATGGCCCAGCACTGCACTAATATACTCACTCATATACTAGCTGCTTTGACTCGTGAACCAGCTATCTAATAGACATGAATACCCCTTGATCGCGAGGACTTATTTTCATTAGGTATTCCTCTGATCCCCTCTAGGGCGAACGGTCCCCAGTGCCCCAAAAAATCGTTCGTAGGATTTTCCTTGTGCACAAGTTGTCTAAAGACTAATGCATGAATGCAACTCTATCAAATAAATTCTATATTGATACAGCAGTTCAATAACAAGCATGTAGTCAATCTCTTCTCTCTCTATCTCCGTCTCTGTGCGGACATGTCGCCATCTCTATCTCTATGCAAACTGGTCGCCATCTCTCTGATACCGTTCAAGCATTTCGATAACTTCTATGGAAACATGTAACAATCTCTATTTAAGAAAGCAAGCATGGAAACAGTTCTCATCTCTTTAACTAAGCATGTAGTTCTACTCTTTCTTTTAGTATATATGATGGAAATATATGAACATCTATTACTCTTGCTTATTAGCATAAAAATGGTTCGTTTAATAGCGGTGTCATTGTAACTAAGCATGCAACATTTCTATCTTTTCTTAGCATGATAATGGTTTTATCTCTATCTCTTTTTAGACAAGCATTCAAGTTCTCTAGTTAGGCAAGCAGGTTCGTTTTAATGACAAGCTATACAAGTTCTCTTATTAAGCATTCAGGGTCAGGTTCTATCATTCTTCTTATAAAACTATCTTCTTAGAACAAGTGGTAGAAAACTCAGATTCATTATTATGGCGTGCAAGAATCAGAGAATAAAGTTTTTGCCCACTCACCGAGATCAATCGTCTTGTGTTTCGATCAAAAACTCTCTGAAAAGACTTCCACTCGAGTCAGCAAACCGATATCTCTTGTACATAGTATCAACGCGGAGCGGGATACTACAACTGGTACGGGTTCTGGTGGCCTCTCCAGAACTGTCATCAAGCTCTGCCTCATAGTCTCGGCCTGATGCCATTGCGCATGCATCATGGCCTGAAAGAACTGGAATATCTGCGATTATCCATCCGGCGGTGGCATCTGAGGCAAAAAGGGCACGTACGACATCTGGGGTAGGAAAGGCGAAGGTGGAGGCAAGGGTGTATCCGGCTGTCGCATCGGTGTCTGGGAGGTCTGTCCCTCCTAAATAACTAGTGCAGCCCCCTGTGTAGGACCGCCGTAGAGGGATGGGGTCGATGGGTAAACCAATACCCGTCTCAGGGACTAGTCCCTCGGGATAGTCGGGGTCCTGTAGTTGCCATGCGGGGTGTCTACCGCCGGGTCAACCCCATCAGCGGCGTGTCTACTATGCAAGTCTATATTTATGCAGGAAATATAACCAATTTAGAAAAGTACGAAAATAAACAAACGGGATACAGATATTCAAACAGTTAAGTACGAAAGAGGTTCACATATGGTAATCATTGTGGATGAGATCTAATAACTTCTATTATATTGCAGGCTCGTTGGACATGATACCGTACCATAAGCGATAAAGAAGACCTGCATGAGCCACCACTAAAACCATGTCACGCCCTAGTCCCAAAATATAATGGAACCAATACGCAACAAGGATAGATGGTACGAACTAGGATAGGTTCCTAATTTAATGGCCCTATCTAAGTTGTACTACGCTGAAGAATGGACTAAGTCCACATCTAACTAAACATGCAACAGGTAACATCTAATCTCATCCACAGAACATAAGTAAGAAGGACTGGAAATAAAAATAAAAATAAAGATATGGAGTCTGAATGTCATAATACAGTACCAAGATAAGTCTGGTGGGAACAAACCCACTGAATACAACACTGAATAAAAGTATAGAAGACAGATAAGATAATTGTACTGGAACATCGCTAACTAGATAAGATGCTAAAGTCTGAGGCGGTAGGCCTACCAAGACTCAGGAAAACTTTGACGGTAGCACCTCCAGCTCCTCCTCGGTAGTGTACCTCATCTCCTTTCTGGGCCCGTACACTGTCGGATAGTACACCTCGTCCAGATCGAAAAGGGAACCAGGTCCTCAGAGAAACGTAAAAAGATACAAAAATACATGACGAATATAAATACTGAATAAAGTAAAGATGGTGTGATATCCATCTAAGTGTATGCAATCTGAGGACAACCTTGGAACGTATGGGTAGGTGTAGGCATAACGTCCAACACTCCAAAGAGTGTGGTATCTGCATAAGTATATACGTCTGTATCGCTCCGAAGAACGCAGTATCTGCATAAAGTAGGTTATCAATATCGTAGCTCATTTGCATAAAGTATCTGCATAATGTGTGTATTCCATACGCCTACCACTTATCCTCCCTGCCCAATGCAAATGTATAAGTTGAATACACGACGTATATACTTCGAACTATCATGCCATGTCAATAGTAAAATAGAACTATCATGACTACGCACTATACAGTGATGCATGTCGCACGTGCCGATAGCTAGTCGGTACGCCAACACGTATTCCAACATGAATTGATAATGTGACGTGAACAATATGTGACAGGTCTTGGTAGATATCAAAATACCACCACAACATTAGGTGAGTCTGCTAAAGTCTAAGTCTTCTACGCTATTCATCGACGTCTTCGTCAACTGCACCAGAGTCATTCTCGGACGCGTACAGTTATATATAATATTTAAAGCAGCAACTCATGCAAATATAATAACTAAAATTTAAACAGTAAATAAGGCATGGTATACTTGCCTGAGTCTCCAAGATGTAAGTAAAGAGAACCTGCTCCGGGATCCTCGCTCGTACGATCCAACGAACCTAAATATAATAATATTAAATTAGCCATTACACTAAACATATTAAACACAAATAACACAACTAGCACAACGTCATTCTAGGTCATGGGAGTTGCTAAGTTGCATTCCCAACACAAGTTTAGTAATAATACCCCTCTAGGTCTCCATGCACATATATATAAAATTGTCCTCTAACATTTGTACACATCAAGTCAAAGTTGCTAACTAAATACTAACAAGTGTTTACAACTCAAGAATCATGCAACACTAAATATATACCCTAATTACTAGGTTAGGGCATCTTATATATATATATATATATATATATATATATATATATATATATATATATATATATATATATATATATATATATATTATCATGCCATCCTCTAATATATAAACCAAACTCTAACACAACAAGTTCAATAAAAATAATGAACCAAGTTACATCTATGCTAGCATGGTATTTTAATATGACAACTAGCAATCTCTCATTCTACACATCCATTATATATAAACAAAACTCTATCCTAAACATGGTAATGACACTCTCTCATGACACTATTTATATGTGGAACAACTAGTCTAGCACGCTAGGCATCAACCCCACCTACTAGTAATTTACTAACAATTAACTAGAATATCAAATACCACACTTAAACTATCATTATAACTTTAATAATATTCTAAAATTATTAGTTAAATGGAGTTATTAGCAAGGTTGAACAAATGTTTACATAGGTTAGAATAATGTCATTTGGTTGGAAGTATGGAAAGTGATCAATAACCTTGATACATATATCACCTATTTAACACTAATTAGATGATGAAGGGCAAGGAGGGATGCATGCATATATATTATAATGGGCAACAATTTTATTTATATATATATATATAACAAAAGGAGAAAGAACTAGATGAAGAAGAAGGAGATGATGAATACCTCAAGAACAAAGTAAAATGGAAGGGAGGAACGTTGGAAGGGGGTGCTCGGCTAAGGGTGGCCGGAGGTGGCCGGAGGTAGCCGGCAGCAGCAACAACTCAGCAGCAAAGGCAGCAGCAGCCACAGTTTGAAGCAACTGCAGCAGCAGCAGAATGGAGCAGAGACAACAGCTAGGTGGAAGAGGAAGGGGTGGAGGTGGAGGTGGTGGTGATGAAGGTGGTGGTGGTCGTAAGGGTGGAGGTTGGAGAAGAGGGATTGGGTAGGAGGAGTAGGAGGAGGAAGAAGATGAATAGGAGAATGAGAATGAGAAGAGGTAAAGAAGAAGTTGTAGAAGAAGAGGAGAAGAGTATGGGATGAAGGAAAGGGAGGGGTGTTCGGTATGGGGGCTTGGGAGGAGTTGTCCGATTATGGGAGAGGGAGCAGGTGGTGTGTGTGAGTATACACCATAATGAGGGATAGGGTGCATTAAATGCAAGGAAGAATGTGTGAGTGTGAAAGCATTAAGTGCAAAGGCTATTCCTAGCATAGGTTTAAATATTTGGGTGTCATGAGTGATTAGGGGGGGTATATGTGGCCGGCCATGTCACGTCCCGATCTCCCGCAGGCTAAACGGCCATCCCCGCTAGGCGAGAATCACCGTGCCAGCGCTCCCGCGGAACGATCGCTTTGACCCATCCGGGCGTGATGCCGCACGAGCGTGAGCCACGCCCGTGCAAGGCCGTGGTTCATTGGCTGGCGGTAAGAGTTCTAAGCCACAGAGTCGCACAAATTGTCCGAGTGCAGCGGAATCATAAACGCATAGGCGATTTGGTAACAAGTTCACCGAGTCGGCAATAGCGGAAGCATTAAATAACACAAGTTGAAATAAAGCAACTCTTTTATTGATATAAACAAGTGTTACAGGCGGCACATAGCCGAGATTACAAGTCGCTCAAGCCTCTCTCTCTGAAACAATAAAAGCGTGCCAAGTGGCTACAATTGTGGAATGTTTGTACAGGCGATGTTCAGGCGATGATGTTCCAACATTATGTCTTGTATATGTGCTTCAGTTTCGGACGCAGCGCTCCAAGGCTCCAGAGTGAACTCTACGCCTTAGCACGCACGAAGGAGGCATCCGCACCGAATGAGGTTCTTCCACACCCTGCAAACGATCTGGTGGGTTATCAGTACATTGAATGCACTGGTGGGGAGGCTACTCGCCCGCTTGACAAATCCAAACACGTAATATAGGTTCCGTGCACCAACTATTATGTTGTCTTTCTAGTTGCCTTAGGATTAGTTTTATGGCAATATTGAATAGCCTAACTCGTGTGGCAGTGCGTCGTACGACATAAGAGGAAACACGATGAGACTTACCAACTTACCATTTGTCCTTCCCTGTTCAAGGCAAACATTGTTAATTCAAGCACGAGCAGCATATATGAAAACCAAGGCAATGTGTAAAACCCCTAATCCTAAAAAAAATCGTATTTACCCTTTTTAATTATTAATTATTAATTTAATTGTAGTAATTATGAGCTAATTAGGAGAAATAGATTTTATTTAATTTTTATTTTAGGTGTTTGTGAATTTAGGAGATTTATGGGACCATTAGAAATTTTCTGAATTTATTTCATGTAAGAGACCCTTTGAACAGTTGACTAGCTTAATGGTATGCATTAATATAATTCTAGATTTTTCTATGATATATATATATATATATATATATATATATATATATATATATATATATATATATATATATAAAAGAAAAAAAAAGAAAAAAAAATGAAAAAGAAAAAGAGTAAAAGAAAAGAAAAGAGAAGGAAAGAGAAAGAGAAAGAGAAAGAGAAAGAGAAAAAAAAATCCTAAACACTACTGCTTCCTACCCCGCAGCCATCTATTCCCACCCACCTAATACCTTAACCCCCCCCCCCGGCCCAAGCTGCAGCAGCAAACCCAGCCAGCCCCGCGCGGCATTAGACCCCCCCCCCGACCCGCTCTCAGGATCTCTCTCTCTCTCTCCTATATATATATCCTCTTCACAAAAACCCTAACCCTAATTAATTCTTCTCTCATCTCCTTCCAAACGAGACTGTGCCGCCTCCAGCTGCCCGGAACCGACCCCGACGACCGCAACCTCGCGCACAATCCCGCGCACTGCAGTTTAGACAGCGAAGTAGCCCTGTTCAGGCTCTGTTTCTCGTCACCTCGCTCAATCAAACTCGACCCCGTCTTCACCGGTACACTCACCCCTTAACCCTCTTCAATATCTGTATGATAGTTGACCTCGAACAACGCGTAACCCTAGGCAAAAATAGCGTCCAAGTTGACGAAAAAAGACCACTTTTTGGTATCGCAGAAAACTGCGGTAACCACCTATGTTCCCGGGTTCGTATCTCCCACCACAGAAATCCAAATTTAATTTTTCTTTTTGGTATGCGGAGACCACTTAACCTAGTTTAATTTCTATTAATTAATATTAAATTATTAACTGCTGTAGGTGGAATTAAATTAGTTGGAAAATCCTGAAAATATATTTTTTTTCAGATTTTCAAAAGTTGTGAAATGGAGCGCGCCCCGTCAAACGGGACCGCCCCGCCGTTTACCAAGTATACCAAACGGTGCACGCAGTATACCCGGACATGTAAGAGTTCGCAGAAACTGATTCGGACGCGTGTGCACGTCGGAATCAGCCCGTATCCGCGAATAAACTCCGTATCACAACTTTTGCGAAAGCCTTGCGCATTTTGTGCACGCTCGTCAGATTGCGACGAAACTTGTGCCACTGGACTCGTGGTATCGTGCTGGTCCTGTGACCCAATTTTCACACAATTCTGAGATAGTTGACCAAGTCGCCAATTGGCGGGCCTCACGGTTGACTTTTTGGGCAAATTTGTGTACGACTCACCGAAATCTAAAATTGGACGTACCTTTGAGTTCGTATTGACATTTAGAATTGGTTTGACCTATAATTTATCCCATTTAGAGACCTTTACCCCTGACACACTTTTCGGTACAAAGTGGGCCACATGTGGACCCCACTTTGATCCAAAATTACCGTTTTGCCCCTGTGTCCAAATTGGACGAAAGGGAAGTGCTTTCTAGCTAGTTTGCTTATTCTGTGAACGTTGATGATGTCTATTTCAGCATCCAAAGATATTTGTTCTGAGGCCATAGCTTCTGATCCTGTGTGTTGGACTTCTGGACGTTACACTTTGCAGCTTTCTTGCCAGGCAAGATACTTTGCCAAATTGCTTACAGTATTTTGCATGCTTAGTATATTTTTGTATATTTATTACATTTCTGTTTATTCATTGCATGTGTAGTTTCTTTCAGTCATTACTATATATTAGATATGTTGACACACACACTTGACACTTAGTATCATAGAGGACAATCAGTAGGCGTATGGGTTTTAACCACTCTAGTAAACCGTAGTATCTAGCTCGCACTACGGGAGTTTGGTCGCTACCCCCGAGGTATGTCGGTTGATGGAGTCACGAGGGCCGCTACCCCCGAGGTATGTCGGCTGATGATGTTCTAGACGGGTATGTGAGTTGTGAGGCTTAGATCGAGTAGCCTACCCTTGCCCATACGTTGAAAGGTTGTCCTCATTTGCATTCATATAGATTATCTTGTACAGCGTACTTATTTATTTTCAAATATTATGCATGTTTACTGTATTCAAATTGGCTTGCTTCTATGTATCTTGTTACGTCCCTCTGAGGACCTGGTCCCTTTCCAGGTGTATCTGTTCTTGAGTATTCGCAGGTGCGCAGATTCGGATGGTTACATATGTTTCGAGTATGTCTTCTCTTCGAGCCTCGTGATTGTTATCTGGTATTCCTTAATTGTGTTTATTGTGTTATACTTTTTCATTCGAGTTGGTAGTGGATTTATTTCCATCCAACTATCGTCCTTAGATACTTATATTGAGATCTAGTTATATAGATGTTGGTTATTTATTTATATTAATTTTTCTGTAGATGAGATTTAGATTGTACTCTGTGAATTGTGATAGATTTTATACCACTTGTGGATTTGATATTCATATTACAGCGTACGTATGGGTTATAATTTCCATATATTGGAGTTGCCATATCCATGCGGCTGGCATGCTTACGTGTCCTAGTCCTATGTATTTTGGGACTGGGGCATGACACAATGGCATATGCAAACACGAGAGTTGCTATATCATAATCGTTCAGGTGTTCAGTTGTTCTTTTGATGTGATGCAATGACTCGCACGCGGATAGCCGCTAAGCGAGGATGACTTATCTATATGAATATTTGTCGCTGGCATAGCCATAAAGGACCATAGTCATTGACGAAGAGGGAATGCAGCGAAAGTACGTGAGGCGCTACAAACTACCCCGTCAATCACGTGAGACTATAACGTTAGTTCCATCCGGATCGGAACGGTCCCAGTGCCCCGGTGATCGCCCGTGGAACAATGCCTCGTTTTCGAGTTGTCCGCGACATGCAGGTCAGGGTCTTTCCAAATCCACAACTTGATATGATAATCCATGATTCTTGTTCTGAACCGAGCGTTTGCTCCATGAGCTGGGATTCTTTCTTTACGTGACATAATTCTCGTTCAGATGTAAACTTGATGTGATTATCATTCAGTTGTAACGTGACAGGATTCTCGTTCAGTATTCACTTGCCTTGATGCATGCCCTGGTTTGGGGATTGCCTTGGTGACCTAACGGTCCCGGATACTTACAGGTTCAATTTTACAGAAGAGCTATTTGATAGTCTCCTGTCTAACTAGAATGCATGCACGATACGAATAACGTTAGACATTTGTAAGCAGGCAAGCATGCGTTTCTAAGAAACTTAAGCAAACACGTTGGCTCGGGCCCGAAGGTAAGCCAAGAGGTAAAACCGTAAGGGACTGAATATAAGCAATATTTTATTTCCATGTTCTAGCACAAGCAATACAAGTTGGGATTATTCCCTTAGCTAGGTGTATTGGATTCTTATTAGCATGCAGGGGGTGATTCACCTAGCGACTAGCATGTATCGTTCCATATTTTAAGTGTGATGGCTAAGCAAAGACAAGTTCACCGTAGCCACCCACCTTAGCGATGATTTGCCTCGGTTGAGCGATACGTCAAGCGAGTCTCTGAAAGCCTAAGTTGAACTCCTGTAAGGACAAGTCTGGATATCCTTTGCCTTAAACGAGTATTCTCGTCTGAGCAAAGCGGGTCGGGACATTGCACTTTTGCCGTTTGAATCGGCAGTCTGCTTGAGCGAAACGGGGTGTTACATCATACCCAACTCAGAAAAAGTCTCATCCTCGAGACTTCCTGAGGGCAAGGCAAACCTATACAAGTCGTTGTACTTGTTCATTTGGATATTCACTTGCACTAGCATTCGAGATCAGCATATCGCAAGTCTGGATTGTACACATATTTGAAGTGCACTTCTAGCATGAGCAAGCAACCAACTTAGCGATAGTGAAGTCTTAGCACTCGAGTTTCACATTTTCTTGAGTCTTGGATCGTGCACACGTTCAAGGCGTCCCTCAAACACATGCATTCAACCAAACTTAGAGATAGTGAAATCGGACAAGCTACTTGCGAAAATCTCAAGGGTTTGCACAGGTCGGCACAAAGGCCTAAGTATCACAATTTCATACAAGCAATCACAATATTCTAATGCGCTTTTTGAAAGTATTTAGACTCATTGTTGGAACATCCCGTTGGGACATTGAGAGGGAGCGTGCACATAACCCATGAACGAGTTTTCGAAACTGAGATATTCGAAATGAAGTCCAAAGGCGTATAAGCCAGGCTCTGATACCAATCTGTCACGTCCCGATCTCCCGCAGGCTAAACGGTCGTCCCCGCTAGGCGAAAATTACCGCGCCAGCGCTCCCGCGGAACGATCGCTTTGACCCATCCGGACGTAATGCCGTACGAGCATGAGCTACGCCCATGCAAGGCCGTGGTTCATTGGTTGGCGGTAAGAGTTCTAAGCCACAGTGTCGAACATATTGTCCGAGTGCAGCAGAATCATAAACGCATAGGCGATTTTGGTAACAAGTTCACTGAGTCGACAATAGCGGAAGCATTGAATAACACAAGTTGAAGTAAAGTAACTCTTTTATTGATATAAACAAGTGTTACAGGCGGCGCATAGCCAAGATTACAAGTCGCTCAAGCCTCTCTCTTTGAAACAATAAAAGCGTGCCAAGTAGCTACAATTGTGGAATGATTATACAGGCGATGTTCAGGCGATGATGTTCCAACATTATGTCTTGTATATATGCTTTAGTTCCGAATGCAGCGCTCCAAGGCTTCAGAGTGAACTCCACGCCTTAGCACGCACGAAGGAGGCATCCGCACCGAACGAGGTTCTTCCGCACCCTGCAAACGATTTGGTGGATTATCGGTACATTGAATGCACTAGTGGGGAGGCTACTCGCCCGCTCGACAAATCCAAACACGTAATATAGGTTTCGTGCACCAACTATTATGTTATCTTTCTAGTTGCCTTAGGATTAGTTTTATGGCAATATTGAATAGCCTAACTCGTGTGGCAGTGCGCCGTGCAACATAAGAGGAAACACGGCGAGACTTACCAACTTACCATTTGTCCTTCCCTGTCTAAGGCAAACATTGTTAATTCAAGCACGAGCAGCATATATGAAAACCAAGGCAATGGCATATGCAAACACGAGAGTTGCTATATCATAATCGTTCAGGTGTTCAGTTGTTCTTTTGATGCGATGCAATGACTCGCACGCGGATAGCCGCTAAGCGAGGATGACTTATCTATATGAACGTTTGTCGCTGGCATAGCCATAAAGGACCATAGTCATTGACGAGGAGGGAATGCAACGAAAGTACGTGAGGCGCTACAAACTACCTCGTCAATCACGTGAGACTATAACGTTAGTTCCATCCGGATCGGAACGGTCCCAGTCCCCCGGTGACCGACCGTGGAACGATGCCTCATTTTCGACTTGTCCGCGACATGCAGGTCAGGGTCTTTCCAAATCCATAACTTGATATGATAATCCATGATTCTTGTTCTGAACCGAGCGTTTGCTCCACGAGCTGGGATTCTTTCTTTACGTGACGTGATTCTCGTTCAGTATTCACTTGCCTTGATGCATGCCCCTGGTTCGGGGATTGCCTTGATGACCTAACGGTCCCGGATACTTGCAGGTTCAATTTCACAGAAGAGCTATTTGATAGTCTCCTGTCTAACTAGAATGCATGCACGATACGAATAACGTTAGACATTTGTAAGCAGGCAAGCATGCGTTTCTAAGAAGCTTAAGCAAACACGTTGGCTCGGGCCCGAAGGTAAGCCGAGAGGTGAAACCGTAAGGGACTGAATATAAGAAATATTTTATTTCCATGTTCTAGCACAAGCAATACAAGTTGGGATTATTCCCTTAGCTAGGTGCGTTGGATTCTTATTAGCATGCAGGGGGTGATTCACCTAGAGTCTAGCATGTATCGTTCCATATTTTAAGTGTGCTGGCTAAGCAAAGACAAGTTCACCATAGTCACCCACCTTAGCGATGATTCGCCTTGGTTGAGCGATACGTCAAGCGAGCCTCTGAAAGCCTAAGTTGAACTCCTGTAGGGACAAGTCTGAATATCCTTTGCCTCAAACGAGTATTCTCGCCTGAGCAAAGCGGGTCGGGATATGCACTTTTGCCGTTTGAATCGGCAGTCCGCTTGAGTGGAACGGGTGTTACAGGCCAAGCATGGGGAGGGGTGAGGGAAAAGAATTTTTTATTAAATGCAATGAAGGGGTGGTGTGTTGGAATTAATTCTCCAAAGAGAAAAAAATTCCAATTTAATACTCCATGGAGTTTGATAGGTGTAATTGGTCATGAGGGTGGTGCTTGGTGTTGTGTAGAGAGGAAGAATGGTGTTTGGTGTTTGGCATGAGCCATGTAGGGGTATATGAGAGTTCGGTTTGAGTTTGGACTCGATTCAGACTCAGTCAAGTCGGTTGTCTAAAATGAGTTAAAATTGTGTCATTGGTGTTTGTCAGTAAATTGAAAGTGCATAGATTTCAATGGGTGTAACACAAGTGTCATGAAAGTAGAAGACTCTGAATAGATTATTATTATATATTGGGTTGTAAAAATTGGGTCAAAGTTGTGTCTCCAATTTCGATTGGAACGGACACAGGTACAAAGTTTAGGTTTGAATTAGATATTTTGTGACGAATATTGTGCGATTAAAATAAAGCACAAGAGAGTAAAATTTAGAGTGTCACAAAGGTCAGGAACGAAGTTGTTCTTGTCTAGGTCAATGGTGTAAATTTTGTTACAAGTCAAAAGATGTCAACCCCCTCGACCAGATTCCAGTATTTTAGGAATATTTTTCACAATTTAGGATTTTTTGCAATATTTTAATTTATTTTGCTTACATATCCTATTGACTTGTGCACCTGTCCGTCACCTAATTATTTGGAGCTTTACCTTGACTGTTATCCCCGAACGAAGTTCGCATACCTCTCCTAGACATGCCAGCCTACTATCCTGCACTTTGTGCAACTCCCAGATACTCAGTTTTGAGCCTCGTATGAGACGCACAAATATCGTTACAAACGTCCGTATTTAATTCCTATTTAAATTTCCAGACCTGTACCATTCTCTGTTCCAACAGACATTAGAGGCCCAACCTGCACCTGTTTTGTTCAGACAAAAATACGATAATTTTCTACACTGAGTATACTACATTTAGTGTATTGACACCGCAAGAAAATTATGGCCCTACCTGCCTCTAAATAATTAGAGAACACCGTGCGCAGTATTTATTAATTAAATAAATACAATGGCCCGTATCACCCCAAAACCAGGCCCAGTCCCTGCCCATACTCACCCCCACCCCCTCGGGACCCTCGAACAGCAATTTCCCTCAGTTTTATGCATTTTAGCAATTTCAGGAATCGGGTGTTTTTCCCAGACAATTTTGTAATTGCGCAATTTCCCAAAATAGGACCTTTGCGCAATTTATGTAATTGCAGGGACTTTTCTGCAAATATCAGTGCGAGGTGTCACCCCCTCATTGACCGGGGAACCTGCACCATCCATTTGGAGGCGGGACCCACCCGAAAATATCCCGAAAATATCCTATAAATAACCTGTAAAATATCTCAAGATATTTTACTTAAAATACTATTATTATTTTCTATAAAAGAAAGAAAAATAAAATAAAAATAAAAACAAAAACCTAACTCTACCCCGGCCCGCAGCCGACCCCCCCCCCCCCCCCCGCCGGAGTAGCCCCTCACCGCGGCGAGCCACGCCCCCCTCCGCGGCGAGCCACTCCCGCCCCCCGCCCCCCCGCGGCGAGCCTCCCCCCTCCGCTGGCCGACCCTCTCTCCCCTCCTCTCCTTCTCCTCTGGCCCCCATCACAGCCGCCACCCCCACCATCTTCATCGTCGCCACCCCCCTCCCCCGCGCCGGCCTCACCGCCTCCTCTCTCCTCAGTCCCCTTCTCCTCCGAGCTCTCTCCTCCTCCTCCCCTCATCCCCCTCCCGATCTCCTCCCTCCACCATCAACGTCGGCTGCCACCACCACCTCATCATCACCGCCACTCCATCACAGCCCCGACCGATCTCCCCCTTCTCCTCCATCTCCACCACCACCCTCATCACAGCCACTCGCCACCGCCATCCCCGAGCTCCAGCCGACCCCTCGACAGCCCTCCCCATCTTCTTCCTCCCTGAACCCGACCCCGCCCTAGCCCCCTCTCCCCGAGCCCAGGCCGACTTCTTTCCCCCCTGGCCGAGACCACAGCCACAGCTCCTCCTCCTCTTCTCGTTCTCCTCCCCGAGCTCCGCCCTCCGCCACCCGACCCTCTCCCCAGCTCCTCCGTCGACGAGCCGACGACCCCGAAGCCCTGGCCGTAGCAGCTCCGGACCACCCCGCGACGACCCCGACTCGAGCAGAACTGGACACAGAGCCTGGACACAGCCCAGACACAGCCCGGATACATCCAGGACGCAAATCCTGTGTCGAATCGACACACGGACACGCGCGATTCAGTTTCCACGGAGCCATGTTCAGGTAACCCGTTCTATCTCCTCGTAGCTCCGTTTTTAATTCTGTCAGTTGTGACACGTAGACTATGTGACCATCTCGGTGCCCGTGCAACCCGCTCGGTGCATCGCGTCCTGTGGCGATCGCGGCACGCAATCCAAAAATAGAAAAAATAATGCCCCGATTCACCCCGAAACTGAGTACGCCCCGCCAAACGGGACAACTTGGTCGCACGCGGTCTTTACCGAAATGTGCGCGCCGTTGATACGGACGTGCAGGATTTCGCAGAAGTTGATTTGGATGTGCGTGCACACCGGAATCAACGCGTATCCGTCGACAACGTCCCGTATCCGCCTGTTCTGGAACACGCTGCAACTTTGTGTACACACGTCGGATCGAGACAAAACTTACGCCATCGAACTCGTAACAATACACTGGTCCTGTGATCCAAGTTTGGTTCGATTCTGAGAACGTTGACAAAATTTCGTATCGTGGGCCCCACAGGCTCCACTTGACAGGCGATTTTGTGACCGGCTCATCAGAATCCAATTCTGGAAATTCCGTTGGGTTCGTATCATCGTTCCTGACTTGTTGACACTAAGTTTGGCAAATTTGGAGACCTTTGACCCTGATACGTTTTTCGATGCAAAGCGGCCCACATGTGGACCCCGCTTTGACCAGAAACTGTCATTTTCGCCCCTGTGTCCAAATTGGACTTAAGGACAGGCGTTTCTAGCTATTTGATATTTTCTGAGACTGTTAGTGATGTTTATTTCAGTATCCGGAGACATTTATTCTGAGGTCATAGTTTCTGACACTTGGTACTTGATATTTGGACGTTACATATTTGCAGCTCTCTTGTCAGGCAAGTATACATTGCCTTGTTGTACTGTTTAAATTCAGTTATTGTTAGTTACATGTTTATTTATTATATAAATGTGCGCGTCCGAGAAAACTCGGGTGCAGTCAACGAAGGCGTTGACGTTAGGATTTATATCTGACCTAGTGTCTAGTAGACCCACCAAAAATTGTGGAGTTATTGGTATGACTTCCCAGGCCTTGACACGTATCAGTACACGTCATAGAGTGAGTTCATGTAGGGACACGTACCTTATATTCGACTGGCCATCGGTATGAGCAACACGTGTAACGGTATTTAGCTTAGTTGTTTATTTCTGTGGAGACTTGCATCATTATACGAGATGTCCACGTCGTTTTTACGACTTGTGTATCTCCATTGGGCGGGGAAGATATCTAGTAGGCGTATGGGACACCCCCTCCATGATGGTATATCCTTCGTACCATGCTCCTCATGGTCGATTGCAGAGTGCCCATGCGTCTGGGGGCATATGACACATATACTAGCCAGTCACGACGATTGGTGAATTACGTCAGCATATGTCTAGCCACACTTTCCCATGCGTACTACAAGGTCTTCAATTGCATTCACTTAGATGGTTAGCATACCCCATTTATTTATTCAGTATTTACATACATGGCATGTTATTTTCCTGTATCTTGTTATGTCCCTCTGAGGACCTGGTCCCTTTCCAGGTGTAGATGTTCATGATTATTCGCAGGAGCGCAGATCCGGACATGTAACGTATTTTCCGAGGAGGTCTTCACTTTGAGCCTCGTGATTGTCAGATGTTGTTCTTATATGGTGTGTATCTGGTTCCTTTTATATTCTATTTCGGCAGTGGATTTGTTTCCATCCGACTGTCATTCTCTAGTTACTTTATATTGAGATCTAGTTACTTGGTTATTAGTTATTCATGTATTTCTGACTCTGTGGATGAGATTTAGATATTATCCTGTGACTTGTGATTAGACTTACCACTTGTGAATTTATTGTTCATATACAGCGTACGCACGTATATATGGTTTCCATATATTGGAGTTGCCATATATACGGGCGGCTGGCATAGTTACGTATCCTGGTCCTACGTATTTTGGGACTGGGGCGTGACATGTTTTTAGTGGTGGCCCATGCAGGTCAGAGCATATTGTCTCGGTTACGTTACTGGACCGAGCAAGCCTGCACCTAGGATTAGAGAATAGGATCTCATCCATAATTGATTATGACTTATCTTCCTTCCAGTCTGTCCTACTTACAAAATTGCATCCTGCTTGATTCATGTGCTTCCCTGATAATTCCTCGAGTATAGCCCCTACTAGAATATAGGAATCCCTGTTGATAGGATGATAACTAGGGTAGTATTCCTATTAAAAACACAACTAGGACTTTGACATATCTTTAAGTTCAGACTACTAATGAAACCTAGTCTTCCATACTACCTAATGAACCCTAGCGTCACCTACCTATAGATTAAATTACCATTGTCCTTGACGTATTTATGTATAACTCGAGAGGTATAAATACTACTAGGATTAGTTAGAAAATTGATCATAGTGTTGATCCTAGTCTTGAGGAACCCATAGAAATCTAAGATTGAATACTAGGACTAAAACCTCATCCTATGATTGGATAAACCAGAGTTTTACGCCAGAGACCCCTTACCCTTGTTGGCATAAAAGCCAAATGACCTTCTTGTTGGCGTAAAAGCCAAATCATGTAGAAGCTTGTCCCTTTTACGCCGCCCTTAGTCTTTCTTATCCTCCGTAAGACGCATCATGCCAGCCACGTAGGTAACTGTCCTGCGTAAATCTGATGATTCCTGACTATTAGATAACCAGCGTAGAGTAACCTGATTAGGCAAAATAAAAATAAAAATATAAGGATAGGATTTAAGAGTAATAGTTACAGCCTTAGCTTTCCCCAGACACGACCAATTCCTGCGCAGAGATACGCCTCGAGCCCTGTGCAAAGAGAAACAGCTTTTTGACAGGACACCTGATTTTGTCTCACCTCGAGCGTAAATTGACTCGTATCCAATAGTCACTAAACGACAACCTGGGACTCCGTGCAGATCATCATCAAACCATCCACTCGATCGTTGTGCAAGTACTTTTGTCAGAAGACAGGATTCATTAACTTGACTGACAAACTCATGAGTTTCTTGTACAACTTTACGCTGCAGCGTATGCTAGACTTTTTACGCTGGCAGATTTTTACGCAACCTTTAGGAAATATTTTACCCACAGACTTTTACGCAGCAATCTTTTACGCTCAGACTTCCACGCGCAGACTTTTTACGCGGACAGCTCTGAAGCTCTACTTTATGCTTCTCTGTTTTACGCGGATAACTCTGAAACCTATTTTACGCCAATAGTTTGAATTCCTGATTTACGCCAAACTATTTTTGTCTCTGCTTTACGCAGACAACCTCGAACCCCTACTTTACACGAATTTTCTTGAAATCTCTGTTTTAGGCAGACAACCTATAGTGTTTATTAAGATTGTAGAACTTAGAAGGCCATACCTCTTTTTGGTCAAACTAGCATCTTGGACTAGGAGTTAGAATAATAACTGTAGAGATTATAGAATCTTGTCTTTTTGTGAATTTGAATTGTTTTAAAATTTCTCACATCATAATCTAGCTTACTTATATTTGCTACACTACCTTGACTTATGCCGCTGTTATAGCCTAGTTTTGCAAGCTTATTCTTTATCAAGCTTGTTCAAGATATATGTATTATTGGAGTACTACACTAATATATTTCAGAATCAGTGTATTACGGTCTGATCAACCATAGTGCACTTGGTTCGCCCTTCGCATAACTACTTTACGTGGATTGAGATATATAGTGATTAGTAGATAGATGTACTTGCCCGTTAGAGATGCCTGAGCATATCGTATCAGCTACATAACTGTGCTTATCCGAATATGTGAATAGGGATTACCAAAATAGCATCTCAAATCCACAACTGCTTTGACAATTCCCGTTGAATTCTTTAAACGCCTTGATCCCCACACTTCTAATCTATTACCCCCCTTGAACTCTTGATTACTGTTTTTTGTCTTCCCTTATTTCGGAAAGACAAAACCTCGTGCTTAGTATAAATACGAGAAGTGTATTATTCCTGTAGCCATTCTGTTTGTTTCTTGGAGATTACCAAACCCTATTATTAGACTTGATTTCAGTATATATACTGTGCTACCCTTAGAATAACCTTTGCTACCTACCTACGTTTTATTGCCTTTCCTGATACGTGCATCACTATGACAGCATTTTTGCCTCGTAACTTGGAGCAAGATTCAGAACTCAAGTATTACGAAAAAGGATGTATTATTTTGCTGACAGGAGTCTAAAAGGATTTCACCTGGATAAATAATTGATTGACTCCTGAATGGATAGCAGCACCTATAACTAGGTTGACTTGTAAGGATCAAGATTCCTATGGACCGACTCACCAAGTCAGCACAATTCTTACCTATAGAGTTGACCAGTCTGCAGAAGTTTTAGCTAACTTATTTGAGGCAAATAGCAAGATTGCACGGTATACCAGTCAGCATTGTACCAGACAATGATTCACGTGACCAGAGTTGGTGGTCAGCACCGTAGAGACAGTTAAGTAAATACAAGGACACTTGCGAGCAGTGCAAGACAGACAGAAGCAGTAGACAGACCGTCATCATCATCCCTTGGAATTCAAAGAGGACGATCATGTCTTTTTAAGGATATTACCATTAGGCCAAGACCTGTCGTATCAAGAGCAACCCGTGGGAACCCTTGACCATCGAGAAAAAGTATTGAAGAACCAGTCTATTCCCTTGATCCGCGTAGCATGGAAGCATGACGCACCAGGAAAAATAACTTGGAAGTGCGAGTACGACATACGTAAACGTTTTTCGAACCTATCCGTAGACCAAGATATAAATTACTTTGTTAAATAATATCTTATGTCGTCTTTGACTTCTACCGTGACTTAGTTTTAATTTCGAGGACGAAATTTTTATAAGTTGGGTAGATTGTAAACCCCCTCGACCAGATTCCAGTATTTTAGGAATATTTTTCACAATTTAGGATTTGTTGCAATATTTTAATTTATTTTGCTTACATATCCTATTGACTTGTGCACATGTCCGTCACCTAATTATTTGGAGCTTTACCTTGATTGTTATCCCCGAACGAAGTTCGCATACCTCTCCTAGACATGCCAGCCTACTATCCTGCACTTTGTGCAACTCCCAGATACTCAGTTTTGAGCCTCGTATGAGACGCACAAATATCGTTACAAACGTCCGTATTTAATTCCTATTTAAATTCTCAGACATGTACCATTCTCTGTTCCAACAGACATTAGAGGCCCAACCTGCACCTGTTTTGTCCAGACAAAAATACGATAATTTTCTATACTGAGTATACTACATTTAGTGTATTGACACCGCAAGAAAATTATGGCCCTACCTGCCTCTAAATAATTAGAGAACACCGTGCGCAGTATTTATTAATTAAATAAATACAATGGCCCGTATCACCCCAAAATCAGGCCCAGTCCCTGCCCAGACTCACCCCCACCCCCTCGGGACCCTCGCACAGCAATTTCCCTCAGTTCTGTGCATTTTAGCAATTTCAGGAATCAGGTATTTTTCCCAGACAATTTCGTAATTGCGTAATTTCCTAAAATATGATCTTTGCGCAATTTATGAAATTGCAGAGATTTTTCTGCAAATATCAGTGCGAGGTGTCATCCCCTCATTGACCGGTGAACCTACACCGTCCATTTGGAGGCGGGACCCACCCGAAAATATCCTATAAATATCCTGTAAAATATCTCAAGATATTTTACTTAAAATACTATTATTATTTTCTATAAAAGAAAGAAAAATAAAATAAAAACAAAAACAAAAACCTAACTCTACCCCGGCCCGCAGCCGACCCCCCCCCCCCCCGCCGGAGTAGCCCCTCCCCGCGGCGAGCCACTCCCCCCTCCGCGGCGAGCCACTCCCCCCCCCCCCCGCGGCGAGCCTCCCCCCTCCGCTGGCCGACCCTCTCTCCCCTCCTCTCCTTCTCCTCCGGCCCCCATCACAGCCGCCACCCCCACCATCTTCATCGTCGCCACCCCCCTCCCCCGCGCCGGCCTCACCGCCTCCTCTCTCCTCAGTCCCCTTCTCCTCCGAGCTCTCTCCTCCTCCTCCCCTCATCCCCCTCCCGATCTCCTCCCTCCACCATCAACGTCGGCTGCCACCACCACCTCATCATCACCGCTACTCCATCACAGCCCCGACCGATCTCCCCCTTCTCCTCCATCTCCACCACCACCCCCATCACAGCCACTCGCCACCGCCATCCCCGAGCTCCAGCCGACCCCTCGACAGCCCTCCCCTTCTTCTTCCTCCCTGAACCCGACCCCGCCCTAGCCTCCTCTCCCCGAGCCCAGGCCGACTTCTTTCCCCCCTGGCCGAGACCACAGCCACAGCTCCTCCTCTTCTCGTTCACCTCCCCGAGCTCCGCCCTCCGCCACCCGACCCTCTCCCCAGCTCCTCCGTCGACGAGCCGACGACCCCGAAGCCCTGGCCGCAGCAGCTCCGGACCACCCCGCGACGACCCCGACTCGAGCAGAACTGGACACAGAGCCTGGACACAGCCCAGACACAGCCCGGACACGTCCAGGACGCAAATCCTGTGTCGAATCGGCACATGGACACGCGCGATTCAGTTTCCACGGAGCCATGTTCAGGTAACCCGTTCTATCTCCTCGTAGCTCCGTTTTTAATTCTGTCAGTTGTGACACGTAGACTATGTGACCATCTCGGTGTCCGTGCAACCCGCTCGGTGCATCGCGTCCTGTGGCGATCGCGGCACGCGATCCAAAAATAGAAAAAACAATGCCCCGATTCACCCCGGAACTGAGTACGCCCCGCCAAACGGGACGACTTGGTCGCACGCGGTCTTTACCGAAACGTGCGCGCCGTTGATACGGACGTGCGGGATTTCGCAGAAGTTGATTTGGATGTGCGTGCACACCGGAATCAACGCGTATCCGCCGACAACGTCTCGTATCCGCCTGTTCTGGAACACGCTGCAACTTTGTGTACACACGTCGGATCGAGACGAAACTTGCGCCATCGGACTCGTAGTAATACGCTGGTCCTGTGATCCAAGTTTGGTTTAATTCTGAGAACGTTGACAAAATCCCGTATCGTGGGCCCCATAGGCTCCATTTGATAGGCGATTTTGTGACCGGCTCATCAGAATCCAATTCTAGAAATTCCGTTGGGTTCGTATCATCGTTTCTGACTTGTTGACACTAAGTTTGGCGAATTTAGAGACCTTTGACCCTGACACGTTTTTGATGCAAAGCGGCCCACATGTGGACCCCGCTTTGACCAGAAACTGTCATTTTCGCCTCTGTGTTCAAATTGGACTTAAGGACAGGCGTTTCTAGCTATTTGATATTTTTTGAGACTGTTAGTGATGTTTATTTCAGTATCCGGAGACATTTATTCTGAGGTCATAGTTTCTGACACTTGGTACTTGACATTTGGACGTTACATATTTGCAGCTCTCTTGCCAAGCAAGTATACCTTGCCTTGTTGTACTGTTTAAATTCAGTTATTGTTAGTTACATGTTTATTTATTATATAAATGTGCGCGTCCGAGAAAACTCGGGTGCAGTCAACGAAGGCGTTGACGTTAGGATTTATATCTGACCTAGTGTCTAGTAGACCCACCAAAAATTGTGGAGTTATTGGTATGACTTCCCAGGCCTTGACACGTATCAGTACACGTCACAGAGTGAGTTCATGTAGGGACACGTGCCTTATATTCGACTGGCCATCGGTATGAGCAACACGTGTAACGGTATTTAGCTTAGTTGTTTATTTCTATGGAGACTTGTATCATTATACGAGATGTCCATGTCGTTTTCACGACTTGTGTATCTCCATTGGGCGGGGAAGATATCTAGTAGGCATATGGGACACCCCCTCCATGATGTTATATCCTTCGTACCATGCTCCTCATGGTCGATTGCAGAGTGCCCATGCGTCTGGGGGCATATGACACATATACTAGCCAGTCACGACGATTGGTGAATTACGTCAGCATATGTCTAGCCACACTTTCCCATGCGTACTACAAGGTCTTCAATTGCATTCACTTAGATGGTTAGCATATCTCATTTATTTATTCAGTATTTACATACATGGCATGTTGTTTTCCTGTATCTTGTTATGTCCCTCTGAGGACCTGGTCCCTTTCCAGGTGTAGATGTTCATGAGTATTCGCAGGAGCGCAGATCCGGACATGTTACGTATTTTCCGAGGAGGTCTTCACTTCGAGCCTCGTGATTGTCAGATGTTGTTCTTATATGGTGTGTATCTGGTTCCTTTTATATTCTATTTCGGTAGTGGATTTGTTTCCATCCGACTGTCATTCTCTAGTTACTTTATATTGAGATCTAGTTACTTGGTTATTAGTTATTCATGTATTTCTGACTCTGTGGATGAGATTTAGATATTACCCTGTGACTTGTGATTAGACTTACCACTTGTGAATTTATTGTTCATATACAGCGTACGCACGTATATATGGTTTTCATATATTGGAGTTGCCATATATACGGGCGGCTGGCATAGTTACGTATCCTGGTCCTACGTATTTTGGGACTGGGGCGTGACAAAAGCTAATATTTTTCTTTAGATATTTAAACAACGGTAAGGTACAATAATTGAACTAAAATTCAAAGAGGTGAATTATAACTCCAGTAATTAAATCAGAATAATCATAAATAAATCCTAATCCTAGATTTGGGTCGGGGGGTTTATAGTGACCACACGGAGCACCTAAGCGAGTGAGTGGGTTCCTATCTTGTTCTTTCACTTATTATACATATTATTTTGTGACGTTTAGCCCCGAGCATTTGTTAGCTCGTATTTTAGACTTGTTATATCGCCTACTGGGCATGACATGATTAGCATATTCTAGACTATTTCTAGAGTTGATCATATATGACTTACACTCTTGCTAGTTTTTTATTTTGTATTACTAGCTTCACGATCAGCTATGTATATATGGTTTTTGATGCTTTACTATTTTGCTTCTAATGATCATATTTCTTTGTATATTATAATTTCATGCTTATGATTGAGACACTATGATTGCTTGACCGGGGTTGACTAATGGCTTGTAGTATTAACCTCCCATGTCTATTCACAACCGTGATCGTATCTCGGGATACTGGATTACTCTGGTATACGTAGATGGCTTTGTCTGACCCTGCTCTCCTGTATTCTGGTTCTGGGATGTGGCATTATGGCATCGAAAAATGATGTAGACTTCTAGACAATTGTATGGTGCAGCCATTTTAGACAATTGTATTCTTAATTTCTGCTAGTTGTAATGTCATAAAAAAATTGATGTATTCATTTTGAAAAAATTACAACATAAGAATGTCCACTTTACAACAATATCTCATTTTGTTAGCTGACTAGCAAAAAAAATTCAACAAAAAATTTGCTACAACATCACCGATAATAGTTATAATAAATTTGTTTATCAACTTGAGAATAAGTACAATGTCACTAATTACAACAGAAATTTTATTATCAACTTGAGAATAAGTACACCATCACAAATCACAACAATTTTCTTATTATCGACTTGATAATAAGTACAATTAAACATAATTTTACCCTATTGGCTGACTAATACATTTTTTTTAATTTTTTTGTCACATTCCACCACAGTTACCGCAACGAAAATCTCTTCTTAGTATATCCTCGGTCGGAATGCGTTCTTCTTTGGTCTTTCAGTTTTGCGTCTTATTTGGTACTTCAATTTGTCCTCTAACCAAATCACTTTAAAGATAGTAGGGGAGTGAATTTGGTTCTAGATGTGACTCATACACACATCTCAATTTATCAGTAGAAAATAGCGAAGGATAAAAAAAGATACTTATATTGTAAGACTTACACGCATAACATGCATGTACACATGATAGATACGTATGATACCACCTTAAACATGAACAATAATTTTCGTTTAGCATACTACATGCGTTCTACTTGTTGCACGATCTAACATTTCAAACAGAAATCCATAAATACGTAATTTTTGTAGGTTGTGTGTTTCTCAACTTATGTGAGGCATATTTTTAACATCATGGTACAACACTATATATTTTTAGATTGTGAGCAATTTGTCTATTATTGTCTTGAAATGATATATCTTAGCTCCAATACCGTCAAGTAATATTGTTATTTGTTTATCTCGTAAATTCTTAACACAATTATTAAAATATTTTACAAGATTAGAAGTGTTTATATCTAATTTAGGACAAGAAGTATATGTTGTTATAAAATGTGCAAAATTGTGAATTTTATTATTTACTCCATCAACTCAGTTAAATATGACCGTTTAAAAAAATGACTATAATTCTTTTTTTTTTTTTTTTTTTACATATATGTCACCACTGGAGTTGACGTTCCCGTCCATTTTTTATAATGATGTTCCATTCTATTTTGCTTGGAGTTGCCGTTAAGAATGACGTTTTATTCCTTGAACGTAAATTCCTTAAAATTCTCCTCTAGGGCAAATAGTGTTAATTTTATCCCTTGACTGAAGTTTTCTGAAATTTTAAAGATAGAACAACAAACACACGTCCCACTGGCCGTAGCCCGTTGCGCGGAAGATGCCGGTTCGAGCCCGACACAAAAAACAAAAAAAACAAAAAAACACACACACACGCCACCTCAGCAAATCAGGAATCCACATCCCCTAGTTTCAAGTCTCCACTTCCGTCGGAAAGAAAGAGGAAGTCTCACCTCCTCCCATTTTTTTTTTCCCATATCCTCAAAATCTTCCCCAAAATTCCCAAACCCTAACCCTAATTTCCTATCCTCCAGCGAATCATCCGATCAAAAATCCTAATTCCGAAAAGGTACGCAACACACTTCCCCAAATCCAGGCTTTTCCCCGATCCCCAGATCTGACTGACCATTCTCCGTTCTTTCCTTCCAGATCTAGCGTTCTATCATTCCGATGGAGGCGACCGCCGACGCCTCCTCCGCCCCGCACGCCGCCGTCGCCAAGTGGAGGAGCGACTTCTCGAGGGTCTTCCAGCACCACCTCGACCGCTCCACTCCCCACCCGCTCGGCCGGTGGGTCGGAACCCTAGCCGTAGCCGCGGTCTACGTTCTTCGCGTGTACTTCGTCCAGGGGTTCTATATCGTTTCGTATGGGCTCGGGATCTACCTGCTGAATTTGTTGATCGGGTTCCTGTCGCCGATGGTGGATCCGGAGATCGAGTCCCTCGACGAGCCCTCGCTGCCGACGAGGGGCTCGGACGAGTTCAAGCCGTTCATCCGCCGCCTCCCGGAGTTCAAGTTTTGGTATAATTGCTGGTTCCTAATTAACGAGCTACAAAACTGCTTAGGATTCGGGAAAAAAAACAGTGTAAAGTTTAGCTTTCAATTAGGTTACGAGCACTCGGGATTGGTTTGGTTGATAATTTTTTTCAATGGCACATTGGTCTTGCAAAGCTATTCCACATAAATTGGTTAAAGAAGAGCAATTTGAACAAATGTTATGAGCATGCTAACCATTGGATTGATGAAAAATAGAAGCAATGACAAAATTGGTAGATTGTAGAAATGGAAGAGTTGTTAAGCATTAGATTGACATGTCAAAATGTGTCCGTGTCCTTGTGCCATGTTGCATACATGCAACATAGCGTCAAAAGAATGAAAGATATAGGAGCTAGGATGATAGAGATTACTGATTTGAGGTAATGGCAGGCAAGAAAGGGACAATGAATAATTGGATATAAGCCGAAAATAATATTATGATTGGTTATTTATTGTGAAGCCCTTCCACATTAATTGTTCATAGAAATTTCCCAAATTTCAGAAGTAAAATGTCTAAACTCGTAGTCTGCATGCTAATCTAATCATTATGTTAGATTGGTGCGAATGAGAGACACAAGAGAAAGGACTGTCTGTTGAAGACCTCCTTGACTTTAGACATAAAGCTGCATAGTCTCTAAAGTCTTAATGTAAACATCGGACTGCTGTGAATTCTTAGAAGCATGGAGAGTCTAATGTGTTAGAAATGTCTCGGGCAATGGACATGATGCGGAGAAGGACATAAGGACATGTTGTGATATATACATACACTTAAAAATCACTTCCTTGCGTCACCTTGTGTTTGTGTATATGCAGCATAATATGTGTAGAAAGAAGTTCTTGTTTCTTGTATGTCCTAAGCCTTTCTAGTTGTGCTCTTAGTCTTAGACCCATATCGGAAAAGTATAATGGGAGCACACCGTTGCCTATAAATATGTACTCTCCACCACTTTATCGAATTAAGTCGATCAAGTTGAGTCAACTTTTCAACATGGTATCAAAGTGAAACCCTAACTCTCCAACATAGCAACCACCATCCCAAAATTTACTTTCAAATCTTCAATCCCAAAATCCTAACCATAACCCTAAACACTAGCCCTAGGCTAGCTGCCACCACCTCCCTTCATGGCCATCACCTTACCCACCTTACCCAAACTGAAACCTAACCCTAACATAGTTTATGCTATCTCTTTCATCTTCCTCAAACCAAAACCCTAAAACTAATAATCCCAGCCGTCACCTACTCCCTCTAAGTTGAAACCATAACTTCAATCATTTCAGCTGCCACCCCTTGCTCCACAGATCTGACCACTCAATCCCTACCTCAGATATAGTCCTTGTTCGATTCCAGCCTCTCACCGTCACTATTGGTGATGACCACAAGTTTCAAATCTCGCCACTGACGATCGAAGACCAGTTCTCTCACTGTTGCCATTAAAGACGATCACCTGATCTAATCATCCCCTATTTGTCAGAGCCCATTTTCCCAGCTTATCTGGCAACGATAAGATGAAGGTTCAATCTCAAGTGTTCTTTATCTCTTCCAGTGTCGATGCAATTTTCTTCTCCTCCAGACATTTTTTGCTCAGCAGACTCTGTTCTGGTTCGTGGGACTCAACTTTGCTCACAGTATTGGTTCTGATTCGTGAGGATTGATTTGGTTAACCAACGAGCCCTACCAAATAGTTGGTAAGCTTGATTTGTGGTACTTTGGTTCGTGAGGCTTCTCTAGAGATCTTTGGTTTGGAGTTTGTTTTGTGGTATTGTATTTGGTTCCTCTCGCTAGTACGAGTTTACTCCAAAAATTTTGCGATTGGGTTTTTTTTGCAGGATTGGCTTCGTGATGCTTAGAGTGTTGTAGCACTTGATTTATTGTCATCTCTCTTTTTCTCCGTCTTCTTGCACCGAACCTCCTGTTCTACGTTGTGCTCGTGGATGTGATATTCCGTCTCGACCATTCTCTATACTCGATGCTTGTGTGTAGCGCATGTTTCTTTCTTAATTGTTGGGATATTATTTGATTTGTTTCTTGGTATAATGGTGCCACTCCAGTTTATGCTCATTGTTGCGGGAGAGTATATATTTCTCACCTCTTGTGGCTTGGGGCGTAGAGAGCGAATTCCTCCATTATCCTCGTTTACGGTTCCCAATTGTTTCTCACCATTGGAGATACAACAACTTCGTGGTTTTCCTTCTGCATTGTCTTTTTCCCTGATTTTCCCTAATATGAAACCCACAATTTTCTTATTTTGGGTTTTACATTGTCAGGACGAGGCAACGATGGTGGTGGTGGTGGGGTCCGGGGTGGTGACTGCCGGTGGGATGGAGGGTCGGTTATTAAGGGTATGGTCAGTTGGGAGGAGGTGAAAAAAGACCATCGAAAGAAATAAAAATGAGTGGAATAGACGATTTCAAGAATCCCGCTATTTTATGGTGTGATTGAAATGAATGTTAAAGGAACATAAAAGGAATCTTTAATCATGTTGATTTTCAAATCCCAATTGACTAACATCAGATTTGATAATCACATGTGAAAATCCCAAACGACTAATTAGAGCATGTGATTTGCAAATCACGATTGACTACCCCTTAAGGTGCTGATACTACCTTAACACATTTCCTCTTTTGTAAGAATACTATGTTACTGCACTAGCAAGTTTTATAGACGAGGAACTTCTTAGAATCAGTTTGTAGATTCAGTCAATAGGTCTTATGTAAATGACAGCTTGGATTATCAAAGGTAGCCTGAAGGGATTGCTTCTGTCAGAAGAATGTGGTAGCAGTTGACACTGTAGCAGCTTAGCACATGCATGTGGTTTGTGGTGTTGATACTTGATAGTCGGAGAGTTCCAGAAGATCGGTTTGCATTTTGGAGGATTAGAAGATAAATAATTACTATCCGGAATCGAGTAGTGAACTATAATTACAACCTTCAATAGTGATTCAGATCGGATTTATAATAATTGAAAATAATAGAGGCCTCAAGATAATTTCTACTATATTAACTCATTAACTACAAAAGTGCAAGATATATACTCTTCTTTCAGTGTACCTATATTCTCATGCCTGATTATATATCATTCACAATTCAATCCCACCTTTGTTGCACGTGCTTTCTAAATCTTTACTATTCAGTTTACTATATCCACCGAAAAGAAGCAAACCTGTATTCTTGATGCGATCTTTTAAGAACATTCCTAAGCACTTTGTTATCTATCTTTATGATCATAGGTTTATATATTTCTACTCCGGCTGTATGGTGGCAACATCTAAGTTGCAGTACACATTAGCAAAAGAAAAAAAGAGAAGAAAAGAGAGGGTATTTGGATGCCTGTATCTGTAGCGTAAGTTGCAGGTTCACTTGCTCCTTTCGCAAGACATAGAGGGCAAGTAAAGTTGCTGTCAAATTGGCAACACATTTACTTGTATCCCTAGCCACACAACTTGCATGCTGCTTGCATTTTTATTGCCATTAGAAACCCCAACATCCAATATATTCCCATTTCCGACCATACTCCAGTATATAGACAAAAGCAGACCCTGTATAATACATTTCACCTACTTCTCTGCAGTTGCAGGCTGCCCTATTACCAAATATAACATGTGGATCTGCACTGCAACTATAGCTGCATGCGACCAAACTGCCCCTTCGTTGATTTACGTAGAACCATGATATACTAAAATGGTGATCATTGTACTTCATTTTCAACTTTAAGATTTAGCTCTTGGAAGATCTGCTAAAAATATTTGATTATGAGCTTGCTATTTGTTATCTGGATTTTTTTTTATGAATAAAATTGAATTGTTTGTTATTTAGGTACTTATTGCTTATTTACTTTTATTTGGATTCTTTAGGAATAAAATTACATGATTGGGGGATTATCACATTTTTGTTTTTTATACATTCTTTCCACATCCTTCTCTTTGAGATAAGGGATGAGAAACCACTCTTGAGAAATAAACAACATATTTATCAAAGCTGCATGAGGTGGTGCTTGTTTCATTCTTGTTTTGTTTACATATGGGGATGTTAAAGCAAAGAGGAGACTTCCACAATTATTAAAATTAAGAACTTCTAATCTCAAAATTAAAAAAAATGGAACTTCACTGTACTGCCTCCCCTTGTCTGAGCATGGTTTCAGATCACTTGACTGATATTGGACATTTAGGGTTTCTCATCTATACTACCTCCCTAGTCTGAGCATGTAGGATTACCAAGTCCCAGTAATTTAGAGTAATAAGTTGTATTTCTTAGTTATAGTTGTTACCCACAAAGATGACGTACGAACAAATTTGTATTTGCAATGAATGCCGGTTTGTTAGTGTCTTAGGACTTGCATGTATTACCTCTGCAGTAAGAAAGATGAAATAAATCCATTCTTCTCTAGTCCTGGATCATTTTCCCGAGAAAAATCTAATCCTGGATCATTGGCATGTTAATTGATAATATAGAGAAGCTATATTGTGTTTTCTCTTTTCTCAAATGTCATATTCCAGCAATAAAGGATGAGCTGATCTGATAAATCATGTGTTCATGACTCATGCTAAGGGATGGAACATTGCTCTGGTTAATTGGCAATTGGCACAATACATTTAGATAAATAAATTTAATCTACTGCTAATAACAAACATTTTTTGATGTGGAGCTGACAAATTTTACCTCTAATGTTAAAGAGGAAATGGTCTTGTCAGAGCATTTCAAAGGAAAGGATTCTTGTAACTGATCGCAGATGTTTGTTGGGAGAAAGGGTCTGTTATTAGTAATCAGTAGCCTAGGTTGCATAAGAACACAAATTCAGATGATACGATAGAGATTCGAAATATGGCACTTCTAGAAAATTTTGGAAAATGGGTACGACATATATATATATATATATATATATATATATATATATATATATGCACTTGAGCCAGCCCTTGGGACCGTGGCAAAGCCACCCAGCCATCCCAAGGGCGGAGGGGGGGCTCGAACCCGGGTCACCACCCCCGGGGTCCCCCCACTCTACCGGTATATATATATATAGTATGTTTCGATAGTAACTAGGTTCCAACATCTTTCAGAATGTAGTCATTTCAAAGAAATGTTACTTCTTCATATATCAATTATGCTTAGCACGAACATGGCAATCAGTTTCAAGTTTCAACTATGTTCTGGGTCCTTTGGGGGCTAGACATGTCGAGCCCATATCCAAACATGAGCACGAGGAACGGCGGAAGTGTCCTGTCCAACATGTATATGGGCATGGATATGGTCCTCCCTAGGAGTACCAGTGTAACATAGCTAGTGGCATGTTTCAAAGAAAAATTGAAAGTGGAAACTACTGGGATTCTTGGAAAATGAATGTTCTTGAGTTAGTTGATGTGTATTAGAAGTAGCCCAGTATTTTAAACTGCAGTAGTAATTTAAGTGAATTATTTGAAATGAATTGACAAAAGGTGTTCTGGCTTGGAAATTAGTACCCATACAAATGTTTGGATATTGGTTCCTGTTGTAACATTGAAATCTACCTCAAGTTGAAACTTACAAGAGAATGATGTACAGGAACAAAATTTTCTGAATCTTTTTGTTACAGGTGCTATCAGGAGAGTGGGCAATTATCTACTTTTAAGTTCAAATACATATTGTTTATAAATGTTTTTCTACTTAGAAATCAGTAATTGTCTAAATCTCGTCTCAAATGGAGATAATTGAATGTGAATTTGAAGTTCAACATCTCACGCTGCTTATGTTTTTTAGGTATGCCATAACTAAAGCCTTCCTTGTGGCTTTTGTGATGACCTTCTTCTCCATCTTTGATGTTCCTGTGTTTTGGCCGATACTTGTGTTCTATTGGATAGTGCTTTTTGTCTTGACCATGAGACGTCAAATTATGCACATGATCAAGTACAGATATGTTCCATTCAACATTGGGAAGCAGGTGAGAAATGCTACTTCCCTATGAAGTACTTTTATTTTTATCCTTTACATCAAACAATTGCTAGTTTGAGTTGCATCAGATGGATGGTGTAGAAATGTAGCATTCTGTTGGTATAACATAGTCATTAACAGTATAATTACCCATGCTGCAGCTATTGAGATGCTTACATCGCAGTTTTGAACCACCACTCGGAGTACATTGGCTATGACATTATTTTGTTACTATATAGACTGCTAGACTTCCACCTATGACATGATAATTGACTTACACCTCATCTGCTACCAGCTGATTCCTGCTGACTTCCAATTATTTTTGTGATTTCTTACACTTCATCATCTAACTTTGAATTATTTTTGAGTCAATTACAGAAGTATGGAGGGAAGAAGGCTTCACCAAGTGGCGGTTTATCCAGGGACTGATATTCTGATGCATTAGGTGCACCAGCATGAAAGTGAAGGGTACAAGTTGGCAGCCAATGAAATTGACATTGATCTGTTGATACGAGTCAAATTTATTTTAGAAATATGGATGGTGATGTTTAGCTAGTTTTGGTTTTATTACTTGTAGGGGGGTATCATCCTATTGGAGATGAAAGAACTTCTTGTTCCACTACATAATATATAAACTGTTTCTTTTGCTTGTGGAACAATTTATTATGCCCTATTTTGTGCATAGTACACATCTTACGTTTCTGATACCATTTGGTTTGCTATGTTTTTACATGTTTGTGTGGAAATAAGCACATTTAACATAGGTGTTTTGGGTGTCTTTTCTGTTGGTTTGGGACATGAAGACCATCTTCCGTTGCTTTCGTGGTTGACTTACCACTTCCTAGATTTTTTTCCTGTTTCTTGTCAAGTGAAAATGGAGATTCAAAAATGGTTCTCTGCACTCCAGGTTGGCTAAGCCTCTTTCCAAGTACTATGATCTATCACTTATGACCTATCACTTGGCCAGAACTGCGTCAGATCACTGTCCTATGGTCCTTATGAAGGTGGCTATATGTGATTCTCAGATCAAATTTATAATTTCGCTCTTTCCCACTTGGATGTTTCTACGGCTATGCCAGCAATCCCTATCATAGATTGCACACAGTGCAAACAAGAACTTTCGTAAATTCCACACCTTGTCTTGGAATCATGTAGCAAGTTATTTCTTTGCGGTATGAATACTAATTTCTCCATAATGACTTACCTTGGTTTAGTACTGAAAGAACTAAGAGAATCTTAAAATTTTAGTTTCCACCTCAACGTTGAAGGATTTTAATCCTTGTTCGGGGATGCTGGGTTTGCTTGAAAGTGGTCATTTATTGTAAGGAACTAAAATTGCATTTCAAAAATCAAAGTTATTTTTCAATCTCCCTATTCAACTTTCAAAAGAATGCGACTTTAAATCATTTTGAACATGATTAATGGAATTTGTGGACCATTTTCAATGTTTACCGATCAGTTTCTTGCTGGAATTGCACTTTTCATTTTCGACATTTATTTTCAAGCAGCCAAACCATTTTCTTTTGCGATATCCGACGATGCGCACAGGACTTTGTACACGCTGCATCATATGTCATTTGGGTCCACAGTCCCACATCTCTTTTGCGGTTTGATTCCGAAACCGTCCGTCTAGTTAGAGAAGTTATCTCTCTCCTCACTGACAGTCAGTTGAGTTCGGTGGCAGCCAAACTTAAAAGGCTGAAATTGTAAATTGAAGGATCTCCAGCCATTCACAGGCTGTTGTTATACAACATGCAAAGATAATTGCTCTACAGATGCAGCTGCAGGTATCATCATTGCCCATGGCACTAAGTTCTCAAATAAACATTGTGGATCTTTCTATAGCGCCTTAACGCTGAATGAGGTTACTGGATGAACTTAAAGAATCTAAACAAAATGAATGCATTAATAAACAAGTTCCAGTTTTCAACAACCAAAAATCTTGGAGCTACTTTACCACACTTGAATGTGGAAATTTACAGGAATATGACTGCACAATAATGTATGCCCAAATCTTATATATTGTTTGAAGGCTTCTATGCAAATTACTAGCCTGATGGGTTGCTCTTCCTGTAGATACTCATGAACTTTGCAAGGAATTCTGCAGCGAAATAGAGACGATCAATTAGCCAATAAGGTTTATAATCTCATCATTTACTTAATATGGTCTGATTTCATGTCCATGCATGCTATGTTGGAAGAACAAACAAGCAAGCGAAGAAATGAAGATTTAGTTGAGTTAGTCATGTTGTGACTATAACATAGAATTAAGTAACAAAAAACATTTGTCAGATGATTAAACATAAAAAAAATATTTGTTCAACTCGGATTCGGGCGTAGGGAAGAGCGCAAAGTGATCCTTTAATAATGCACTTTGTACTTGTACATGGGGCAAGTGGGGCACGCGAGGTTACGGTTCCACAGGGAGGCAGCTCTCGCAGGACCTAGATTCCAACGGAAAGTCAGCTCCCGCGGGACTTAGGTTCCAGCGGGGCTGTGCTCCCGCAAGACCTAGGTTACAACGTGGTTGTGCTATTGCAGAACTGGTGCTCGAGCGTGGCTGTTTGTGAGCTTTAACGTGGGAGTTTCAATTTCTATAACTGCCAACTTAGTGGAGGTTATTGCTGTAACCGTCCACTTAATTGGAAGTTACTTTCCGGATTAACTGTCCATTATAGGTAGTGGTGGCTACTAGAGGGTGGCTCACTCTATATATTCTCTCGTCTTTCTCTTTTAGGAAGAGACTTAGAGAATATAGGCTATGGTTTTTGAGTTAGCAGCATCATTCTGAAGCCACAAAGTGCTGTCAGGAGTTACTTCTGTCCGTGCAAGGTCTATTCAGAGGGTGACAAGAAGCGTTCCAAAAGTTCATCTTTTTGAACTTGCTGGTTCTTGGAAGCAGATCAACGGAAAACGTTGAATCTTGCTTTAAGCAGCGATGATATTAATCACTCCAACAAGAGTTTCTTCGTTTTGTTTCATCTTCTTCATTCTTGTTGTAGCAACTGTGTTGCAAGTTTTTAAAGCTTTACATTTCTAGTAATTTGTAATCTTCTTTTGTTAGTTGTTATAATCTTCTGGTTTTTTACGTACTTTGTATGATTTTCTGTAACCGAGGAATGACAATAGAAATTGTCAATTCTTTTCTTGAGTTCTTTTTTGCTCCAGGGTTGCCTATTCTGTTGGGAGAAGGCCTCAATGGTGATGATGATGATGATGGTGAGGAGATGATGAAAAGAGTCTAAGGACAGAATGTCCGGCCAGCGCAGTATCTTCAGAAACTGAAACCAAACTGGCAACAGATTCTTATTCCCCTAGCTCCAAAACAAAGTCAAAAACATAACCCAACTTAGCTATTACATATTTAGACTTCACCAGTTGAATTCTACGTCACATTGGTAAGTTTAATTTCCAAGAACCACAAAAGGTTCCATCATTTGACAGGGGAAGCCATAGCAAGTAGAAGTTATAACAACCCTCGTTCTTTCCAAACATAAACAGGTTATATCTAAGAGAAAACCTGCCCTAAATTAAAAAAAAACGGAAGGATAAAAACTGCAGAAATCTGAAAAACAAAAAAAAGGAACAGAATTCACCTTCTAATTTAAGTAGAGCACTCGTTCCAGTGGGCAATCTCTTATCCTGCCAAATAGCAGTTTCAGAGTTTAGTCATTGTCCATATTTTCTTGTGGTAAGCACCTTTTTTTCCCCAAAACATACACACACACAAGGGGAAGAAAGAATAAACTCACATAATATGCATGCCAATAATAAAGTTCACGTTTAAGACTGGCTTTAATTCCCTTGAGAAATTGCTCAACAAGCTTCTGCATTTGGCAAAATAAACAATTTCTCTGAAATATTATTTTGGATCAACGGTCTATAAGTTAGCTGGCTGAAACAGTAACAACTTGCATTTTAGATTTGATCACTGTTCTAACTCGTTCTTTTCAACCTTTTTTATTATCACTGAACTGCATCAGAATATACCTGGAGAATCAATTTGGGATGAACGAATTCCACCAGCAGCTTTTGAAATCTCCCTCGTACAAAGAACAGCCTGTGAAATTTTTTAATCTAGAGTCACTGGAGGCAAGGTCCTCAAAAGTTCAAATCATCCAACTGAGAAGAGTATATATTTATTTAGGTTTTATGATAATTTATAATGCTGGCAACCTAAACCCCAAGCTCAGGCAAATAAGATAATAATGCCAGTTTCACAGGAAAAGTCGTAGCTATAGGAAAATGTTGGGGTTCAATTTTCAGTGGTACAGGGGCATTGTAACCCTGTCATGCATGCTTATATAACATTGTGGTCATTGACCTTCTTCACATTCACCTACAATTTGCAACTTAACATTGCTACACATACAAAACATACCATGCTATAGGTGAAAAACCTTCATCACCTTGGTATAAAAATATGTTTCAAGAAGTTTACTCGTCTCCTGATGAATTTACTTCGTAACAAATTTTGCACAAACTAAATGAACATGGGTAATTTCTGTTCCATTAGCTAGACCATCTCAAAATTGGTAGTTATTGAACTTTTTGAGAAAATGTGAGAAAGAATGATATTGCCACAAATTACTAGAGAAATTGAGAATTGAGAAAATGGGATCACTGAAAATAATAAGAATTTGAAGTGGCTGGCTCAACAGTTGATTTGCATTGAAATATTACAAGCACACAAGATTTCGTACCAATTTACCTGGGAATTAGATGTTGGTTATGATTAAAGGCAGCATTTTCCCCAAGCAGGTAAAATTTCTAAGCTCACCCTCAAACTACTGTATCTTAAGCCTCCAATCTTGACTGGGATGTTTTAAGACTGGAGAATAGCAGTTTGTGCATTTTAAAATATTCAGTTAGACCTATTTACTATGAAATTGACCCATTTTCTTTCTTTCTCCATACTCCCCGAATAATCCATAGCAGCTATCAAAGGTCAGGTGTAGGTATTTTGACCAGGGGCGATGGTGGTTGGGGCTTGTCAGGAAACCATAACACCAGGATGTAAAGGTCTGATCGACCTTTAAATTTTTTTTTGGCATACCATCCGTCGAGCATGAAGAGTTTGCTTCCTGCAGATTAAGGGCATCTTAGAAAACATTTAGTAAATATTAACCTATGTGATATAGCGGAGTTTTGGCCATATTCTGTTTGGAAATGGATTTGATTAGGTTTCAGTATTTTGTCAAATCTTATCATATCTTTTGGAATATTTTGTTTGAATAAATTAAGTGGGCTTAGATCCCCTCCTCCACACCCCCCCCCCCCCCCCCCCCCTCTTCCCTTTTTCTTTATCGAGAATGGTTGTGTGCAACATAGATTGATAGATGTTCTAGTAAGAATGAGTGAAAAGATAGTAGTTAAAAGGAGCCGCTAGAACTAGAGTAGGCATAAATGAACATGGATTGAAGTTATAAAGAAGGATATTGTTACAAAGGACATGGCCTTTAACAGAGCTAAAAATGATTCAACTGCCGATAAAGACTTCGTCATCGTTGTCGTTGTTGTATCAAGAGTGTTTGTAGTCCTGTTTAAAGGCTCCCATTGTATTCATTTCAAGTTATTATTAAATTTCTAGAGATTTTTATCTTCAATGGGTGGGGATTCAAGGAAAACTTTGCTTGTGAATTCGAGCAACCCTATTGGTCATGGGAATATCCATTGATTCTCTCTCATATTCTTAACAGTTAGTTCAAACAACATCATGCAGAGATGGCATTTAAATCAGCAGGGAGATTCTCTATTATTAATCTATCATTTTGTGTGCTACTACTAATCTACTAATCCAAAACATGTATGGCTAAGTGAGAAGCTGGTTGACCTATACCATATTACATTGCAAAGAGAATCATTTATCAAAATGTTCAGATGCAGGAGTTTTTTAGATACTGTTGGAATCTGTACGTAGACACGAATATGGCATGATGACATTGACATCTCAACGATTTTGGTGTATCCTACTGTTTTTGGAGTGTATGTAACACAATACGACATGGGTGTGAAACCATTTTTGGAGTGTCCATGCTACCTAGAACTTGGAATCTTCAGAAACTGCATGCTGATATTACACTAAAGGTTTGAAATGAAATTATAGACTACACTGTTTGGACAGGCCAGACATTCGTGTTGAATGGGCGTGGAATCTATCAACCCCTGGAAAGTATGCAAGTCAAGTTGGCAAAGAATGTTCTGCATCCTAAAAGATAGTAACCGGCAAGCACTAAATGTAGGGAACTAATGAGAGGAGAATTATATGCTTGGTGAATAAAAAACAATGGGATACACCAAAGGTCTTTATTTGACAATGGCGCTGGGAACACTTAATAAGGAGTTATTGGCCAGAATAGGCATACTTGATCCAATAGACACTATACTATCTGTTTTCAACTATCTCACATACACTTAATAAGGCGTGGAAATGGTTAAAAATCCAGGAACACTGACAAGGTGGCACTATGGTTCTGTAAATAGAAAAAAAGACATTGTAAAGACTGTTCGGGCATCTAAAGATTATAAACCATTGGGTACTTCAATTTGATTAACCCAGGCAAAGGCATGTGGTATTTCTGAAACTTCATTGTTTTGAGAGGTTCTACGACCTGGATGTGCAATGTCAGATGAATTGTCATAAGAAGCAAGTAGCTTATAAAAAGTACAAGAGCATCAATAATTGGACTAAAAAAAACAAATGTCTAATGCTCCGACTTTGTGGATGTTTTCAACAAAGTGGTATTTTTTTTTGAAAAATTGGCTAGGTGTTGTAATAATTGAGTTGATAGACAAAATCTCGTGCCTCAACAGCAAGGCATCACATCAACTTCAATCTCCATAATAATCAAGGACATGTCAGGACAGCCCACACCATGACTGTACTAAGGTTGGAGCGAAATGAGCATTGCGACTTGGGTGGATATCAAAGAACATAAAACCAATCCAAAATGTGGGATTAGTGATGAGGTTGACAAATATTCAGTATATTTCGTCTTTGATTGCATTTAAAATCCTATGAGTAAAGCAGTCAGTGACCAACTTCTCTATGAATGGAAACAATTCTATTTCAGGCACTTGCAATTCAGACTGCACATGTTTAATAACAAATAAAAGTTAAAAACATAAGTACCTAGCAGTAACTCTACGGATATGGAAGCAATTCGTTTCAGGCAGTTGTAGTTCAGACTTGACGTGTTTACCGACAAATAAAACATAATAGCTAGCAGTATATTGTTCTATGACCTATTAACGCCTTTCAGGCAGGTCAGATCTGAACTGATAAGACCTTAACATTCCTAAGCAGTTTACAAACTTTATATTCATTTTTCAGATCGTAGTTAACCTTTTGTTTCCCGTACCATTAAGATAATATTTACTCAAAATGTATGGAACCAGTAACAACAAGGTTTACAAGGATTTCAGTTATGTCAACACTTAAACGCTGGCAAATCACCTATTGTATATTTTCAGCAGCACAATATTCCAACAGTAAAGACCCAAATGGTATTGCGGGTTTTACCCATAAATGATCTGTGTTTATCTTGAAGGTAATAGTGCCTAATCCATAAGTGACCAAAAAGCAAATCTCTTTTCAAAAGTAGGCCCATTTGGAATTGTGTCAGGTGATATAAATAACCACACTTAGTTTTTGAAACACAGAAGCATAAGGATGAACTCGATATATCTGCCTAATAATGATGGTTATGTATGGTTTGTACTCTAAACTATTTGATAAAACCAAAACCAAGTAAGAAAAGAGAAAAAGAGTCAAAGAAACTAAACAAAAGGAGAGTGGATAGGATAGGCTAATGGCATATAACTAGTTAAATTTATCAATAAAAAAAGTACAAACATATAAATGTGATAGAAGATATCAATCCATCAAGAGTGCATAACCTAGTCCGCAACTTAGTTAGTTCCCTGTTAATAATGTCGTACTTCACATGATCAAAGTAATATCTTCGTGCCTCCACTCAATGCTAGTTCAGTTGGAGTGATTACTGTGACGGCAGGATAGCTAAACATTGCCTTTCCCATTTCAAAATATCTATCAGCAGAGAAAATTATGTCATTTTTAAGATAAAATTTCACCTTTTAGATGATGGGTCAGCTAGAATCTCTGATGCAATTTCCACCACAACCTCCTCCCAACCAAGTGGAATTGGTTGCTCGTCAACAAAAGGGTAACTGCAAGGGAAAAGCACAAATCTGTATTATGGAAAAGAAGAAATCATAAAATGTCTTCACATAATGGCATTTCAAAATTCCATTACTTGTGTTGTTTGCATGCTTCCAGAGCCATAAGTGCTTTTCTCAAATTCTGTTTTGATTGACTTGCAATTTTAGCAGCGAAATTCACTGAAAGTTCAAAATTCTCCTTCTTTGCTATCTGAAGAAGAACCTCGATAATCTGGGAAGATGACAGAATAAATGCTCTTTCATATATGATGTTGTATATAGAAGAGTCGAGATAGATTTGTATCTTTAAGAGGACAATATCTGATGCAACTGTATTTCCTGAACATGGACACCATACACCAAAGAAAATAAGGATTTTGCAGTTCACAACCACAACTTAGCTAAGTGTGAAAAACTAGCATTGATTTTCATCTAATTAAGATAGCCATCAATAAACTGAGAACTGCAATTACCAGTCTAGAACTTCATCTGTCAGCTTAAATAACTACACCAACTAGTGGAGTCTTCCATGTGCTTCCTATAGCTGAGCGGCATCAACTGATTCATCTATGTTTCTTGTGTGGTTTCTGCTAGTGGTTACACTCGAAGCCGGGTCATGACAAAAACAGTTTGCTTCATCAACATATAATACGAGCAAGTAACTTTTTTGTTGTAAGGTAGTATCCCTTATATGTAAGAGAAAGTTGTACTGTGGTCGCAGTGTCAGGTGAATGAAAGATTTATAAGTATTAAGTAAAACAATAAAATCAATGTGACTCATCCACTGGAACTGGACGTCCAATGAATTCTTTTAGACCCTATCTTACTATATATAATATATTATGGGTATTTGATGTTTTAAGCAAATGCAGGGACCACCTTTGTTACGTTGCAAGTAGAAGATATTCCAGCCTTAAAGGGTCTAGATCGTTTGAAGTCGGAACTTTTATTGCTATTTAAAGTAATCTAAGTCATGCAGATCTATCATAAAGCCACGTCCGTGTCGTTCGACACGTAGAACACGATTACAATGTCATTTCAGTTTGGATGTGTGCCGGTTCCTATTGTTCTATCCTCCATTACGAAGCCTGTCAACCTTAAAAATTTATCATAAAATTTTACATTCTATACAGCTCTCACTGACACCAATTGACATGTTTTATAGGTGTATTTTAATTAACAAGCCACCAATATGGAGGAACTAGGCTGACCCAATGATGGGACGCCAGTAATGTATTAGCATTAATACTAACAGTCACTCAAACAATCTTAGTATTGTGCAATGGCACATATCACATGTCTGCTGATTTGGTTAAATGGTTTATTGAATAAGATTTTCATGTTGCTCTCTGTTTCCTTTCTTTTTGACAAATAAGCAGCCATTTACATCGTACCAAATCCAAATTTTAATATTGAAGTTTATTGCTTACGCAGGGGTATCTGACAAGTTAGTATTACAGACGAAGTTGCCCTTACCAGAACTGAATGGAAGAAAAGGACTCAAACAGCCGACCAATTTTTTTGGCATAAAGTTGTTGCTGTTGTTGTAGAGGTAACTGACAAGTCTCAATATGTTCCAAATTTCTTCTCAGAATCAGGTAGCTGAAGGGGTGTTTGAAACTTAATTATGACAAGCTATCAGGGTATCAAGAAATATAATGGTCTATCCCATGGACCAGACATCTGGCCTATCAGCTAGATAATCAATTGCTATAGTTGGTTCTCTGTCCAGCTAAAACCTGTTAAAGTCAACTGGTTTGACTAATAAAAGAAGTAAATAGCTGTAGAGGTTATACGAACCTCACTTGTACAAGTATTGTGGTTAAGAAATATAATAATTATTTCCCCATTCTCTTCTTTTCTTCCTTGCTCATAAATTTAAGATTTTAACAATGGCGAGCAATTTTAATTGTTTCCTCGTCCTTCCAGTAATCTGTTGAACTTTAGTTCTCATATATGAAACAACCAGTTTTCATATATTCAATAATGAAGCCTTGTCTGAACCACTTGAAGTTTTTCTGATGAGAAATTATTTTCATCCTACTTTTTGAAATTTGGATCAACTATTTTAAATCAATATTCAATAATGGGCAGTTAGAAACAAATACATTAAGATGACATACACAAAAGTAATTCTTACCTCATGGGTGATAGGAGCATCAACGCTGATGATTTTGCAACGATGCTTTATGGAGTCGAGGATAGGAGAATCATCTTCACAACAAAAAATGAACTTGCATGAGTCTGTATAGCGGTCAATTATCCATTTAATCAGATGCTGAACGCTTTCCACCACTTTATCAACGTCAGAGAGAATGATCACTGGAATAATAGACAAACCAACTTAAAACCATGGGACCGGGGGATCAATATGTAAGAATTATGCTAAAATATTCAAGAACCTTTGTAGTCTTCCTTGAAACTGGCCTCGCTAACTTCAGCGATACCTGTGGGATCGCCAGCTATATCTTTGACAAGGGCCATCAAAGCATATTTTACATTCTTTGATTGAGACTTCAAATTAAGTTGTATATGGTGATGACTTGAAGTCACTGGAAGAACAATTTGCAATGGCGGGTTTTCCTGTGAAGGTCATCAGTATAGTGCCAATTAAATTTTGGAGCTTCATAATCTAACAACTCTATAACAATTCCACTCTAGAAACATTTTCTTACGTGAAGTAACCAAACAAAGTAATATAAGCCTGACAACTTAGTTACCAACTACAAATCTAAATCTTGTCATGCTAGAAACATTCACATCCATATTCTAAAAATTGGGTAGCTTAATGGATAAAATTGCCATATGTACATTTTGCTCATAAGAAGATAAAATGAGAAATAAATACTTTATTATCATTAACTATATCTAATTCATTGATAGACATACTACATATCGAACTTGATTGTTTTGCTTCCCTGATGACAGTGCTAACAAATGGCAAGCTATAGACTTTCTCATTAACTTCCAGACGACGGTAGCACAGAAATTAGACAGACGTGTGAATGATAGTACCTGAACAAGAAAATGCCTAAGATCATGAGAGATCTGTGAAATCAGATAAACTTGTCAGTATAATTTCCTGAAAAAATTGTGGAAATACATCATCAGTTTGCAATTAATCCAAACCTTCCAAGAGGATTCACCAAAAAGTTCGTGCAACAAAGCCATGATCAAAGACTTCTTTCCTGAGCCTGAAGGTCCCTTGAACAGGATATGAGGACAACTATTGTAGGATATCTAAAAGACATGCAAAAGAAGAAGGCATTACCATATTTAGACTCCAGATCCAAATAGATTAGAAAATGGTGATTTATAAGAAATTTTCCAATGGCGCAACCATCTTGTAAAACTTTATCAAAGGATTTTACTCATTTTAGAGATAGCCTTACTGCCTCATAGAAGGCTTGATTTGGTTAGACATAATCAAACAGTTGAATGCCGAAGCTTACTATAGTATGCATAATTGCAGATATTTGGTGCATGTCAAACAGATGGTAAACAGAAAAAATTAAACTCATCGACTAATTATGATGTGCTGAAATATGTTGGAAACAATGAGCAACTTCACCAATGCTTCCAACAATGAGCAACTTCACCAATGCTCACAATTAATTATACTCTCTTTTTTCAAGAAAGAATCATGGTATACAGTTACAATATGAGTACATGTGATCCAATTTTCTACGGTTCACACTTACAGAATTCAGTCAATGAAGAAGAGTGTTAACATATTAAAAAAGAAAAATCAAATTCATGATTTAGATGAACAGAAGATCTGAAGCTGTCTGATGATGAGCATGTGAAAGAAAGAAAATAAGGAACCACGGTATATAAAACTTACCAGTTGTTTGAGATGTTGTGTTTGTTGCTTGTGACAAATGAATCCACTCAATGATCGGGGGCTATGCTTGTCAGCCCAAAAAGGTCTCAGTTCTTCTACAACTAATGCCTTCTCGATGAAGGAAGTCTCATCAATCGCCCTAGTGTCAGGTGACTTCGAGTTATGACATGTTCGACGTCGCACACACGACAACCATGTATCTGTTTGGCTTCTCTGCATTTTTATGGTAAATTTTCTCAAATTTGTGCTCATTTTCCCGCTGCTTTCGCTGCCCTTACTTGAGAAATTGCTACTTTTACCATTACTCATCTGGTCAAGAGCAGAACTGGAGCTGGTATTTGGTTGTGAAGGAGCAGTGTGAACTGAAGTGACTGGAGGAATCTGATGAAAACCTCCACTCCTGCTTGACTGACTAACAATATTGGCTCTTTCTGAAATTACATTGAACTGTGAAGCATAATTGTTCTCTGTTTTATCACTTTTCACAGCAGAACCATTTTGCAGGGCCATGCGGACACGAGAGAAGAAGATGTCACCACCTGAAATGGATTCTGAGATGTGCATCAAAGTATCAGATGAGGGTGACTTCGCTAGTTTCAAATTTGCAATTTTTTCATTTATTTCATCCGGTGAATGGTCTTTTGTGTAAACACCACAAGTTCCTTCATGAATCATGGTTTTAGTGAGTGGTGATTCTCTCCTCCCTGCACTGCGGACCATGGAACCAGAACTGAATTGTTGCTCTTTTTTTCTTGCTCTTAGTTTTGGGGCAGATATTGACCTACTAAAATGGAGACTAGACCTCTCACTCAGCCCAGAAAGATCATGATCTGCATTAGATCTCTCACTCTGTCTAGAAACTTCTTGAGGTTTCAAATGGGCTCGCTTATCCACAAAATTTCGAGCTTTAGGGGGTGTTCTATGGTTTTGCTTCCGGAATGAGCCATTGGACTCAATATTTTCACTATTCGGTTCATCTCTTCTAGCTCTGTATGGAGAAATATGTTTATGGCGATGCTCCAAACTCTCAAAGGGATTGGTGTTTCCTCTTCGACCAGAATGTGCTAAAGAATCAGCACCGTCATCACCACTGAGTCTCATTGGTTTATATGGAGATTTGCTGTGTCTTCTGAGAACTGGACTGGTACTTGAAGACTTGACTGCAGAATCGTCATAATCCTTTGAAGTGTATCTTTGACTACGGCTCAAGCGACTACTAGCTCTGCCAGGATCAGGAGTTTTGGGCTTGCTAGAAATCAACAATCTTCCATGCCAAGGGCTCTCCTGCCCCTCAATTTCCGTATCGGAGGGTTCATAACCACTTCGTCTACGTCTAGATGAAGAATGAGTACGAGAGGATCTACTAGTTCTAGAGGCTTTCTCCATAGTAAGCATCACAACAGATCCTGATGGTCTCTGCAATTGAACCAGTTAAAATAACTTAAATAATGAATATTGGATCAAAGAGTACCACATGCAGATAAAGAAATTAATGATTTAGCTGCAGCAAAAACTTTACAGCAAAAAAAAAAAGTTTGCTTCATTATCTTTTCCATTATGTGCAAACATTAACTGAAGAATACGCGTTGAGATTGCTTCATGTCAAGTGAGTTGGAGATAATATCTGCTAGCTAGGTCATCTTATTCCACTAATGTCCTAAAGTGATTACTTAACCCCTGCCACATCTACGCTTTGGCCATAAATTGTAAAAACCACTATTTAGTTCTCCTCTTCTAGTCTTTCTTTTCTTTTTGTGTTTCTATTGGCTGATGTAGGCACCCCTGATGCACACCTTTACACTTCTAAACTTCCCCATACAGCAGTCTAACTTGAGACATCCCTCGTCTAAAGCAGACACACTGAAGCTATCATAAGCCCTTGATCCTGTGAGCTTATTTCTTCGCTGCGAAGATCTTTCAAGAACCATGAATATATAAATTTGAAACAGATTTCTATCACATAATGGGAAACAAGACAATCTGATTGACTGATTCAATCCTCTGTTCTCTCTACATAAACTGTATTGTTGGCTTATATAAGAGAGGCTCCATGACATATGCTCAAACTCGAGGCGCTTTCTTGCCAGCAATGCCATTTTTTTATTACTTTACCGCAATTTGTATAACAGCAAAACCTTTTCCCAAAAAAATTGGGGTCAGTTATCCGAATCCTTCTTTTTCGTTCAACTTTGTTATGGGCCATATCATTAGCAACATCAACACAAACCATAACCTTCTTTACAGCCACAATCCAAGTTCGTTTAGGCCTACCCCTAGTTCTTCCGACTCCTCTAGCTAACATCTTATCTCAAATTTTCAATAATATGATTTTCTAGCACAACACTCGTATAAGCATCCATACATAAAACAACAAAACCGTTGCCGTTGTGTACATATGCTATCATAATTGACAAGAAAAAACCAGTATCGGAACCTCCCAAGTACCATACTTGACAAGAAAAAATAACATTGCACCGAGACAAACTACGATGGCACGACACCAATTTTGTCTTGTCCTATTGTATCTTCATGTGTACGCAAGTCGTGCGCTGTCCTATGATAACAAGATAGCAACTTTATCCTATGCAAGGATGGCAACGGGGTGGGTTGGCGACGAGGATCATACCCCCATCTCTGTAGTATTCGAATATGCATCCCCGTCCCCATCCCCGTTCGGGTTCAAATTTTTATTCCTATCCCCGTTAAACAATGCACTCCCCATCTCCATCCCCGTTAACACTTTCGGGGCCGAATTTTCTTGTCCCATCGCTTGCAATAAATTTTTTTGTACATTATAAGCTTAAAAAAACTAGTTTCAATTCAAAAAAATATACTTAAAACAAATATACTATTAGATAGAGAAAATGATACAATACAACAAAAAAGAAATATTAATCCAAGAAAAACATACAAGTACCAAATAGAAGTATATAATACAAAACAATAAAGAGCGAATGTTAACACCACAAAACATATTCCAAATAGAGGTCTATATTTACATACAACAAAAACATATGGGTATAAGTAATCAAGGTCGAGGATTTACCGGGACGGAGAGTACCGTGCCCATACCCGGCCCCTAACCCAACAGAAATTTTTTTTTAATCCCCGTCCCCGTCCCAGTCTCCCTTTTTAAATCCCCAAACCCGTCCTGTAGGGGAGGGGTCGGGTCCCCGTCGGGTTCGGAGAAAATTGACATCCCTATTCCTATGCCATGCCCATGTCACGCCGGACGCGTATCCAACGCGATACGGCCGCTAAACCAACCAAAAATGCCACCTTTATCAGTATGGCGTTGTGTATTACTCGTGTCAGCACAACATGACATAGATGAGAAATAATTGCAGTACCTCAAAAAAAAGAAGCAAAACCCTAAATAAGCACAGGATCAAATCGAATCACCTCCTCCTCCTCCTCCTCCGATACCGAATGATCACGATCGATGCGCCTAGGGTTAGGGTTTTTCTTCCTCAAGAACCAGCGGGCTCCATTGGGGCTCGGTTCGAGCAGCGGATGAATCAGGATTTATCGAGAAGAAGCCGCCAGAGATTCGACAAGAGGCGGAGGGAACTAAGGAGCGGCATAGTTGAGGACGAAACTCACCGATTTGTTTAATCGGATATATTCCCCCCACGGATTCTTAGAGGGACGAGAAAACAAGCCCTAACCCTAATTTTCGCCATTAGCTGTCTGTTGTCGTCTTCTTCCTCTGGATCTCCGACGCGCGGGAGTGCCTGAAGGAACGCCTTTTATCCTCGTGGCGGGTGCGGTGGTTAGAATTTAGGGCGAATGTTTGGTGTTTTTTTTCTTCAGAAATTTATTGTAGCGAAATAAATTTATATTAAATTAATGCAAACGAATTAAGTTTGTAAAATTTTAAAATACAGATAGAGTTCGTTATTGACGAAAAACACAACAGACGTACACGTAGGCACGAAAAAGATTAAAAAAAAAAAGTGGATCCCACAAGCCAATTTCCGCCAACACTGTTGGCTGAAATTTGGGGGGTCAATTTCCGCCAACTCTGTTGGCGAAAATTTGGTGTGGGGGCCCACCGGTTCGGTTGGTTTGATTGGTTTGGTTTGGTTTGTTGGTTTAGTTTGTTTTATTAGTTTGTTTTAATTAGTTATGTTTTGATTTTATTTATTTTTTTTGTTTTGTAATTAGATTTAAGAAAATTTATTTTAACGAAATAAAATTAAAATTGTAAAGAAATATTTAGAAATATTTTTTTCAAAAATTTGCATCCAGAGCATCAAAATTTGTATAAATTTCATCTAAAGCATAAAAGTTTAAAAAATTACGAAAAAAATATCAAAACGTCCTTTGGACGTTTATATATTTTTATATTATATTTCTATAGTTAATTTTCTTACCGTTAACAGACGTTAAAAAAATAATAATAATAAAAATCTGTAGTAAGAATATTACGTCTGCTGTCGAGCAAACTTCGAGCGGCCATAACTGTTTGTTTTGAAATCGTTTTTTGTTAAACAATAAGTCGATTTGTATGTTTTCGACGAGAGTAACACAAATCGTGTAGAAAAAAAATTTATCCGAAGCAAGACGCACATGTTACAGGCAAAAATATAAAATTTAAAATTTTAAAGTATCATAACTTTTGACTGAGAGATCGAAACAAGGTCCAGTTTGTGCCAAAATGACCGTATCGAAAAGTACTACGGGAAAAACTGTTTCACCATTTGACGGATTTCGAAAAATTTTACAATCGCAAAAAAACGATGTTTCGACCTCTAATTTTACTTTCGGTCATTTGATTTTCAAATATTTAAAATTTATTGTAGCGAAATTAATTTATATTGGATGTGGGGTCCCACGGATTTAAAACGATATTTCGACCTCCCAAAAAAAAATTAGGAAAAATTTAACAAGAAAAAATTTAAATTAATTGTTTTATGTCCACTATCAAAAAAACTAATAAAACAAGTAAAAAAAACAAAAATAAAACTAAATTAATTAAAATTAATTATTTTCGTTAAAAAAAAATTTCTTAAATCTAATTACAAAAAAAACTAAATAAATAAAACCAAAACATAATTAATTAAAACAAACTAATAAAACAAACCAAGCCAACCAAAGCAAAGCAAACCAATCAAACCAACCCAACCGAACCCGTGGGCCCCCGCGCCCAATTTTTGCCAACAAAGTTGGCTGAAATTGCCCCCCCCCCCAATTTTCAGTCAACAGTGTTGACGAAAATTGGCTTGTGGGATACACTTTAATTTTTTTTAAATTTTTTTCGTGCCTACGGGTACATCTGTTGTGTTTTCCGCCAACACTGTTGGCGGACTCTGTCTGTATTTTAAAATTTTACAAACTTGTTTCGTTTGCATGAATTTAATATAAATTTATTTTGCTACAGTAAATTTTCTGTTTTTTCGGATTTTTTCAAAAAAAACAAAAAAATTTCGCATAATTGCGAAAAATGGAAGAAGTTTTGGGTATTTACAGTGAGGGGGACAACTCGCCAACTGAGTTGGCGGGGTCAAATACAAATAAAAGGGCTCACCAACTCAGTTGGCGAGCTAGGGGTGTTGGAGGCAGAGCCCACCAACTTAGTTGGCGAGTGAGTGGGAGGATAGTAAATTTCGACCGTTGGCTTCTCGGGATGGGGACGTGGAGGAAATATAGCTGTTGAGGGTGTTGGGGGGAGGATTATAGCCGTTGCACAATGGCTAATACAAACTTCTATATATTTTTTTTCTCAACCAAATCATCCAACACTCTCACTCTCTTCCCTCTCTTCCCTCTAGTAAAGCCCCAGCACTCTCTCTGTCTCTCTACCTCTAGTAAAGCTTCCAACACTAAAAAAATATTCTGTCTGCAGCCAAAGTTCATCTGAGTTTCTTATAGCAAAAGTTCTTAACCATCATGGATCATAGCGGTAAAGTAAATGGGTTAAATTACGAAGGAGAAGAAAGCCAAAAAAATTTAACTTATCCAAATATTAGTTTTGAAAATATACGTAATCATATTATTGAACGTTGTTCTATTCATTATAATTTTATTCTGAAGTCTATTTTTGGTTCTAATTGTTTTTTGATAGATAGTGAAGATGCATGAAATTATATTCTTGAGATTAATTCACAATCACGGTATATAAAAATATATGTTATTAAAGTAGCAGCAACATTAAATAATATAAATAGTGAATATTTTTCTCAATACCAGCATGTTAGTTCGGGTGCTAGTTCTTCTCAACAAATTATTTCATTTTTCCAAGAAGGTCATTCATCAGATGAATCTAACCATGATGATGATAGTGACAACGACGATGAAAATAGTGATAATTTAGTTGAAAATGTAGATTATACGGTAGATAATGTTGTAAAAGCTATCACTGGTGAAGTATTTAAGGGACAATCATTTCCTAGTCGTTCTTACTTTAGAAGCTTTATAAGTAATTTAGCAATTAAATATAATTTTAGTTGTTCAACTAGTGTTATGAATAATGCTCGTGGAATTATATATAGTTGTGATCAACCAAATTGTAATTGGAGAGTATATGTCAAATCCATTGGAAATGACGATATAGTTAAAGTTAGTACATTAGAAAATCGACATTCTTGTTTAAGGAGACTTAGTACAGGATGTCATCGACTAGCTACCGCTGTATGGATTAAGACCGTAATAATTGACATTATTAGAGATAACCAGTCATATAGTCCATCATAAATTGTTAAAGATATATATAGGGAGCACCGTATACAAGTTAGTTATTACAAAGCTTGGAGAGCCCAGGAGACGGCATTAGCTGAAATTAATGGTAGTTATGATGAGGCATACGCTAGTCTTGAGGAGTATTGTTATAGAATTATGGAGACAAATTCAGGTAGTACATGTTTTATTAAAACTGCCAAAAATAATAACTTTCATTGAATTTTTATTTGTTTTAAGTCATACTGGTGACTAGGGCCAGCTCCAGCATAGTATTGAAAAATATCTCCAACATATTGGTGACTCAGGCTCGCTCCAGCATACTGGTGAATAGGTCCCTCTGCACCATCCCTCCTACGACGACGAGAGTGTCTCTGTCATACAAAGTCGGTCGGATAGTCTGGTGGAAGACGTGATTGTACTGGAGGCATTTCAGGTTCCCGTCCAATACCCAGATGATCAACACGAGTCACAAGTTCCTCCATAAGAAATCGACTTTGTGGGGGGAGATTTTATCTCAGGTTGTTGCAAATATTGTTGGTATACACCACTCTGAAATATGAAAGATGTAAATTAATTTTTTTATCATATCTATTTATATGTAATTTTTAAAGTGTAATGAAGTCATACCAAATTATGAATGTCATCGACAAAAGCACGCAAAGTAGAATCATCTACGGATATACTCTTGAACCTTTGCTCCTCATATTGGTATACTCGGTTGCTCATAAGAGGGCATCCCCACCATTTTTTATAGTCCAGGTTACCAATGTCTGCATAATGTAAACAAAATTTTAGCAAACTATTTACACTAAATCAATACGAATAATGAGTAACTTAGAATTTACATTCCTCAGCAGATCTTAATCCGGGAGACATGTCCCTCAAACTATAATTCTCGAACCGATTATTCCAATCAGCAACGAGACCAATGATTCGTTGTATTGCATTTGCTATCTCATAACCGATAGTCGGTGGATCATCGAAAATTATTTGACTCATCCCGAATTGTCGAAGAACACGGCATGCCGGATGGTACATGGTGAACCGATCATATATAATATAAGATATGTGTAAACTAAACGAATATGATGTCCTCTTGATTTCTGGAGCATCATCTTCACATGTGTAAGGTAACCAGGTAACCTATTTAATGACATTGTATCAAATATATATGATCTACGATCAAAACTGTAATAATTTAAAGAAATTTATCAGCTATTTAAATAATTATCTCATGATACTGCAGTGTATCAAATTGGCTACGATAAAGTGATACACTCTTGTATTGGTAGTGTTGATAATCCACTACATATGTAGGCCATCGCATAGCCACCGGAAAGACTCCAACATCACTGAGAATGCTAGTAACAGACCTACCAATATAGAAGTGCTCGTAGGACCAGAACTATAAAATAAAAATATGACATTAGTACAAACAAAATTTGTATTCTAATCTAACTAATTTAGGTCTTTCATTCATACCTGAATCAGTGAAATACATCCACAAATACTCTTGCGACGGAATCTCACAAATTCTGTCAAATTTGCGTATAAAAATGCTAGAGTTGCAACTCCCCATGCAGGCTGAGTAGGTTTCGTCAAATCATCCAAGAATGGTAGAAGCTGCACATTTACCATATTTTCTGATGCATCAAAAAATATAATTGCATCACATAAATAAAACAAATACGCTCTAGTGCAACGAATGACCTGAAAATATTAAGTGTTATATAAAAACTAAATTAAGTCATAAACAAATATTACTAATTAAAATACATACCCGTATTTTATCTACATCAACCACACCGTCAATAGTGTGATGTAGGTCCATGAAGTTGCCACGAAACCATGTAAATTTTACAAAATTGCCGTCTTTTATACCAGACGAAGGGATAACACCGAGATACCTCCTGATCATATCAGATCCCTTTAAGTGCGGATCAAAATATATAGCATCACCTTTAATAGGTAACCCTAGTATATTTGCCACATCAAATATGGTGATAGTCATCTCGTCGAATGGAAGTTGGAAAGTGTTGCGTTCAGGCCACCAACGCTCCGCAAGACTTACAACTAGATGAAGATCGTGGATTAAATATCTAACACGATCTATATAGTGGAATCTAAAGTATTCCACCAAAGCCTTTTGGACAGAATTTAGCTCCCACGTACGATAGTTTCTTTCGGTCCGCCAATATACATGGATCCGGGTTCGTAAACCAAGATCATGGTCGTATAACTATAAAAAATATATGTATTATATTTTGTGTTCAAATTACTTAACTTGCAAACTTGTAATTTAAAAAATTACCTCTCCAGTAAATATCCGACTAGATATGTGGTCTTCGCGTTGCTTAATAATAAGGTCGGTAGTCGGTCCACCGGAAATACGACCGTCATTTTGGTTAGCCATTTACAAAAAAAATTAACTGTGATCATTTACGACTAAAATATAATAAGTCTGTCAACGATTTAAAAATTATCACAAATAATATGTTTACTTACATTAGATTTTTTGTTTGTTTTTTTTCCATTTGATCTTGCTGCTTGCAGACAGGGAAGTGAGGGAGAGGAGAGTGCTGTCATGAGAGGAGGGTGTTGTGAGAGTGTGGTGAGGAGGATGAGGAGGAGTTTGGGGCTTATTTATAGAGAAAGTGAGAGGTTTTGGAGGGGAGGGGGGGGGTCTCCGAGGGAGAGGGTATCCGAGGGAGAGGGGGGTCTTCGAGAGGCTGTTACTCCTACATGGTCCGCCAACTGAGTTGGCAAGTTCTTCTCGGTCTTTGGGCACCGCCAACTGAGTTGGCGAGTTCTTCTCGGTCTCTGGGCACCGCCAACTCAGTTGGCGAGTTGTCCCCCTCACTGCAAATAGCCAAAACTTCTCCCTTTTTTCGCAATTATGCGAAAAATTGTTACATTTTTTTGAAAAAATTCGCTTTTTTTAATGTTATTTGCACTTTCAAATTGTTTCTTCAAACCATTCCTACTTATGTTACAGTTGGCGTAATGTGTTAAATAGTATTATGTGACATCTAATATAACAGTTGATATGCCAAATTTTAATCCAACAAATTAATTATCCAAAATCTTTTATTGTTAATTTTAATTTTGACCGTTAATATTAATATTAATATTAAATTAAACTTTATATTAATATTAACATTAATATTATTATTAATATTGACATTAATATTAACATTAATATTAATATTATAAAATTGGGTAATTAATTTTGTAGATTAAAATCTGTCATGTAACTGTCATGTTAGATGCTACATAATACTATTTAACACGTTACGTCGGTTTTCACATAAGAATGAATGATTTGGAGGGACAATTTGAAGGTGCAAATAATATTACTCTATTTTTTTATGCAATTGTATTTTTCATTTTTTTTTCTTAAGCTAATGCTAATACACAAAATTTTAATTGTTGTTTTTTGACAAAACTACAAATTTTTTTGGCAATTCTAAGCACCTCAATACTATCAATTTTTTTACAATTCTTACTATGCATAGGATTGCAAAAACTGGTGACCTGACACTTTGTATAATGCCTTTAGCATTGACATTTTCTTTGTGTCTTTAGTTTTTCTCTACTTTTTTATATAAATTCAAAAACAACCAAACACAGCCACCCCTCTTCCTTTAGATCCTCTCTTGCCTTAATGGTTGAGACAACAAGAAGGGTAGAGGAGACGATGAAAAACTAAGAAGTTATTTTATTTTTATTTTTATTTTTTTAATAACATGCACACTATCCATTCAATTTTCTTAGGAATCCACATGAACATGTCTAATTTAGAGAATAAATTATGAAAAAATACTGTTTTTCCGTGAAATCAAACCCATGTAGTCAGAGATAATGTCTCTCACCTTAAATACATCAGTTAGAGGTATTTGGCACTAGAATTTATTTTAGTTAAAAATATATATTAGTATATACTTTCATGTTGTTTTATATTTCTATTAAGTGTAATTATTTTATTTTGGCTAATCTGTTGAACCGGAAATATGTGTGTGTGTGTTGGGGTGGAGGTGGGGGGAGGTATTGATCGGGTCCAAAGCATCATATGTCAGTCCTCTGCTGACGTCAGCGTCCAAGATCCGACGACACGTGGTCTGCGATTTGAACTACGGTCCCCTCCTCTTCTGGGCCTGCGCAGAAGTATTTATAAAATGTTGGACAGTACTTTACTCGATCGTCATTGCGTTAATTGAGACATTCACTAGGCTTAATTATGATTGGGACCAGTCGAGTTGGGAAGAACATTGAACTCTTTGACAATTGAGAGCGGTCAAACACACCTACTTAAGCTAATTGAGGCAACTTGGTTCGATTTCGTGAGTCATATCATTAGGCTAATCCAAATCCCCATTATAATTCACATTTGCTTGTTTTAAAAGTTTTTGAGAGGAAATAGCATTTCCGAAGCTATTGACTACCAAGCAAACGGTGCTTTTATAATTCCAAAATCATGTGGCACACCCAAAAAAGCAGCAGCAAAATTAGGTAGCGTGCGCCCATAGCATATTTCCCCCGAGTCAATAGTTGCTCCTACATAATTTTGCCCTTAATAATGTTTGTTAGTTAATGTTTTCTTAATTTATATCATTTTTTTCCCACAACCCATGGCATTATGGCTACTTCTTAGCAGAGCTTCCTAATTAAGCCTATGGCTTCTATAGTCGTGTGCCTCGTTTTAGAATGAAATACATGTGCTACCAATGGAATTGTGACAATGATGAATGCCGATAACAATGAACAATACCCCAAGTACAATAGAAAGTATTTCACAATTCACGCTAATTCTTCTTCTTCTTCTTCTTCTTCTTCAATGACTATTCGACTTTCCAAGTTATGGAAGCACTCTTTTATGTTTTTCTCGACTTATCACTTTGTATTTTGTGGGAGATTTTTATTTTCCATAGTTTAAACATGAGAGAGAGAAAAAAAAAATAACACAAAATACAAACTCAAATACAAAAATATACAATACACATTTATATAATAACTAGTCAAAGCTGGGTTCACATCCTCCAATTCAAACCCACTTCCTTTGTGATGTAAATGCCCAAGTCTCGATTCAGTGCCTATCTTAATTAATTAATTAATTAATTAAAAAAAAAAATTTGTGTATGTACAGATTTGAACTTTTAATGCAAAAGAAACAACCTTCTCCTTGGCATGAAAAACTGATTGATGGTCATCATATCTAAAGATAAAACTATAGTAGGTAAGTACAACTTCATGAGATAGATACAAGAATTCCTACGTACAATAGCACAATTCAGTTAGTCGAGTCAATCATTGGTCCAAGACTCAATCATCCGCCAATTTGAACCCACATCCTCCATGATGATGTAAATGACAAATCTCGGCGCAACGTCTATCTTAAAACTTTTTTGGACTAAATTGCAACTTGATACCCTCAACTATTCCAGTTTTTCAATTTGATATCCTAAACTTTGAAAGAAGACAGCTTAATACCATCAACTATCTAATATTTTTAAATTGATACTCTCCGTCAATCAGGTGTCAAGTTTTTCGGTATAAAAAATAAAAATAAAACAACTACCCTCTCTCCCTCACCGTTCCTAACGATGTTGCATCTCTTTGTCGGCCATGGAGACGACATCGACTTCATTCTCGTCGTTGGAGTTCAACCCCTTCGACCTCGCCATTGACGCTCCTCCATCAACGGTCCAGCTCACCGTCGAACAGGTCAAGAGTTGCTTTGAAGTCCTATATTTCTTCAAAAACAAGCTCCGCTCCCTCGCAAACATCACACAGGAGTTCGACCGCCTAGAGGTATGATCCCTCTCTCCCCTCCACCCACCGCTCTCCTCTACCCTTCCATGTCGGCGCCGTCGGTGCTCCTCTGCCCCACTGCTGCAATCTTCGTCGTCGTCGCCAAGGAAAGAGGGGGTGGGGGTATGGGTGTAAGGATATATATATATATATATTTTTTTTTTTCTGTTAATTCTGTTAAGATATTAAGTTATATAATTATACTTGAGGTATCAAGTTGTTTCAATAAAATTTAGGATATTAAGATGTAAAATTAGGATAGTTGAAGGTATCAAGTAACAATTGAACCATTTGTGTGTGTGTAGATTTGAACTTAGTACTGCAAAAGAACAACCTTCCCCATGGCATGAACTTGTTTAAGTTGGAGTGGTTAAGGGGAGAAGAGAACATGGGGGTTCTCTCTCCTGCAATCAAACTCGGCTAATTCTCAGTTACACTTCACCTACTTTGTTCACCACTACTACTTGGATCTTCCTGTCAAACCTAATGGGAGCATGCAGTTCAGTTCCCTGCACAACATTGCCATGCCAGCAAGGTTTTTCCTCTACTAGCTTCTTCGTTCTTCTGATTGTGATTGCGATTGTGATTGTTGTCTTCTCTCTCTTCTTCGTTACCATATGCTAAGATCAATTGAGATAATAAAAAAAATGCCGCAGAGAGGCTATGTACTGATATTCGTCTTCTGGGCGCTGCTCACCATCGTCACCCCAACGCTAGTCCTCTGGTCGGCGTCGGCAAAACCGAGCATGTACGTTCGAGGTAGGACACCGTATTCAAATCCTATACGAGTACATTGTTGTTCTTGATAACAAATCTCATATCCCGTTTACCATATATATATATATATATATATATATATATATATATATGAGATGCATGTGACGTCTAAGCATAGCAGTTAAGACAAATACATACTACCCAGGAGGTTGCGAGTTTGTGTCTCCTGGGTGCCATTTGATCTCCCTTTGAAAAAAATTAAGTGGTGGGTGCAGTGCGACTACGGCTGCATGAGGCCTTCGAGAAGGCCTCACGCAGCTTTCGGTCACGTGGTGCCTTCGAGCAGGAGTGGTGCTTTCGGACCGGAATGTTGTAGCCTTCGGACTGAGATGGAGGCCTTCGGGCTCGGAATTGTATATATCGGTCTTCGAGCAGCTGGAATGGTTTGGGTGTAGCCTTCGGACTTGGGATGGGAGCCTTCGGGTTCGGGATTGTTTATATCGTTCTTCGTATCGGTTTGGTTGTAAGCCTTCGAGCTAAGTTGTAGTCTCTCGAAGGGGTCCGAGTAAAATTTATCTTCTTCGAAAAAAATAAAAAATATAGAAATTGTATATATTTTATATTTTTGTCGCCTATGTATCATCAATCATCTGTCTTAATTACTGGTGGCAGAGGAAGAGAGGCTCGAGATGGTGAAGGCGAGGAGAATGATGAGCTCATTGGAGACGAGGCTTCCGAAGAAGACAGCACTGCCACCAACGGCTCCGGCTCCGGCTCCGGCTCCGGCTCCGGCTCCAGCTCCGGCTCTGGCTCCCGTGCCGGCACCATTTCCCGGTGGAGGGATGTAACAGGAAAGTTTGGTTGCTGGATCATTGGAGAATAGCTATTTGTTAGCTATGCTACACGACCCTTCATTGTTCAATTAATTTGTTTGTTGTTGCTCATAAATTTGTAAATAAACACGGATACATGTACTAACTCAATTCGTAATGATCATATTTTGTAAATAAAGATTATGCATAGAAGTCATGACGACACATAAAAGATTTTTTTTTCTATAAATATAAATTACTTGTGTTGAGCTGTGTCATTTGTTTTCCTAGAATAAAGATGACGGTAACAAAGAAGACGACGGCCAGACCAATGTCATCATTTAGCATATTTAGTGGTTATTGTTAACCATATTTGTAGCAGTGTAAATTGCACTGGTGCATAGATTTTATTTGAATTCTTGAGCATCAAAAGTGGTCATCATGCTCACACAAAGCTTAGCTTCATCCTCACTGCCATTATAGGGTCTTGGTGAAGGATTTGTGGTGTTTTTTTTTTTTCCTTCTAAAAATAATCTGATTTTCTTAGGTAAATTCCTATATTCTCTCGCTCGCTTGGCATAATCTAGAGACAGAATGAAAGTAAATGTGTGTATTTATGAGAGCATCTCCGGCCCTATTGTCTTGTGATTCTTATGTGACATGAGACACAAAATAATATTTTTTCTAGGTTATAATATTATATTTTTATAAGACAATAAGATAGAAAAATGTTCTCCATTGAGAAGAAAATAAAAAGTACTTTTTTCAACTTCCAAGACAATTTTTCTCTTCTTTCTTTTTTTATAAAAATTTGTGTTCATAATTAATGATGTGGAAGTAAATCCATTGTGAAGTGTATTGTCAAGAACTAGACCACCAACTTCACAATGTCTTTGCCATGTCATGCAATGTCATGTTCACAATTTATTTAACATTTGCATTGGAGACGGACCGGCCCAGGGTATAGGGTTGTCCTAGACGAAGCTAAATTTGATTGCCCTTTGTCCTTGATTCCAAAATAAAATATCAAAAAAATGATGGCGAGTGAGGTTTGGCAGCGGCGTCGAAGTCTTCGATTCTGACGACGTCGTGGAGCACGAATTCTGGATTCCTCTTCTTGAGCTACTCGAGGCATTCTTAGTGGGAACTCAAAATATGGACCTTGTAGATTGCTAGTTCAATTGACAAAGAGGAGTTGATGGACCGTGTAGGCTCTATTGACGAAGAGGTAGGGACTTAGGAGTCTGAGAGGTTGTTCCAGCCGAATGATTTATCCGGTCTATCCCAGGGCCAGTCTTGATTGGAGGAAAAAAAATTTAAATAAAAAATTATCATTTCTATGTCATGACAACTCTTTTTTTCTTCCAAACTCACAATAGGGTTGGAGATGCTCTGAGATAGGACATGATACCATGGTGTGAATATCACGAAAAAGAATTATTGAATTGGCTTAACATATATTGTTTACGTTGTTTTCAGCTTTTGAGTAACGTGATTATCTATCAAAATGAGCACGAATATAGTTGCATATATGGATATGTATTACATGTTTTCTCTTCGAGTGACACATATATATATATATATATATATATATATATATATATATATATATATATAAACCTAGCTCTATCATAATTATGAATTCAGCGATATTTAGTCGAAATTGTTTTTGACCTTTCGGATTTCAAATGGATTTTCAACTCCAAATTATAAAGTGGTTTTTAGACTTTAGGTTTCGAAACGGTTGACTCGGTCGTTTACGTACACAGATGATGAAACAATAATGCTATTCCTACCTTCAAAGTGTTCTTCCAAACTATTTCTCCTTACGCAGCAGCCGACGTGACGATTAATGTGGCAGCCGGCGCGACGATTAATGCGACAAATTTTAAAATTAAAATTACCATGTCCGCTGTCATGTAATGCTATTTAGTGTGCCACGTCAGCTGCCACATAAGAAGAGATGATTTGAAGAGATATTTTGGAGGTACGGATAGCATTACTTGTGATGAAAGAGTCACCGGTACGCAGAAGAAATAAAACTAAAGTATTATGTATGGACATCTACCAGGCTACCATTAGATAGTTATAGCAGCAGCGCAGCCGGTGGAGTCAACCGTCGGTCTAAGATCCAAATATCAATTAGGTCGATAATGAAGATCGAAATACAATGCTTATGGAATTTGTAGATAATTACGTACAGTACTGGAGGCGATTTGAAAACAAGTACAAACTCTTAATTATATATATATATATATATATATATATATCAAACTCAAACTGAAACAAACACTGGCACCAGTTGCATGTGCAAATGAAAGATCTTCGTTCAAATAAGGAGGTGGTCGAGGTATTCCTCGACGGAGGTGTACTTGACATCCGGATACAGTTCAGAAGCTTCGGCCGCAACCGCCGGATCGACATCGAAGTTTGCAGTGTCGCCTCGAGCGAAAACCGAGTAATTGATCCCCATCACAATGTTCACAGGGAACGGAGACTCTGCAGCCGTCATATGTGCACCAAACTAATCTCAGTAACATGTATAATCAGGTTTTGAAAAAGGAGAGCATAGTCTGCAGTATTGGCCGATACCGATACCGATACGGTTTGGCACGATACCGATTGATACCGATACTTGAAGGCCAATTAACAATGGAGTAAAAGTATAGTAGGGTTGTGCAAGCATGTAGGAAAAAGAAAACTAATCAATCACATGTGAACCAATTGTTGACTAAACGGTGACTTCTATTTCATTCGATTTCGAAATTACTAGGGAACAACAGAAAAATTACTTAAGATTATAGTATCAAATATTTTTCTAAAATTTTAACAAGGATTATTTATACTAACTACTTCTAAGTTTTGGACTTATTATACGGGATGCTCCTACTTTTAAACTAGTTACACTGACCATCCCTTCTTTTAGAAAATAAAATAAAAATACGACTGGTTAGTGTCATAACTTTTCATTTTTATCTTAAAGTAGGAGTACCACGTGTAATAAACATAAAACATAGGGATGGTCAGTGTAATTAGTTTAAAAATAGGGGTATCCCGTGTAATAAGTCTAAAACTTAGGAGTAGTTAGTGTAAATAATCCTTTTAATAATTTAGGCTGTGTTTGATTGGGTTTTTTTCTATGGAAAATATTTTCATCACAAAATTTTCACCAATTGTAGTGTTTGACTTATATTTTCCATAGAATTATTTTCAAAAAACTATCATTTTTCATATTTTTCTTCAAATTGGTAGAAAATGAAACATGTCCAACCCATAGAAAAAAAATATTTTCCATAGAAAACGATATTTTTCGTTAAAAATAATGGCAATCAAACACCAAATTAAAATTTTCATGAATTTTTTTCAAATTTTCATTGGATTCTTTCCTAGAAAAATAATTCTGTAGAATTAATTTCTTTTCCACATATTTTTCACCTTGCAAGATTCAAACACACCCTTATTAATAATTATTCGCTTATCCGATACAAAAAAAAAAATTACTATACTCTCATCCGATATGCATGCAACATTGATGTTTAGAATGTCGTAGGTGCATGGCTGGTCCTGAATAATTAAAGGTCCTGTGTGAATCTCAAAATAAGGTCCTAAATTTATTTATTTGTATTTTTAAAGGTATTATTCTATGTCTTTATCAAAATATCTGGATATGTTCTTGATAGTGTATTATAACTGAATCTATAGATAGTTACTAAACAAAAATAACCATAGTTCAAATTATCTATATTCAAGCATAATACATAGAATAATAAAAATATTTTAGATAGAAGACGTACTGAGCGTTAAATTGTATAAATAAAAATTAGGCCTGCACATCTATGTTTCTTAAATAAAGACTAGGCTTGCACATCCAAATTCCTAAATTATATAAACAAAAGAAATCTGATCATTATTGTAGAAAATAAAACTCACGTTAGATCTTTATTGTAGAATTCATCTAACAAATGAGTGATCTTTAGAAGAAAAATAGCAATTGAACCGCTAAGAGATAATAGACAGCACACCACCGGTCAGAGCAAGATCTTTGATAAATCTTAGAAATTTTTTATGATTATAAATATGAATCTTAGAGTTGGTAGAGAATCAAAATTGAAGAATTGGAGGTCTTGTGCGGATTGTAGAGTCGAGAAATTGAGAAAAAAATAAGATGACTTAAATTACAAAACTGAATATATATATATATATATATATATATATATATATATATATATATATATATATATATATACAGGATAAACGAGATATGAGTCATAGGCTCATATTTCCATATTAGCTATACACATGTGGACCAATAGGAATGGAATTCTACATTCCATGTGCATCCATGTACACTAGTACACTAAATTTTTATTGGTCTACATGTGCATTGGTACATGTAAAAATATGTGCCTATGGCTCATATTCTATTTTTCCATATATATATGGTATGGTATGGTATGGTGATGGTATGGTCAGTTTTGTAATTTTTGAGGTCCCAAAAAATTAGAGGTCCTATAATGCCGCACTTTTGGCACGCACGGCCCCAGGACTGGCCATGCGTAGGTGAATGTGATATCTTGGTGTCGCTCACCTTGGATCTTCTTCTCGACCTCCTCGGCCGTGAGGTAGATCCTCTCTAGGGTTTTGCCGGTCTTCTTCTCCCAAAGGGACACGAGCTCGTTGTGGGTGTAGATGTTGGCCGGAGGCCTCAGGTACAAGATCTTGTTCAGGGTTCGGGGGTCGTCCACCGCTCTGATGGTGTACGTGCCCACATCGTCTTCGTTCACGAAGATTGCTGAAATCCAAACAACGACGACGATCGATACTAGCACTGTATAAGTATACATGTGATTCTGAAAGAAGAGAAAGATCACAGTACCCTTGGTGTTTCCGTCTCCGTAGATGGTGACCCTATCCGTGGGAGGACCCATGAGTTCGGCCTGGGCTAGCGTAGGGAGCGAGTACCCCGCGAAGTAATTGGAGGACACGAAGGTGTAGGGGATGCCCGACGCCTCGACGGCCCTGCGGACTGCGATCTTCGGCGCGAATGCCGACGTTACCGGCTCCACCGTGTGGGTCCGATCCACGTCTAGCCCGAACTCCGACGGTAAAAATCTCTGCAACCACACCAAATACCTCAAAATCACACTCTCGACATGTAACTTTTGTCGAAGCGAGAGAAGGATAAAAAAATATTGCCAATGCCACAATACGGAAATATTTGGTTCGACCAAGTACGACAAAGTAAAACATTCAGAAATCTATATTCTACGTATACATTACGTTAAAGTGAAAAGAAAAATAAAAAGTGTTGTGTAAAAGTGAATTTTTTTGGTAAAGTGGTATGAAAAGTAAATATTTTTTTCTGTTAAAATAGAGAGAAAATAGTCTCACAACAAAACGAGCGAAGTTGGTATGAAATTTTTTTACTTCCGTAATCTACTTCGGAGGGAAAAAAAAATCGATATTAAAATTCTGATTTCCAAGATTTACTGTTCTCAAATCTAAAAAAAAATAATTTGCCTGCAAATCTTTCAACCAAATTTGAATTTTTGTTCCAAATCCGCAAACCAATCAACTTCTTGTTTATATATATATATATATATATATATATATATATATATATATATATATATATATATATATAGAGAGAGAGAGAGAGAGAGAGAGGGGGGGGGGGGACCTTGACATTTCCTGCTTCCTTGATAGCATCAATTATCTTGACCTGGTCTGCAATCTGCATGAAGCCAACAGTGGAGATGACCACATCCACATTCTTGATGGCCTTCACCAAGCTCTCGTGATCATACAGATCCCCCTACAAATTATACAAGATAAGTACTGCAAATAATATACGATCGATATCCAAATATATATATATATATATATATATATATATATATATATATATATATATGCAATTAAATTAGTATATATATTCAAGTTCGGTCTTTGGATAAATCGGACAAGATTATGGACTTGGACAATCCCTTTCTGTTGGGCAACCCTCCATGCTCAACGTGATATCACCAAAGATTGGACTAACAAATGACGGCCTAAAGCCGACACATAATAAAAGTCAAGAGGCAACCAAAATTAGTTTCGGATAGAACAATCCAATCCTCGAGACCGGTCCTGTATATAGTCAGTCCGATGCGTTGCATGCGTTACGTACGTACGTACATGAACAAGTGTGACCCCTGAGGCCTTGAAGCCTTCGAGGAGCTCGGCCTTGGCCGGGTCGGACACGGTGGCCTCCCTCACCAGCGCGAACGTGGGGTGGCCGGACCTGGCGCTCGCCTTCACGATCGACTTGCCGATGTACCCGGTCCCTCCGATGATCAAGATCTTCGCCATGGATTGATTGATGATCAGATGAGCTAGAGATGCAGGGAAAGTGTGAAGGTTGTAGGGGGGTTCTTATCATGGTTAAGGTTCGGCATCAGGTCCCAATCATGCACTACTGACTAAAGTTTTTGGTGGGTTGAGCATCTAGCACAGGTACACGGCCTCTCACAAATTTGGGACCCAGGCTGGTTGTAACCAGATGATCATTGTCCCTTGTTTACTACTTTTGGAGTGGTTGTACCTAAGCTAAGACCTACGTACTAGATTATTGCAACATTTTTTTTTAGCTCGTTTTTACGAGACTCTCATTAATACAAGGTATCATATCCATATGTACAAGAAGACTTTGAATCATGATCCGCTATTTTTACTAAGAAAGTGAAATGGCAAAAAAACGTAGGAATTTTGGGTCTTATATGAGAAATTTTTACTTACTCTATATTTTATTTATCATATTTAAGGATACATCTTACATTTTTTATATAATGTATAAGATCATTCATTTTTGACAGAAATCATCTAAGACTAACGGTCAACTACTTTGATCCAAAAAATCTGACCAAAATGTTCCTCACTATTGTTTTCTTCCTCTTACCACTCATCCCTCCCCACTCGCTCCCACATTTTCGCCGCTCCCCCCCCCACCACCGCACACCGTCCAACCCCCCTCCCTGCCACCGTACCCCCCTCCCCGGGTCCCCTCCCCCCCCCCCCCGCTGTCGACGTCCCCACCTCCCCGCAACCCCTCCCTCCCTGTGCTCACCCCGAGCTTGCACCCACCTCCACGCGCTCGCCCCCCTCCCTCCCCCGCCGTCGACACCCCCCTCCCCGCCACTGCCCCCCAACCCGCGCTCGTCCCCACTCCCTCCCCCGCTGCCATTGCTATTGTTGCAGCTGCTGCTACCCGCAGGGGTCGATTGCGGGGAGGGGGGGGGTCGATGACGGGGGAGGGAGGGGGGCGTGCGCGGGGAGGGGGAGGCTGTGGTGGGGAGGGTGGGAGTCGACGTTGGAGAGGGAGGGGGGCGATCGTAGGGAGGTGGGGGCGAGCTTGGGGTGAGTGCGGGGAGGGGGGAGGGTTTCGACGGAGGAGGGGTGAGGTAGCGGAGGCGTGCGGCGGGGACGAACGACGGAGGGTAGCAATAGAAGGTGGGGGAGAAAAGACAGTACATGGAGGAGGGTATTTTCATCCAAAATTTTAGGTCAAATTGGTTGACCATCAGTTTTAGACTGATTCTGTCAAAAGTAGAAAAACTTATACATTATGTAAAAACTGTATAGTGCACCTTAAATATGGTAAAGAAAGTGAGGGGTAACTCAAAATTTTTCCTCTTATATTACATGTACGCTCTTGACTAGAAAATGATCATGCTCGGATTCAGTTCTACGAGTCTTCTGGGCTGTTAATTCGGCAGTTTCTAAAAAATAAGAAGACATAAATCTAAAAATAAAGATTTTGTATTAGAGCATCCACAGTGGGGACACTCCAAACACATAATTCAAATTATTAAAAATTATGTAAATTATCACTTTTGGAGTGTCCACATGTTATTGGCACACAATGGTACACTCTAAATTAATCTCCTCTTTTTTCTCCCTCTTTTTTCTCTTTATTTTATTTTCCTATTTGGTAATATTTTTTCTCTTTATTTTTCTTTCATGTTTGGTTACTTTTTATGGGACCATCAATTAATATAGAGGAGTTAGGACACACTCCAAATCTGAATTGTCTCGTAACTTTCTAACAATTTTCAAGTATGTACAAATATCCATTGCAGCATTCAAGTACTATAAAATTTGACTAAAATTAAAATGTAGCACTTGAAATATCTCCCACTGTGGATGCTCTTAGTATTATATGCCGAGATTAAAAAATTTAGAATCTTTCGATTTTTTTAGCGAATGTATGTCTGTAACTTGTACATATTCAGAAATGACCCTGTGTTTATATGCTGTTGTGACAGTCGTGGATCTAGGTTTAAAATTGTTATATTTAACCAGCTAGTACCTATTATACTATATGCTACTTGAATTTCATCTTATTTTTTGATATAATTTAGCCGGAATTAGTTATACTTGGTCCCATCCTTTGGAAGAAAATTCATGCTAATTACTTGAGTA